>OX602129.1:7588660-8188660 GCA_951449985.1 Falcaria lacertinaria
TCCTTTCATCTACCTCATCCGGCGGCAATATCATTCAACTCCTCATCACTAGAATCATAATTATCTTGAAGATAGCCTAAGATTTCGAGCACCTTCAAAGCTTATCGAAACTTTTTTTGCACTGGATCCATGATCTATAAATAATAAATAATAGAAACTATTTACATATAGCCACACGTATACTTATAATCATACAGACAGTTATATTGTTTACAAGTAGATAAACATTAGATAAAGAACAAAAGTAAATTATTTTTACTTACCTATAATATAATTTCTCAACCTGTAAAGAATTCACTTTTTTTAACTCTAGGTCGATAAATAATCACAATCGTTTCGTGTGACGAGATGTAATGTGTTAGGCATAGATTAATCAACTTATGTAAACACAAGCAAGACCCGCAAAAAACAAACAATTGACCAGTTTGATCCTATACTTAGGGTGACAGGGTCGAACAAATTGTATAGACAAGTTCCCGGTGTCATATTTATAGGACGGCTTATTTTGAATGTATATCACAAGTTCACAAATTATATTTTATTTTTATTTGTTTTATATTTCAGTCAACAAAAATGATTAATTAAAAAAAAAAATTAAAATTACGTAAACATGTTTTACAGCGAAATAATTTAAAGAAATAATTTAATTAAAGCGAAAATATTTTATTAGAAAAATAGTGTAAAAATATTAATTTCATTAGAAATAATAAAAATAAACGTCCTAATACGTAAATATAAATTTTGAAAATAGTGTTCTAAAAATATGACAGTGGAGAGGAAAGGGTTGATAGAAAGAGATATTAAACTATATGTTTATCTGTCACTCGGGGCAGAGTTGTCGTTGCGCATATAAATCGATCTGCAAAGCTAAGCAACTCTAACTATGGTCAGGTGTTGGATGGGTGACCGCCCATGCCGTACCGAGTTCCCTCCATTACGTTACGCCTTTAGTCCTGGTTGTCAATTGGCAATCGAGAGAGGTCTGTTTGTTTGTTCCGGCTTATATCCGAAACGGCTGGAACTCGGACGGGATTTTCACTGGGAGATTACATAGCTATAAGCAGCCACTTAGGCTACATTTATTTGACAAAATAATAAGTAAAAAAAACTACGAAATTGTGGAAATAAACGATTTCACACGTACGAAGTCATGGGCACAACTAGTGTTAAGTAGCTATGAGCTTCGTAATCTTTGCCCCACAGCATATGTAAAAATAACTCATAGCAAAAATCTCGAGTAAATGGCACAGTACTAAATTACATTAATGATTCAAACAGTAAAGTTACTTTACGACCACATACACTCTGAACTGAATGAAATTTATTTCAGATCAAACTATTTTATATCATCATATCATTTTCTTCGGAAACGGTGGTAATTTAGACCGTCATAATTACCTTATAATGGCATAAACTGAATTAATTTTGATTTTTGATTTTGATATCTTGCTTCAAGAAATATAATTGTGGCTCAATTCTGTTGTTCAAAATCTCTAAACTAAACTAATTTGACACGACTAAAAAGTGATGCTATCCCTTTCTCGTGTGCCGTGTAAAATAAGGATGGCAATACCTTACGTCCTGTCAAATTAGTTAAGTTTAATGATTTAGATGTTCTTGCTACCAGTACGTCACTACTACAGTACAACATCATTCGAAAACGTATCTCCCAAAATATCAAAATGATCATTTTTTTAAATTTAGTTCCACTTTTCGCCGGTTCCAAAATAGTCGGAATCGATACGAACATGCAGTCGATAGTAGTTCTTGCTAACACGACTGTTAATATTTTTTAGAAAAATATTTCGTAATTGGAAAAAGTCTTAAGTTAACAGTTACCGTGTTGGCCCCCCATCCAGCCTTTCTCAGACTTAATGTTGAACATAAATCAAAAGCAGGATATGCGGGGCCCAAAAATTTATCGGTCCATTCCGAGGCAAAGTCCCGCAATGGTTTCAAGTGCTAATAGATAAGTTACTCGCTTTTTAGGGTTCTGTACCATAAGGGTAACCAGCGATCCCTATTAAAACTAGATTGTCACCGCTATAACAACAAATAATTAAAATAAAAAAAATAAAGGGCCCTCACCTTCTAGAAATTTGTTTTTTTAGTAATGGTAATAAGTAGACGCTTGAAATTCACATAGAGTGTGAATTGTATACTTTCCGAAAAAAAGAGCGAAATTACTATTACAAACATATTATTTGCCATACTGTTGTACCATGGTGTTGCCATAGCCATGTCTACGCATCGAACCGCAAAGTTATTAATTTAAACTGGTTTCTTTTTAGTACGGAACCCTCGGTGTGCAGTCGCACTTGGCCATTTTTTTAAGGCTAAGTGTTCGCTTTCCTTCTCTATCGTGGAATCAACTATTCTGCTTATACTATGTTGCTTACAGGGATTTTTGTATATCTTATATTACATTTGGTGGCTGGTGCGGCAGCCGCTCGGCAGGAGTGCCGAGTGCCGGCAGGAGTGCGAATATTTATCTCTGAAGGACGGGTACATATTTATGGCGTTTGGGGTCGAAACTCTTGGGCCGTGGGGGCCAGAGGCTCATACCCTTTTTAAGGAGACCTCAAACAAATTACGCGAGGCCTCCTGTGACAAGAGGGCTGGCGAATATTTGGCCCAAAGGCTAAGCATTGCAATTCAGCGTGGCAATGCCGCCAGCCTTCTTGGCACACTTCCCCGTGACAGTGGTTCGGGACATTTATTTTACGTTTAGATTAGTTTTGTACTTCTTAGTTTAGTTTATTTTAAGTTTTTAATTTAAGTTTATGTTGAGTTGAAAATCAATAAAAACTTTAATAATGTCATAGGTAAATACGAATAATAAAAGTAATTACATTTGGATAAGTTAAGTATTTGTGTAGAATGTTGAATTCTTGCTTAAACGTGAAGATTGGGATTAGATTCCAGAGTGATGCTAAAAATATTGATGACTATCCCATGTTTTGAAAGGTTGATTAAAATGTAATTTATATTTGATATTGAATTGGGCTCACCGATATTGGGACCTTAAAATAGCTTCAGGACGAAACTAACACTCATTTCCTTTCTTTGAGTGTTAGCAGAGTTCACAATTTTGCCTACCTCTTTCCTAAATCGCAAGTATTATTTTATACCACTAAGGTGGCACACAAGTGTACGGCCCACCTGACGGTAAGCAGTCACCGTAGCCTATAGCCGCTAGCAAAACCAGGGGTATTAATAACACATGGCCAACCATGTTTTTGAAGAGGACTCGGCAGCATTACTACTAGCGCAGCATATCCTCGTGGAGCACTGGCAACCTCACTTACCGCAGAAACACAACACTACATCAAAGTAGTGTTATTTGACTGTGTTCTTCTGTAAGGTGGAGGTACAGTCCCCAGCTGGGCGGCTTCAATTTAAATGGGAAAATCACTGGAGATCCCAATTCACCCTACCTCTCTTAGAATTAATCATACCAATATGAAATACTCCATCAGGGGCTGCAGACCCTGCAAGAAATTTTCCACACAACTGAAAGATTAATGAATAAATGCACGACATAAATCACAACCGGAACATTTTCCATTCTCAGCCTCAAACCCATTCCCGTATCAAGTGCCGCAAACGCAAACAATGAATTTAAAAGCCGTAGTAATCACCATTCAATCACCGCCAGGGTAAACAAAGCCACCATTTCCTCGTGGCAATCTTCGGAGACAAACTTAATTCGGCGAGCAAACAAACGAGCCGACATTCCTCCGGCCTCCATCTATCAAATTAATGAGCAGTGCCAATAGCAAGCCCACAGTTTTGGGCGTGGCTCACTGTGTAAGGTGATAGCGGATATTACATTGAAACAAGATCAAACAATGAAGATGATACCTCAGAGTAGATAATATACTACATGATAATGTGCAGTGCCCTAAATAGGGCGGTGCCATCGGTGCACAGGCACGGGGCGTAGACTCTGGTGGGCGCAAGAATTAAAGTATGTTTGCCCACATCAGTTCTTTTAAAAAAACTAGATTTTCCTTCCAAAATATTAGATAATTGGTCCACCAAGTCCTTGTGCTTTATTTTATCACCCTGAATGAAATAAAGTAGGCCTATACATATAAAAAACACAAGGGTGCAGTTATACAAGCTCGCACAGGGCGCAGAAAAGGCTATTGACGGCACTGTAACTGTGCCTTAATTTCTGGTGTCATTGTACTCCTGAAATAATTATTATTTTCAAGTGGCGGGACGGTCCTGGTCCTAATTGTCCCCTCAAAAATATTTATAGTACATACAAAGAGAGGTAGGGCGAATTGGGACCTCTCGTGGATTTTTGCTTAAAAATTGGAGCCGCCCGGCTAGGGACTGTACCTCCACCTTACAGAAGACCGCAGTGAAATACCACTTCTTTGATAAAGTGGTGTGTTTCTGCGGTAATTAGGGTTGCCAGTGCTCCACGAGAATACGCTGTGCTAGTAGTAATGCTCCTAACACAGTTAGCCCTCATAAACAATAGGGTTGGCAACTCATTAGTAATATCCCTGGTATTGCTAGCGGCTATAGGCTAGTGACTGCTTACCATCCGGTGGGCCGTATGCTTGTTGCTAACAGAATGCTATGTTATCACTGAGTAGCGTGGGCAATATATAATATTGCTACGCGGGCGCTAGACGCGGGTAATAAGCTAGTGGTTACTAATTCAGCCACTTGTAACTTGGGCCGCCTCTTGTAATAATGTGCCTGAAATATCATTAGGTAGTCAGCCGGTTATAAGGCTTGCGAAAGACGAACTGGGCTCGACAATAATAATTCTCACTCATAAAATTGACTTTTTTATAGTGATTACAACGAATTTGAATACCAATAATGGCTGACTGAACCTGGATAAGATTGGCGCAGGGCCGAGGCGAATGACATTATAAAAGAGAAGCCTCTCCACAACAGTGGGATGATAAAGGCTGTGGATGATGATGATGATGAATGGCTGATTGACGTCGCTAGTTAAATTTCAATGACGAGCTGATATATATTGATGTAGGCGTTGCAATACATTAACGCATACTACAAAATATGTATAAAGGAGATCGGCAACGCGCGACTGATACCCCAAGCGTCCATAGGCTACGTCGAGCGCTTACCATCAAGCAAGCATACGGCCCGAATGTAAGTACCTTGCGTCATTACAATAGCCGCAACGTCAGCACGGCTTTTTAAAGAAGATAAACTAATAAAAGGTGTATCGCCCTGGTTTTTATCAGTTTCTGAAATGGGCCCACACTTCATTAGGGTTCAGCAAAGGTGAGGTAAAATGTACACAAGCATTGCTGGAGAGTTGTGGTTCCGAGCACGTAACTAGTTCCAGTGCCCAGTTAGGGTTGGGTCAATGTGGGTCAGGTTATTGCATTTGCACATTGATAATTCTGTAGAGATGATGATAACACAAATGTTCTGTAATATTTTTTAGTTGATATTGAGTATACGTCACAAAAAAATTATAAGTTCCGATGCCTGATTTTAAGATCGGCACTACGCCGGGGATACCACGAGGGATATCCGCTGACCAAAAACAGGCCATACCTATTAGCGGTATAAAAAAAATCGAATTTCCTTCTATTCAGATTTTTATAAAATGGCAACATAAAAGTATAATTAATTCATTAGGCCCTTAAACGGCACTTATGAAGATCTAAACTGCCACTGTTCGGAGAAATTGCCTCCTGAGAAGAGAGAACCGGTAAGAAACTCACTGCTCTGTCCTCTTTCACATAACAATGATATTATAACTATATAAAAAAGAGTTAGACAAAACAGTATTCAAATTATGGCTTGTGTGTTATAAATACAAAATAAATGATAAGGTAAAATATTGTCCGGTCGTCAGCAAAAAGTCGGTGTCGCAGACAACATCCAAAGGCACATTAATGAAAATGGGAGTTCCGCAGGGTTCAATATTACAGAGTTCAATACAACAAAGGATTATTATCCGACCCGAGTATACTTAACCGACCGCAACTGACGACGTTGTGTTTTGCTGATCACTGGATTCCACGTAGAAGATAACTTGAAACCATCCTCTTGATTGAAATTCTTGCATTTTTTTATTTCAATCGCTTCACGCACAATTCTTGAGTAGAAATGGCGTTCAGAGGAGTTGTGGATTGTGAAGTTCTATCTAGTAATTAGTGCTTGATTGAAGTAAATGATCTGCAATTGCTGATTTGTTGGGCTGTCAGTTTTTTTCTGCAGCAAAGCTTTTGACCCTTTCCGCAATAGTCCGCTTTGTCTGCCCTATGTATGAACCACCGCATCTGCAATTTATTTTGTAGTCGCCCGGTGTTTGTAATGTCAAAACATCCTTCAGTGTGCCTACAAGGTTATTGACCTACGAGTATATGCCCTGTGTTTAAATAGTGCGGATTGAGTACTTCAACAACCTGTGCAACCTGCTCGAAACGTCGGGATAAATGAAAAAGGTAAATTTCGCATAAATTCCCGTTTTTATAATTGTACAAATATGGATTATTTTGAGTTTCAGTGGGCGAAACACATTTTTTTTCGACATTCAACAATAACTAAATTAATTTCAAATTTAAATAAGTTTGAAGCGGATCTCTATATAAAATATTATTCTTATGTAGGTACATTACGCGTACATACATAATTTCTTACAAGCAACTCTATAGAGATATTCAACTGAAATACCAGTGATTTTGACAGCAGACAATACACATGTGGGGCCACAAAACACGTCATAAGCAGAACTACTGCACGCACTCCATCTGTTTTATCTAACAACGCATAGAAATGCAAAAGTATGCCTACCTGTATAGCAAGAACATCTGCGGACTACGTATTCGAAAACGTTACTATCCAAAGATATATTTAAAAAAAAAACACTTTCTTTCTTTCAGCGCTGTTAATTTTTCCATACATATGGGATAAGATTAGGTCAGGAGAGCGCTGAACAAAATTAAATGAAAGAAAAAATATCAATTCAATTGAGAATGATACAATTACAAATTATAGATATTATTATTGCTTATACAACTTACAAATTATATTATTATTGCTTATACACTAGGCTTATAGTAACATATGATTTAATTATGCAGAGTTATAACGCTGTTACTTCAGTTATAATCAGGACATCGGGTGTAGTGGAACGCTGTTTGGCAGAATATCCGAAGTTTTCGAACTAGGCAGAGCTTGTATCTAGAGAAACCATTTTATTATTTTATAGTACCTATAGTGTTAAGATTTTTGTGTTTTTCATAGTTAGACACTCTAATTGATGTGTTGTAAATAATAAACGTTTAACGTGTTAATTGTGTTTGTAAAGATGTAGTAATTTCAAAGGACATCATAAATTTTGGTCCAAATCTGAAAGTGCCGACCAACGCATATTTTTTTTGTATATTCTGTTAGGCCTTGCCCGTCTGAACATTTTTACTGTGGCACCAAACCTTTAGGACCATTGTAGTTGATCTTATTTGAGTTTGAAAAACTGAATTTTCATACAATCTGTTAAAAACAGTAATTCAAGATAAATAAAACAAATGAAATGTCCTGTAATGTCCAACTTTTGTGCCATAGTATTAAATGCTCAGACGGACACGCTCTAACAGAATATAAAAAAAAAATGTTTTGGCCGGCACTTTCAGATTTGGACCAAATCTCTATGAAACATGGATGATGTCCTTTGTAATAGTTACCAAGAAGAAATTTAGTGACTGATATTTGACATGACATTAAAAATAAATTAAATGTAGAAAAAAAAATATAGCAGGCGCGAACAGTGTGAATGTGTGCTGACTACAACATCTGATTTAAACTGGTGCCATAGTCGTCTCAAACGTGGTACTTGTCCATTGGTTCTGTCTACAGACAACATCGCTGCAACATCTATCGCACTGAGCTACAGCCCTTATATTTACAAAACTCTCCGTCCCATTACAAGCAAAAGGTTTCAAGCATCCTCTAGGCTTATTGTTCCCGAAAATGGTGCAGATCTTCTTGAGATACCAGCTGGCTGAGACACCGAAGACAGTGTTCTCAGGCCCCAGCTCAATAAGGGGTGATGCGTCTATACCTAGCTTCTGGAAGTTGGATGAAGCGTGAGCCGCCCATTTCCCGTTTTCCCGAACACAACTCTTAAAGACTTCGTGGTTTAACCCAGTCTCGCAGAAACAGTATTCGCTCGCGTTGCCTGCAAAAAAACAAATATATTTGGTGTGGCACTCGGAGACTGCCGCGGTAAAGCTATTGCATAGCATTTTTTTATCAACTTTATCAACTTATGCAATTATAATTATTTATTTATTTTATTAATGCAGTATTTTTTATATACCTATATACTTTCTCATAAACAGCTGATTACGGTAGTTTTCCAATACAACCAATGCCACCTAAAGGCGGGTTGCTGAACTAATGAGACAAGCGTGATATTTCAAAAAGTAATTAAAAGTTCTGGTATTTATAGATAGATGGAAAAACTAAAAAGTATCACCGCTGTGCCGGTCGGAGTGGGGGGTATTAGGTTTTTTTCGTTACGGAATTTCTGGATTCGGTCCCCACGCTCAACAGTCGGGGAGCCCACGATGCTAAATGGGGATTCACTCTAGCGTCATGGGGACCTAATTTTGAAGGTTAGATAGTAGGTAGAAAATAAGGTTATATGATGTATTCCCCCCTAAGCCGGTGGGGAGACCGCCTACCTGCAAGTTTTAAAAAAATTTAGATGAAACAGCCACATGGACATACTCGAGCGCGTCATATTTTCAGAGGGGGTGTTAAGCGAACCCGACAAAAGCTACTATTCGAAAGACTGACGATTCGGACGTGACGCAAGCTCGTGATGAATTTTTGAAAATACAATATGCAAAAAACAAAAAAGCGATTTTGAAAACTCGAGCGAGTCAGATTTTTTTACAGATGGTTCAGCTTAATGTCCCAGTCATGCTGACACTATAATCTGACGGTGATAGAGAGGATATTTCTTAAACTGATGGTTTGAATTTCTTAAACTAAAAAAAGGTGCCCTAGACGCGCGGACCTATATGGAGGGCTCATATATGGCGGAGGAACTCATCATGGTGCAGGGTACCCCCCTTATGTTAATCTGACGCGCCCGTGTAAATCCCAAAATCCCCGCTTCGGCTCCCCTACTACAAGGCCCGCGATAAAAGCTATGCAATAGCTTAACACACTTGAAAAAAATATTGTTATTATTCCATTATCCCACTCATGTAGCACACAAGCATACGGCCCACCGATGGTAAGCAGTCACCAAAGCCTATAGCCGCTAGCAACCACTAACCACTAACGAGCTGCCAACCCTATTGTTGATAAGGACTCACTGTGCTAGCACCATTACTACCAGCGCAGTGGAGCACTGGGAATCTTACTCACCCCAGAAACATAACACTACATCAAAGTAGTATTATTTGACTGCGGTCTTCTGTAAGGTGGAGGTAAAGTCCCCAGTCGGACGGCTCCAATTTTAGTGGGACACTACACGGGAGATCCCATTTCGCCCTACCTCTCTTTTCTCTCTTTTAACCTATATAGGCCCTCGCCCTCGTGCTTCTAGATAAAAATACCTATGTCCTATCCCAGGTTATAAACTATCTCATTGCCGAATTCCATTACGATCCGTTCAGCCGTTTAGTCGTGAAACGATAGCAAACAAACGAACAACCACATAAACGGAGATACTTTCGCATTTATATTATTAGCATGGATAAAAAAATGTCTCTTAAGTTATTTTTAATGTAAAACCAAAGCAACATAAGCATTGATTAAGTACCTTCAGCTTCACACTTCAGATACTGCGCCTGCAAGTACGTATTTGAGCGCAGTTCTGTCACCACACACATCTGGGGAACAGTATATTTGCCGCTGCCTAACAAGTGGTAGTCCACTGTGATGTCTCCTCCTATGTTGTCAATTATCCACGGATATGTCTTCGTGAAGAAATCCCTGTCAGAATAAACGTCGCCGTATACGGACTTGACTTATGTAGCTCTAATAACGGGCAAAACAGCCAATAGAGCGGCGAACATAAACATTTTGTGATGACTTTTATTGAACACTATTTGTTTACGATAGAGTTATGCTAATGTGAGTCCATTTTAATACTTCTTTGACACGTGTCGTGTATGTTTTGATAAAGTTCGACGTATACTTACAACAATTAGATTTGGTAAATTGTAATATTAAGGTTTGAATATTATCACACAGTGCCATCTACTCCAGAAATAAACCAAGCATTAACAACTACTTAAGCAAAAATATATATATTATAAAAGCCGTGGTGGCCTTGTGGTTGAAGCAACAGGCCTGTCATCTGATGGGCCCAGGTTCGAATCCCAACCTGTACCAATGAGTTGTTCTAAGCTTAAGTAAAGTTATTAATCACACCATGAGTTTTTAAAAAGAGAGGTAGGGCGATTTGGGATATCCCGTGGGTTATCCCATTTAAATTGGAGCCGCCCGACTGGGGACTGTACCTCCGCCTTACAGAAGACCGCAGTGAAATAACACTACTTGATGTAGTATTGTGTTTCTGCGGTAAGTAAGGTTGCCAGTGCTCCACGAGGATACGCTGAGCTAGTAGTATTGCTGCTAGCGCGAGTTAAGTTTTTGCTTACGTAGTCGAAAGATGTTCAGTGCCGGTAGCAGGAACATTGTCGACAACGTATACGAAAATGTAACTCGCGAAATGTCAAAATTGACATACAAATTTTTAGTTCCACTTTTCACCGCCGCAGCGCTGTTCATTTTCCAATACAAAAATAGTCGAAAGCGATACGAAAAACGTTGTCGACAATGTTCCTGCTACCGGCACTGTATCATAGTATATTATATACTCAGAGGTATCATTTACAAGCCAGTGAGTAGCTGTATCTATCCCAAATGTTATGAAATAAAATTTTAAAACGAAATTCATAGATCGTATGATTTCACATACACACAGAGGGTCATTAAATGTATCAAGCTCTCGGTGGAATTTATTATTTTATAATACAAAGGAGCCAATAACATTTAAAAGAAAACTCCGAAACACTTGATTATTTCAAACAACAAGAGAATAAAACATTTGGCTTGTAATAATCCTGTCTAAAGGATTTGCTACGGGCCAGCTAAAGCCGACAAACTTGTAAAGTATAAAATTCTACGTATATTTCTTTATTTAACAATGAAACCGTTGTCATTGTGCGTGGACGCTTAAAAAATTATAGTATTATTGAATTCAAAACATGTCACAAAAATGTAAGCGACCAGTTACTGGTATTTGTGTGATAAGAGAAGTATTTGTATAATATCTAAAATGTACCATACCATGTGCAAGGAAAATAAAAAACCACTTTGTTTTTAAAGCACTTTTTTCTTCATATTGCACAAACTATTTAGTTTTATACTTCGACATGTGGTAAAAAAAACTGGCGAATACTTACATCCATCATACCTACCAGTGCCATCTAGCGGAAAATTACTGTAACAATAAATACTCAAAATTCCGACAGATGTCGCTAGACGTAACACATAATTTCAAATTCTTCAAGAAAAGAGTAATAGCACAATATTCAAAGAGGTTGTTTTTTTGACAACATTTCAGAATATTCTCAATAGATGGCTCTTATAACTTAAAACACAGCTTAAAATATTCCGCCGATTGTACGCTAAGATATTTTAAACTATGCAACGGATCTTAATTTAACGCGGTTTTCACTAACTAAACGGAGTAATTCCTCATTTTTTTAAATTTATAATTCGTTCGTTCGTCGCCAGTAATAATAAAAAAAATGAGCCGTGATGGACGTCTAGTATGAAGCGCTCCCGGGTAAGCTAGCGACGCAAATTCAAATCCCACCAAAGAGATTTTCTAACTTGAGTGCAGCGATTCGTGACACATAAGGTGAAGGAAATAAAATGAAGGAACGTTCCAAAACTTTACGTGAAGAAACCTGCTTATACGTCAGAGAAGAAATGCAAGGATGCGTTCTTGAATTTCTTCTCTGCCGTTCCGTTGGTTACCCTAAAAAGGTAGTGCAGATTATTTCTGTGTTTGAAACTCGGTCCATCGAATATCGTTAACTCATCACACACTTCAAATGCTATAACATCTAATATATAAAATTCTCGTGTCACAGTTTTCGTTGCCATACTCCTCCGAAACGGCTTGACCGATTTTGATGAAATTTTTTGTGCTTATCCGGTATCTATGAGAATCGGCCAACATCTATTTTTCATCCCCCTAAATGTTAGGGGTAGTCCACCCCTAAATTTTATTTTTTAGACCGATTTTAAAAATTCTTTCACCGTTAGAAAGCTACATCATCACTGAGTAACATAGGCTATATATTATACTAGCTTCCCGCCCCGGCTTCGCTCGGGTAGACAAAATATTTGATATAAAAGTCTACCCGTGCGAAGCCGGGGCGGGCCGCTAGTAGTTATATATACAGATACTAAGCCGGCCTCTCAACATTTCCAGTAGCAATATCCATTAAGGAGTTCATACTCCATTGATCACCCGTTTATTAAGCGATTAATTAGTTCGCGAGAACCCATAATGGCCGAGTGTTGTAGATAATCGATATTAATTCAGGTGACATCGGCTCTACGGATTTAATAGACTGCACCGGTGCATCGTAAATATGGAGATTGCTTTACAGACGTGCTAGGGATGAGGTGGTAAAGTTATCGATCAAAACAGCGTTTAAACACTCGTGGATTTGTGTAAAAATGTTTACAAGTAGATTAAAAAGTTCTTAATGCAAGCTTACAATCAGTAATCAAGCCCTTTCTTATGAAACACATATTATAGTAAGAGAAAATATTTTCTAAAAAAGCCGTGTTGGCCTTGTGGTATGAAGCGATGTTTGCTATTCTATCGCAAGTTCGCATCCCACCGGTCTGTAACAATAAGTTTTGATAACTTAAGTGCAGTGATTAGTCACACCACGAGCTTTGCGGTGAAGGAAAACATCGTGAGGAAACCTGCATACGTCTGAGAAGAAATTCAAGGACGTATGTAGTGCCTAAGAGACGGCGACGGACTCACCATCTGTCACGTTGGCACCAAATTATCTTCGGTGGATAATGCCGCAAGCCTTCTTGACACACTTCCCCGTGACTGTGATTTGGGGCATTTACTTTACTTGTAATTAAGTTTGTACATGTATAGCTATTTTTTTATGTATTTTTACTTTTAATTATGATGATCTTCTTTCCATTATTTTGTATGCTAGTGAAATACATGAAGAGCTCTTTTAATAATTATTCCAACTTGCGTTACCTACAATTTTTTAATTCGCCAAAAATACCTTTAAGCCTTTTAAGCATTCAGTATTTAATCATCTAAATTATAGACTTATGTGCACTGTGGAATTTAAAATTTTATTTACATGATACTAAAATTCAATATCGATATCGGGAATTTTAATTAATGCCCCTTCACTTCTTTAACGAGGCGATGCAGAGCGCGTATATTAAAGCGAAATATGTTATTTTATTATTTTAAGGCAAGATTTCTTCGTGAGCTCATGTTGTTAAAAAACTTCGACAATATTCGATTTTATTACCATGTTTACTTTTAAAGCTTTTTTTAATATATGCTGTATATTGACTGACTCCACCACGTTTTTAGTCTGGTTAGTACGATTAAGTACTAAAATTACCTCAATATAATAGTAATAATAATGCTTGGACATTATCACACAGCGCCAACTGGCCCCAAACTAAGCAAAGCTTGTACTATGGAAACCAGTAGCCGATATTAATACTTATATACTTTTTTTTCTTAAATACATACTTATAATACATACCAAACGCCCAGGCGCAAGACAAACATATTTGTCACATAAATGTTTGCCCCGGCGGGAATCGAACCCGCGACCTCTAGCGTAGCAGTCAGGTGTACTAACCACTAGACCAGCGGTCTCGTCAATATTAAACGGGTAACTAGCTTTTGCCCGCGACTTCATTCGCATTGAATAATGTAGTGTAGCGTAAGTGTAGAATGGGTAATACTACGGGATCTGAAGGGTCGGCAATGCGCAAGGAGAATATGGTTTTATAGTCTTTGGCAATGCGCAACTGATACCTACCCCTGGTAATGCAAGCGTCCATAGGCTACGGTTACCTCTTACCATCGGGCCGTAGACTTGTTTGCCACCTTAGTGGTATAAAAAAGAGACGAAAAAATATTTTCACATTTTTTTTGCATAATTCAGCAATGTACGTGACAAATACGAGTTGAAAAGTAAATGTAGTTGGAATTTATTTAGCAGAGTAAAGCTACCAAATTTATTCCCTTACCAAACACCAAAATAAGTTGTAAAAAGTTAGATGGCCCGATCATAAGATCCTTTGGAACAGCTTATGTTGGCAAAGAATTCAATATGGCGGTTAGAATAATAGAATTTGCCGAGATTTATCACCAATCTATTCGTATGGAAAACGTAGGGAAAATATAGAGTCGTGAAAAAGTTTTGTTAGAGCAGAGATTTGAGAGATATGATATGTGTGTTACGAGCTTACGAACCTCCCTCTTAAAATAATATACAATTCAATTGAATTGCGTTTATTTTCATAAATTTTCCGTTACTATAGATCTTGTCATCTAAAGTGTTAGAAATTATAAATATCTTAGTGTAACGTTTTAAGGAGGTCTCACGTCGGCTGGTTGAGGCCTCCCGTGACAGGCGTGCTGGAAAATATCTCGCTCAGAGAATCAGCGTGGCGATGCTGCCAGCATTCTTGGCACGCTCCCGCATGGTTCTGGTTTGGGTCAGATCTTTTACCTACAAGTAGGTAGGTTAAGTTCAGATTTTTGTAAATAGTTTTTTTCTGTTTTGTGGTAATAAATGTCTGAGTGTAACGTTGTAATAACATACACGTAGAATCAGCATTGGTATCTAGCGTGGCAATGCTGCCAGCATTCTTGGCCCGCATGACTGGTTTGGACAGATCTATAAGTAGGTAGTAAGTAAATTTGTAAATAGTTTAAATCTGTTTTGAATAAATGATACATACAGTTACTTACTACAAAAATTTTGCTGAGTAACAAATCGCAGGCTGTAGCTCCTACGTATTTGTTTTTTAATGTTCGAAGAACAAAAGCTTTTATTCTCATAGAAAAACTTTCTGACTTCTATAACGAGGCTGTATAGTTCAGCCTTTGCTGAAGTATTCACTACGAATAAAGTGGCGTGACTCCTGTCTTCATATATTGTTATGGTTATTAAGATAATAAGATCTTTTATCTATAAGTAGGTAGGTTAAGATATGTTTTTGTAAATATTTTAATCTGTTTTGTGTCAATAAACATGTATTCCTGGTTTTATTTAAAAAAAAAAAAAAAAAAGTATATTTTAATAAAGGACATCTTCCATTTTGGTCCAAATCTGAATGTGCCGGCCGACTCATTTTTTTTGTATATTCTGTTAGAGCTTGCCCGTCTGAATTTTTTTTACTGTAGCTCCAAACCTGTATTGACCTTTGTAGTTGATTTTATTTAAGTTCAAAAATCTGAATTTTCATACATTTTTGTTGAAACTAGGAATTCAAAATAACTAAAACAAATGAAATGTCCTATAATGTCTAACTTTGGTGCGATAGTAATAAGTGCTCAGACGGACAAGCTCTAACAGAATATACAAAAAATCGTTGGCCGCCTCTTTCAGATTTGGACCAAATCTCTATGAAATATGGATGATGTCCTTTCGCAAAATTCCATCTACTCTCATTTGATGTAAGTAGGCAACATAAACCATTAAATCAATCAACCAATCAGTTTATTGACATTAAATAATGCATAGTAAGAGCTACGAAGCCTGCGGTCACCGAACTATTTGTAAACTAAGTGCCCGAGTCTTCTACCAAAATTTGTACATTAAGTTTATGTCAATATTATAACTTAACCAAGGTAATCTCTATATAAAAAAATGAATCCCTCATTATTATTATTTTATACCACTAAGGTGGCAAACAAGCATAAGGCCCGACTGATGGTAAGCGGTTACCGCAGCTTATGGACGCTTGCAACACCAGGGGTATCACTCGCGCGTTGCCGACCCTAAATTGGTCAATTCCCTTGGTCACGGCATCACGCGTGAACGGCTGGACCGATTCGATTTCGCTAATTCTTTTTTATTTGTGTTTGTTATTATCAGGAGATGGACCTTACGAAACTAAAATTTGAAAAAAAAACGGAACCTTTTTAATTTTGCGATAAAGTAAAGGTATTTTTTGCTATGGTGTATTTGACATGTGACAGGACATCGCCTGTCGGGTGAGCTAGTAATAATTAAAAATAAGTGAACTACCTATAATTTATAATATGGAAAATAACAATACTCGGATCCATCCCGCGTCAAATATACAAAGACAATTTCAATATACAACGTAGTGTGCTAATATGCAAATATGAAAATCGTTTTCTTAAATGTGAGTTTGTTCGCTTCCTAGGATGCCGAGACTGTGAATAAGGCTGTGGCTATCGTGCTAAGTGGGAGCGGAAAGCGGCCTCTTTAGGCACTTGTGCCTTGGTACATATTGGTGTGTCGATACTGTTGTGCAAAATTACTAAACTTAATTAATTTTACAGGTCTAAACGTCTTGCAATTCCTTTCTCAGATGCGGGGTTAAATAAGGATGGCAATATTTAGACCTGTCAAATTAGTTTAGTAATTTTGAACAACAGAATTGGCATCATTATTCACAATTCACGATGTCCGTTTGGCTGTTTCTGGTTGTGTGTGTGCTTAGGGTGCATAAATTCAGGAACGCTAAGTCAACGTTTACACACACACATAAGCGCGTATCGATACACTTCACTACTACACCACTACAATCAGGGCTGAGTGGACTTAGTGAAATAGATATCTGTACATCAAGTCAGCATGTGCGTTGAGTGTGAGATTTAATGCTAACTTAACGGCATATTAGTCGATACCGGCGTTAGGGCCCGGGCAAGAATATTGTGGCGCCCACTTAAGGAAATCAGTATCAAGTTTATTTTTTATGCTGAATCAGTGTGAACCTGTATTAAGAATGTAATCTTTCTTTTAGCTTTACCCAGCGCCAACGACTGCGACGTAGAATGTTTTGAAGCTCTTCTTATTATTTTTTTATTTGTGGCCTGGGCCGTCGCCACGCCCCCGCCCTCTAACGCCAACACGAGCGGTCATAATTCTGCATAATTAGTTTTCTATTGAGAATTAACAACGCCCCTTACGGGCAATTTTTTAAACTAGCAGTAATGATATGCTTTGTATAATGAATGTCTGTTTTTGTTACTAACTCTGGTGTACAATGAATAGTTATCTTTATCTTAATGTCGAATATCCGTCTAATGTCAAATACGCACACTGATTAGTTTACGAAAACTTCGCACTCGGCATTCTCTTCTCAATACCAAATTAATTGTATTCATTTATACTCTTGAAGACCAAAAACGTGGTAAAAGGCTACAAAAATGTATAATTATACCTATAAAATATAGAAGAAGCCTTTAAGTATTTAAATTAATTCTACGAAAAAATGAGTGACAGTCATAACGCTTTTTTTCAAAAACAACTTGTTGTTGTACGGTGTAACAATTTCACTACCTTTACTAGCTAGTGTCTAAATCGCCACTCTATACAATTACAAACCGCTTATCGCTTCGCTCGTCACTGTCTCTCCACCCCAACCAGCAACTACTTTGTTTTCCAATTTGTTCTAAAGACTCGACCAACTTATGTATACCAGACAAAGTTTTAAGTAAATATTTAACGGAAGAGAATTCCAAGGAGATTTCTAGTATGTATGTTTGGTATATATATTCATTTAAAAGGCTAATTAAAAACAAATTAATAAATTTATCATCACGCCAAGTCGCACGCACGGGGTAGACGGAGAGTGTTCCACACCTCTTTTGCTTTATTTTATACCACCTGATGGTAAGCAGTCATCGTAGACTATAGCCGCTAGCAATACCAGGGGTATCACTAACGAGTTGCCAACCTTGTTGTTGATGAGGACTCACTGTACTAACATAGCAGCATTACTACTAGCGCAGCGTATCCTCGTGGGGCACTGACAACCTTACTTAACAGAAACACAACACTACATCCAAGTAGTGTTATTTGACTGTGGTCTTATGTAAGGTCCCCAGTCGGACGGCTCTAATTTTAATGAGAAATCCCACGGGTGATCACAATTCGCCCTACCTTTCTTCTGCTTGAAACACATTCATAAATTACTTCAACATGTGTTAATATGTCGCTTTGCTGAGGAGCCTTAATCCTTACAGTGGGGTTCAAGAAGAAGATCATCAGACGATAATAACAGAAAATAACATTTAATCCAATTACCACACTTTTACAGTGACTTTGTCTTACAGATAGCAAGCAAAAGGTCAAGCAAATAAATGTCGAATTAACCGTCCATCAACTATTATTGTTTTGTGTTGTTTTCTCGCTGTAGGAGCTTATAAACTCAAATTAAATAAAAATAACTCACTAGGATAAGTGGAAGTGGCTGGCAAACGAACAAACAATGCATGTGAAATAAAAACTTGTAAAACAGAACAATTCACGAATAATACACTTGAACTATGAAAAAAGAAGGTCTTTAGCCTAAGCAAGAACAACTCCCGCCTACGTATTCGTATCGCCTTCGACTATTTTTGTATGGGAAAATTAACAGCGCTGTAGTGGTGAAAAAAGAACCAAAAATTCGTATGCACATTTGGTCATTTGAGAGTTACGTTTTCAAATACGTTGTTGAAAGAATATTATTATGTTCTTGCTACCGGATCTGCTATATTCATTGAACTCACTCAGACTTCAACCACAGCGTTCTTACGACGGTTATCACTAATCGTGTCTACTTGTTATGTAATCATTATCATCTTGTTATCTCAAATAACGTTGACCTATATCCCGACTTATACAAAACAAAAATGTATTTTATATTAATTACAAACGTAGTAAGCAAGCTTATCTTAAAGTCCGCTTGTTAGTAAACGGTTACCGTAGACCAATGATTCTCAAAGTGGTCCAGGTGAACCCCTAGGGGTACACAGGAAACTCGACAGGGGTCTACGTTAGCATGAAAGAAAAATGCGGGTTCACAAGTCCTAAGTGGGGGTCTATGAAAATAATAGACCCATGAAAATAATAGCAGCAGGGCGTCCACCAAAGCTAGTAACATTTGATAGTGGTCTACGAGAAAAAGTGGTTTGGGAACCTCTGCCGTAGACAATAGATATATAGAGATAGACTTGCAATATCAGGATTGGATTGAATAGAGTCAGGTGTAACTTTGGATTATCATAAGCCCGCTTTATTTTTTTAATAAGTCGCTATGTCAGCAGCACATCTTTCTCCTTTCCTCTGAGTGCATCCTCAGGAAGTTCTGTCCTGATAGCAAAAACATAACTCGACTACGTATACGAAAACGTAACTCTCAAAATTACAAAATGGTCAAACGAATGTATAGTTCACATTTCGCGCCAGCGCTGTTCGTTGTCCCATACATTAATCGTAGCGATACGAAGCGATACGAAACGTAGCAAATTATTTGTCGGGCTGAAGGAAGCAGGGGTATCAGATCGAATTTCGACGAGACCGCTGGTCTAGTGGCCCGCCTGATGGTAAGCGGTTACCGTAGCCTACGGATGATTGCAACATTAGGGGTGTGACTCCTGTGAGTTTTCCCATTATAATTTGAGCCGCCCGGCTGGGGACTGTACCTCCACCTTACAGAAGACTGTAGTCAAATGCCACTACTTTGATGATGTGTTGTGTTTCTGTTGAAAGTAAGGTTGCCAGTGCTCCTCGATGCGCTGCGCTAGTAGTCAAGCTGCTAGCACAGAGAGTTCTCATCAACAATAAGACTGGCAACGCGTTAGTGATATCCCTGGTATTGCTAGCGGTTATAGGCTACGTTGACTGCTTACCAACAGGTGGTCCGTAAGCTTGTGGGCCACCTTAGATATATAAAAAAACCTTGTGCCTTCAAAAACACGCGGCGTGGAGCTTGTCATTAGGCGAACGATTTGCTCGTCTTTTGTAGTAGTTGTATAAAAAAACATTACAGAAAATTAATTTGAGTGTAATTGTATATGTTATAAATAATGTATTGTCTTTAAAAATCTCATTAAATGAAATGTAAATTCAGAAAAATATATTATGTTCCTGGAACCTGAACAGGAGAATGCAAAATCGAATCTGGGAAGCACGTTGGTGAGTGCACTTGTCACGTGTCTTCTTCTTCTTCTTCTTCCTAAGTATGGCAATCAATCCCTTCAGGGACTATTTTTGCCAGTGTCGAGTGTTAGAGAATTTTCATGTTGCAAAATTTCTCGTGTTTGCCGCATTAAAATGCCTAGTGTCATGCATTCTAACGACCAATGGAGTTTCTGGAGACAACCCACGGCAGTAGCAGATCGTAACACGCCTTTAGATTAGAGGTAACCTATTGACCAAAATGATAAATCACTTAACCCAAAAGTCGTATTATGGCATTATTTCCAATGCTCCTATAAATCAGTCACTAAATGAAACTTTACTGCACATATCGACACCAAAAATACACATTAAAGATCACTATAACACAATTTACGACACACTGGAAAAAATCTCAACCGCTCCGCCTGATTCCCGCCAAAAACTCCTTGTCACGTGTCACGTCGATACATAAGTTATATCTCAGAGTAGATAATATACTTCTTCTTCTTCTTAGTCGCTCCACTCTTGACAGAGTGGTCGTGGTCGTTATGGTTGAGATTGAGTGGCCAGCTTTACAATGCGACGCCATTCGTCTCACTGATTTGCCTTTCTTAGGCAGTCATTTATGCAGTTTATGGAGGTGGTTGCCCGAGTTTGGTCCGTCCATCTCATTGGAGATCCCCGTGGTCTGGTACCCTCAACTTTCCTCTGCACTACGAGACGTTCACTCTCCACCGCGGCGGGACACGTGGCCAAAGAAAGTTGATAGATAGATATATAGAAGATAATATACTACGTACAACAATTATTCGTGATGAATGTCTATAAATTAACTTTTATCACGCAGCCGTGAGATATTAATTTCAACAGTAAAACTATTTATTTATAGGTTTCGACTGTACATACTGTATCCCAGCGTAGTTAGCGCATTCAATTCCCGCTAAAGTTAGATCAATAGGTTTTTGTTATTTAAGCTAAGAATTATTTATCCTTATGATCCTCAAAAGGATACAGCTACGAAATGATTGTACTGCCATCGGTCCGTAATACGGGTGCAAATTCAAAATGATAGAGCCATGATGGATTTGGGGTATGAAGCGTTGTCTGCTATTCTAGCGACGCAAGTTCGAATCCCACCGGTCTGTACCAATCAGTTTTTCTAACTTAAGTGCAGTGCTTAGTCACACCACGAGCTTCACGGTGAAGGAAAACATCGTGAGGAAACCTGCATACGTCTGAGAAGAAATTCAAAGACGTATGTAGTGCCTAAGAGACGGCGACGGACTCACCATCTGTCACGTTGTCATCAAATTATCTTGGGAGGATAGTGGGTGTTGGAACACCTCTGCCTACCTCTTGGGGACCCCTGTGGGAAGGCGTGAAATATGACAATTATCTATACTAATATTATAAATGCGAAAGTAACTCTGTTTGTTTGATTGTTTGCTACTTCTTCAGGACAAAAACGGCTGAACGGTTCTTGACTCGCACTTGGCTGGTTATTTTTATATTGACGGCATTAGGCTAATAACTGGAAAACGCAGCGACGGACGGCCCTCCACTAGATGGACCGATGACCTGATAAAGGTCGCTGGCAAGCGTTGGATGCGGGCCGCATTGAATCGGTCATTGTGGAAATCTATGGGGGAGGCCTTTGTTCAGCAGTGGACGTCTATAGGCTGATGATGAAGCTAATATCTGGAGCACTAAGCTAAATTCTTGTGTAATTTTGGCTAGTGTGTGACAAGATAATTACCCCCAATACCGGGCTAATGAGTTTGCACATGTATAAATTGCCATCGACTATTGACTAGGCTTGACTTGATACATGGCTGAGTACTCAAATTCCAGTAAAATATCACATATTTATTTTAAATGGCCTCCGATTTATATGCGAAATATTACTTTGACGATGCTTCAAACATCCTATCAAACTTTTAATGTGGTTGCCGTAATTCTATTGATTTTTATTTAATTTATATATATTTATTTATATTTATACTTAATTAATACAATATTTATTTTAAAGGTACTATGCTGCCTACTTTCACAAAAAAAATGTTATCAGTACATTATAATGTAATAATATTTTGTACTTACAGTCAATTTAATTATTGTTGTGTATAAACTACATAATAAATTATATTAGTTTTCAAATATTAATTTATTACATAACCTAAAACTAAAAACCTTAAAAATATAATATAAATATTAAAACATATTATTAAACGGAGTCCCTGTGGGCAAGGTGTGTACTTTAATTTAATACATGTGCAATTATTAAATAGTTCAAAATAATTGTGAAAAGAACTGCAATTCCTTACCAAAAAACTAAGAACCAATTCGGTATCACTACCATCACACTAAGAGCCACATTTATGGAAACATGAAAAACTGTGAATATCAAAACAACTATCCACCACATCTTATTGAAACGATCCTTCTAAAGGAACTATGGAATCAAACAGTCTGACACATAAAATAGATCGTTATTTTTTATTATTTATTTATTAATAGTTTATGTAATATTACGTATGCGCAACATATCAATAACAAATAGTAGGTGTTAGATGAGGAAAATTGTTGTGTAAATTTAGTTTTCATTAGCGTCACTAGATGTCGCTGTTCAATACGGATGACACATTAAAACTCGCTATGGAGACTCTCCGGTGTCATAATCATGTTCGCCACATTCCAGTCACTCATTGCTGCCCGGGCTAGGGACTGTACCTCCACCCTATACCTTAGAGAAAACCGTAGTCAAAAACCACCAATTTGATGTAGTGTTGTGTTTCTGGGGCGAGTAGAGCTCCACGAGGATACGCTGCGCTAGTAGTAATGCTGCTAGCACAGTGAGTCCTCATCGACAACATGGTTGGCAACCCGTTAGTGATACCATGGTATTGCTAGCGGCTATAGGCTACGGGACTGCTTACCATCAGTATGCCTGTGTGCCATCTTAGTGGAATAAAAAAAAACTATTTACATCCTAACTCCCTTCTAAATTCTTCGTAGCTATTAAATTTATAAAACCTGTTTTAAATATCATACTAAGATCTTATATAACCAGTTTCGACCAGTCCTTAAGAAATTAATGGCCGAGTACTGAAACGACACTTAAAGTTTGAAGTTAAATTTTTGAAGCGGTTTTAATGTCGGTAACGCGCGAGTGATACCCCTGGTGTTGCAAGCGTCCATAGGCTACGGTGACCGCTTACCATCAGGCGGGCCGTATGTTTGTAAACCAGTTTAGTGTTATAAAAAAAATGTTGTCTAAATCAAATTTCCATTAGGCCATTCAAAATTAATGTGGCATCTTTCACTACCGATTCTATACCTCAGATTACCTCAGAGTAGGTAGATAATAAAAATATATATAATGCGTACAAGTATTGATAATAATAATAATTATCCCGTCCCAAACTAAGCAAAGCTTGTACAATGGGAACCAACTGCTGATACAATACTGGTGTACTTTTTTTTGGAAATACATAATTACATTACACACAGACGCGAGGCAAACACAAATATTTGTCGCATAAATGTTAGTCCCGGCGGGAATGAAACCCACGACCTCTAGCGTAGTAGTCAGGTATACTATCCACTAAACCAGCAGTCTCGTCGAATACAAATACACTTTATTGTAAACCATGAAGCACATTTCAATAACAATACAATTATTAGGTTTGTATGTGTTAACAGAAGGCGGCCTTATCGCTAGAGCGATCTCTTCCAGACAACCTCATACGTACTTGTTTTCGAAATTTTAGGGCAATATTAATTGCCCTAAAATTTATAATATTGTATTAATTATATTTAATTTATATAATATTGTATTAATTAAGTATAAAAATAAATAAATATATATAAATTAAATAAAAATCAATAGAATTACGGCAACCACATTAAAAGTTAAAGGATGTTTGAAGCATCGTCAAAGTAATATTTCGCATATAAGTCGGAGGCCATTTAAAATAAATATGTGATATTTCACTGGAATTTGAGTACTCAGCCATGTATCAAGTCAAGCCTAGTCAATAGTCGATGGCAATTTATTTTAGGGCAATATTAATTGCCCTAAAATTTCGAAAAAAAGTACGTATTATATATACACTAGCGGCCCGCCCCGGCTTCGCACGGGTAGACTTTTATATCAAATATTTTGTCTACCCGTGCAAAGCCGGGGCGGGAAGCTAGTATAATATATAGCCTATGTTACTCAGTGATGATGTAGCTTTCTAACGGTGAAAGAATTTTTGAAATCGGTCTAAAAAATAAAATAAAAAATTTAGGGGTGGACTACCCCTAACATTTAGGGGGATGAAAAATAGATGTTGACCGATTCTCATAGATACCGGATAAGCACAAAAAATTTCATCAAAATCGGTCAAGCCGTTTCGGAGGAGTATGGCAACGAAAACTGTGACACGAGAATTTTATATATATACATATAGACGAGACCGCTGGTCTAGTGGTTAGTATACCTGACTGCTACGCTAGGGGTCGCAGGTTCGATTCCCGCCAGGGCAAACATTTATGTGACAAATATGTTTGCCTTGCGTCTGCGTGTTTGGTATGTATTATAAGTATGTATTTACAAACAAAAAGTATACAAGTATTATATCAGCAGCTGGTTCCCATAGTACAAGCTTTGCTTAGTTTGGGGCCAGATGGCGTTGTGTGATAATGTCCAAGCATTATAATTATTATTATTATTATATTATAGAGTAGAAAATAAAAAGGGCAAGTAGTATTCATATCAACAACAGTTTTATTTCATGAACATCTGTGAAAACAATTAACTGTTTAAAATTAATATATCTCTCCCTCACCACCATCTTAATCAAACACACATCTTAACTCTGACGCCTCTCGCTTTGTCTATATCTTTCTCTCTCTTTCTTTGTTCTTCATTCAAAACAGAATTATATTTATTTTTAAATCCTACATACATTTCGCTTCTTTTACATCTATCAATGTCTTCATACATGCCCGCCGGTAACGAGTACTCTTTACCCTACCATCATTATGCACTTTGACAATTTAATCTATTTGGACCTGATTGGCTTAATGGCTTTCCACTTCTTCTTCATCAAGAAATTAACTGATTTTTAAAAAACACTGATAACTAGCTGTACTATCACTTATCAACAAAGGTTATATTTTGTAGTACCTATAGTTTTATGTGCTACTAGCATTTACTCCGTGACTTTGCCCCGAAGCGATAAAATAATATAAATATTCCTTATGTTACTCAGTGATAATCCAGCATTCTGTAGTAAAAATATTTTTAAATCGTTATTGAGTTTGTTCATTACAATTTTTTTTTAAAAGTATAAAGTGTAAAAATTATGTTTTTAAAGCAGGCGAAGTCACAAAGAAAGGCTACTTAGTATGTAAACTAAAAGATTTTTAAATCTCTACGTGTCTAGTTATTTGCTTAATCATGATCGTGTGACCTCCGATAGCCATTCAACTTATTCGTTATCAAGTTTTTTATAGCTTACCAACTTTTGTAAAAAATAAAATTTGAAAAACTGGTCTGAATAGAGGAATGTTTGAGAAATAAAACTCCAAGAACCGCTTTTAAAATAATTTAAGTTTTTATATCAAGTTTTTAAAAAAACAATACTTGGGTGAACGCAAAACCTTCGAAAATATTTTCTTAATTATTATTCGGTTCAGGCATAAAGCGCTAGGGAATAGTAAACAAATAATGGTCCCAAAAATATTACATACACTAGCTTCTGCCCGCGACTACGTCCGCGTTGAGCTTAGAATCTCGGAGGAACCTAAAAAAATTCCGGGCTAAAAACATTTTCCCGGCATAAAAAATATTTGTCCGGGATAAAAAAAGAATCCTATGTGTTATAAATTATCCAGGTTATAAATTATCTGCGTTCCAAATCTGTTGAGTAGTTTTTGCGTGAATGAGTAACAAACATCCATCCCTCCATCCATACTCACAAACTTTCGCATTTATAATATTAGTAGGATAATAATTATCATCACGTCAGGTCCCTTTCGGGGTAAGCAGAGACTATAGAGCGCCATTTCACTCTTGCACACCTTCTTTCCACACTAATCAAGATTAATCAAGAATGACTCGACGACCCACCGCCTCAAGGCTGGAATTAATTTGAAATATGTCGATATTTTTTTATCAATACGACGTTGAAATAAAATTTAATTATAAAGACTATTGATTCATAAAACTCAGATAACTGTTTTTTAGTTAGTTCAGCCGTTTAGTCCTGAAAAGATGGCCAACAAATAATAATAATAATAATAATGCTTGGACATTATCACACGGCGCAATCTGGCCCCAAACTAAGCAAAGCTTGTACTATGGGAACCAGTAGCTGATATTATATAATACTTATATACTTCTTTTTTTGTAAAATACATATTTATAATACATACCAAACACCCAAAAGCAAGGCAAACATATTTGTTACATATGGAAATGTTTGCCCTGGCGGGAATCGAACCCGCGACCTCTAGCGTAGCAGTCAGGTATACTAACCACTAGACCAGCGGTCTAAATAAAGAAACAAACCTTACATCCGCATTATAATATTGGTATAGATAGATTTGATATGTTAATTATGTATTAATTAATACATTGTATTATGTACTAATGTCTACCCGTGCGAACCCGGGGCGGGCAGCTAGTATAATATATAGCCTGAGTACTCATTGATAATGTAGCATTCTAATGGTGAAATAATTTTTGAAATCGGTCCAGTAGTTTCGGAGCACATGCTGTATATACGAGTACATCATACATCACCTCGACTTAGCCGCGAAAACTTAATCAGTACAAACTTAGGCATTGAGCCGTACACAGCTTGGTAGTGTTAATTTTGTTTTGTTATTATAATTTTATTTTACTTAGTTTTAGTGATTAGACGTAGAAGATTTATTTATTTGTAAGTACCTATAATATTAATAATAATATTACTTAGTTAAGGAAATAATAACACTACTTTGACGGTGTGCTGTTTCTGCGGTTTGGTTGACAGTGCTCCACGAGGATACGCTGCGTGTAAGTAAGTCCGCATCAAGAACAGGGTTGGCAACGCGTTAGTGATATCCTTGGTATTGCTACCGGCTTTAGGCTACGGTGACTGTCTACCATCAGGTGGTCCGTGTGCCACCTTTGTAGTATATTTTTTATTATAATGCTAAGACAATAGTGCCGATTCCGTTGTACGAATTCATTAAACTAACCTGATTTAACAAGACTTAAAGTATTGACATCCTTATTTAATCCCACACGTGAGAAAGGGATAGCAAGACTTTAATTCTGTCAAATTAGTTTAGTTTTGTGATTTTGTACAACAGAAGCGACACCATTATCACACAGCGCCATCTAGCCTCAAACAAACAAAGCTTGTACTATGGAAACCAGCTCTTGATAGTATACTTTTTTTTTGTAAATTCATTCTTATAATAGATACCAAACACCCAGACCCTAGGCAAACATTTGTGTGTTTGCACAACTGCAAATGCAAATGTTTGTCCCATCAAGAATCGAACCCGCGACTAGCGTGGCATTCGGGTGTAGGTACTAACCACTAGACCAGCGGTCGCGCACTATTTTTTTTACCTTTTTTTTATCGGAAGTATCTTTTTAGCAATACCAGAGGTATCAATAAGACGTTGCATTTTGCGTTGCGTTGAATCTCTTCATCCATCCGTCAGTGGCTATCTTTCAATATAAAATAGCTATGCCTGCATTTTTAATAAAGCCACCTGTCATTGAAAGTCCCGTCAAACCGGTCAAGCCCTTCCAGTGATTACCCTGAACAGACAGACAGACAGTATTTTTTTTTGTTATTAGTATCATGTTTACTTTCATATGCATTAAATAGGCTGTTATTATAACATAACAACCAGACACATCAATTTTATTTATATGTATGTAGGATAGGTAAGGCTAATTGGTATCTCACGTAGGTTTTTCCATTAATATTGGAGCCGCCCGACTTGGTATTGTACCTCCGCCTTACAGAGGACCGCAGTGAAATAACACTACATTGATATATTGTTGTGTTTCAGCGGTAAGTAAGGTTGCCAGTGCTGCACGAGGATACGCTGGACTAGTAGTAATGAAGCTAGCACAGTGAGTCCTCATCAACAACATGGTTGGCAACCCGTTAATGATACCCCTGGTATTATATAGGCTACGGCTATAGGCTACGGTGACAGCTTACCATCATGGGCCGTATACTTGTGTGCCACCTTAGTGGAATAAAAAACGGGTAACGCAGATA
Source organism: Falcaria lacertinaria (assembly GCA_951449985.1). Taxonomy (NCBI): domain Eukaryota; kingdom Metazoa; phylum Arthropoda; class Insecta; order Lepidoptera; family Drepanidae; genus Falcaria; species Falcaria lacertinaria. The sequence goes on from OX602129.1 coordinate 7,617,141, forward strand.
GTAGAGCCACAGAGTAGATAATATACTACGTAGAGCGAAATATATACAAATTAATTTTATCAATTCTTTAGAACCGGTTGCAAATTGAATTGATAAGTAATTTAAAAGAATCGAGTAATTAAAATGCCAGAAAACGGATCGATGTTGAGCACCTTGCTTTTCAGAATCTACCACTGAAACTATAACGACATTTAGAAGCGTATTTTTATTACTAAAATAACTTTACAATAAATTAGAACCCAATTTTGGGCTTTAACTGAAATGCCTTTACAATAGTATGCAGCAGGTATACAACGTTAATACGTTACAAAAAGCGTACATTTGCAACGCTCTTGTGTAAAGTCTATTGTAATGTTGATTTCTAAAAAGAATGACGTACGGCACCCCATCCATAACTGATCGCTTTACATTGCTATAACAATGAGAACTTATGCTAATAGCAAATATAATGTAACCGCGAAGGCCAGTAAACTATTAACTATCCGTATTTTTTTTACAATAACACCTGGTAATATATTTATAAGACAATAATATCGGATCATGACCCGTGCACCCACTGGTGGGTGGACGGCGAATCAAGACTTTCCCGTCTACCCACCGCCTCTGCTGATATTAATTTGAAAAATGACGATATTTTTTATCGATACGTCGTTGAAATTAAACATTTTATAATGACAATGTTTCATAAATCTGCCACGTTGTAAATGAAAAACAAATAAAGCATCTTTTGGCCCATATTGCAGCAGAGCTGCTTTGTGAAGAAATTGTAAAAAAAATGTTTTGAATATGTTTTTTTTTTCCACTAAGGTGGCACACAAGCATACGGGCCCACCTGATGGTAAGCAGTCACCATAGCCTATAGCCGCTAGCAATACCAGGGATATTACTACCGCGTTGCCAACCATGTTGTTGATGAGGACTCTGCTAGCAACATTACTATTAGCCCAGCGTATCCTCGTGGAGCACTGGCAACACTGGCAACCTTACTTACCGTAGAAACACAACACTACATCAAGTAGTGTTATTTCACTGCGGTCTTCTGTGAGGTGGAGGAACAGTCCCCAGTCGGGCGGCTCCAATTTAAATGGGAAAACCCACGGGAAATCCCAAATCGCCCTACCTCTCTTTAGATTAAACTCCTTACAGAATCCCTGTGGCTCTTCTTCTTCTTAACTATGGCAATCAATTCTCGTTAGGGTTAACCTCTGGTGGTGCAAGGGTCCATAGGCTACGGTAACCGCTTACCATCAGGCGGGCGGTATGCTTGTTTGTCACCTTAGTGGTATAAAAAAACCACATATTTAGTAACAATTTTAACGATCTCTAAAGCCGTCAACGAGGTTTGTTATGAAACTATTTGATGGTCGGCAGTGCTCACGTACCTATATATCGGTGCAAGCAAAGTATCGCATTCAACGAAAAACTAGTGATGCCATTTGACACCTTGGTTTGTACACTTGACACATTAAACGTAAAGAGGTTTATATTCATATAACTAAGAGAGGGTGAATTGGGATCTCCCCTGAGTTTTCCGATTAATATTGGAGCCGCCCGCCGAGTCCCGACTGGGGACTGTATCTCCACCTTACAGAAGACCGCAGTGAAATAACACTACTTGATGTAGTGTTGTGTTTCTGCGGTAAGTAAGGTTGCCAGTGCTCCACGAGGATACGCTGGGTTAGTAGTAGGTAATGCTGCTAGCGCAGTGAGTCCTCATCAACAACATGGTTGGCAACCCGTTAGTGATATCCCTGTTATTGCTAGCGGCTATAGGCTACCGTAACTGCTTACCATCAGGTGGGCCGTGCTTGTGTGACACCTTAGTGGTATAAAAAAAAGGAACTTCAACTGGTCATCACTTGTTTTAGGTATTAATCCGTTCGTCGGACATCTATTTATGAATGTACAACATGACGCATATTCTCCTTCCAATCATCCTGCAGTATTGTATAGTAATCAAAGTTTATTCCTTCTCTAACCTATAGGCCGGAGACACGTGCGGCATAACTGACTGTGTTTTATTTTATAATTATAATAACAATGATAGTATTTGGTGTAAAGTTCATCCGATACGGGAACCGGGTCTGTAGGCGCTTCCTACATGGTCAAGCCACGGTTCAATCACGTGTCAGAACTTTATTTGAGGCCTTCAATCAGAAGTAATGATAGATATTATGTAGTGACGTCAAGCCGTGGAGATAGAAGATATTATTAACTCACAATTTGTAAGTATATGATGCTAAGTAGTCATTTCAAGAGAGGTAGGGCGATTTGAGATTTCCCGTGGGTTATCCCATTTAAATTGGTGCCGCCCGACTGGGGACTGTACCTCCGCCTTACAGAAGACCACAGTGAAATAATACTACTTGATGTAGTGTTGTGTTTCTGCGGTAAGTAAGGTTGCCAGTGCTCCACGAGGATACGCTGGGCTAGTAGTATTGCTGCTAGCACAATGAGTCCTCATCAACAACGTGGTTGGCACCCCGTTAGTGATACCCCTGGTATGGCTAGCCGCTATAGGCTACGGTGACTGCTTACCATCAGGTGGGCCGTATGCTTGTGTGCCACCTTAGTAGTATAAAAAAAAAGTAATGGCACTAGTGTATAGTGTGGTACTAGCTATCCCGGAAGAGATTGTCCTGTCCTAGCTATGAATTCATATGTCAAATACACCATAGAGAAAAGGACCTCTAGTTTATCCCGATATTAAAAATATTCTGTTTTACAAGTTTTTGGTAGCCCTTTGAGTTTAGATTTATTGGAAACTAGCGGCCCGCCCCGGCTTCGCAACGGTAGACATTTACCAAATATTTTGTCTACCCGTTTTTAGACTTTTGCAGGCAATTTTTTCAATATTTCTCTCCGTAAGAACTCGTACTACAAGGAACATTCTAAAAAAATAATTAGTAAAATCGGTTCAGCTGCTCTCGAGATTTGCGCTTAGCAACACATTCAGCGATTTTTTTTTATATTTTATTTGATGACTGGCTATCATACGGGCGGTCTCCCGTCCAAGCACAAGTCGTATTCAATATTGCTAAACTACGAAATCCTTAAGACCCAAATACCTATTGGCATTCAATTCGATACTGCATTTCGCATGGTTGCTTCATTAAAATGTTGGCTAATATTGCGCTTGCATTTCTGAAATTATGCAATTCGACATTTACTATTTGCAACAACAGGGATACATAAGCAATGTCCTATGTAACGAATATTAATTGATTGATACAATAGTGTATCAATCGATCAACAACATGAATGCTCTTAAAAAAGTCTGGATAAATCTGGTCAGTGTTAGGCTTTTTGACCTCTTGTCCGGCCAATTTTTCGTCCGGCCCGTCCGGATTTTTATAGTATGGTTCAATTCAATCTTTGTCAGTAGCGAACGAGAGTTGCTGAAACCGTGTTTCTTCAAAAGAAAACAATCTTTAGAAAAGACTTCTTTTTAGAAAAGACTTTTAAATATGTGTTTTTTCGATATTTTTGTTAAAAAGCCTTGGGACCCAAAAGTCCGGCTTTTTAGACAGGTAAGTCCGGATATTTTAGTTTAAGAGATGGCAACGCTAACTACATCCATACTTCCTTTTTATCAACTCGCAACTAGTTGTAGAAACCTCAGATCATATTAAAACACAAAAATGATAGATGGAGCGTTACGGACATCGAAGTGACGCCGGTTATAACTACGCCTTGCAGTACATATACAGAATTACACGCACGCACCTACAACGAATACAATGACAGTAAGCCTTGTCCACGCACTACATGTTTAAATAAATTTAGTTTTTCGCAAAGTTCCATGTTCTTACCTTTTTTATTTGATCTGTGGTAGAAACTAGAAAAGTATACTTTTACGTCTGTCTACGAGTAGCCCTGATGTATAGGGTTTAAGTAGATCTTCTGTTATTTCAAATTGGAGCTGCCAAAATGTCTGACCTTAATGAATATCACAGTTTCACAGTCAAACACTATTTCTGTGTCAATGTTGTAATACTGCGGTGACTAAGTTTTCCTTTCAAAACCAGCAATGACACATTAATTCTATGAAATGACGCGTTGGTAGCAAGGAACACCTTTGTGTCCTACATTTTTAGGGTTCCATACCGAAAGGCTAACTGGCGGAACCCTATTACTAAGATTTATCTCCGTCCGTCCGTCTGTCTGTCAGCGAGCTATCTCATGATCCGTAATAGATAGTTGAACGTAACGTTAGGTTGCCAGTGCTCCACGAGGATACGCTGGGCTAGTAGTAATCCTGCTAGCACAGTGAGTCGTCATCAACAACATGGTTGGCACCTCGTTAGGGATATCCCCGGTATTGCTAGCGGCAATAGGCTACGTGACTGCTTACCATCAGGTGGGCAGTATGCTTGTGTTGAAATTTTCACAGAATGTTAATATCTTTTGCTGCTATAACAAGAAATAATAAAATATTTTTTTTCTTTTTTGCTGTATCTTAATAATGGTAACAAGATGAAGCTTGAAATGTTCATTGTAGTGTGTAGCATCAGCATATTATCACGTACTTCCCAAACATAGTCCTTGTACTAGCACGTAGTTATAAGTATACAGCGTGTTACAAAATACCCCGTAAAAAATATGATAAATAATCAACGCCAAAAATGTTGTCAACCCTAGTAAGCTGTCGTGTCAAGGAACCAGATTATTTAACAGAAAGACCTATACAGCCAGCGCCTTTTTCTTATTTGATCACCTTGCTTCCATTGTGTGGGAATTTATATAATATATAAAAAAGAGCGAAAATACTTTTTTTTTATACCTCTAAGGTGGCAAACGAGCATACGGCCCGCCTGATGGTAAGCGGTTACCGTAGCCTATGGACGCTTGCAACACCAGGGGTATCAATCGTGCGTTGCCGACCCTAAAATATATTTGAGTTGGTGCAATAGCCGTCTCTAGGGATCAAACAAGAAAGTAAAGTTTGTCATTTAAACTTTTATTGTTTGTGTTTAGTACGGAACCTCGCCCTAATACACAATATAAGTATTTAATTCTACCTAAAAAGATACGTATTTAAAATTAATTATTAATCAGCATCCTTACATACCAACGTGATTGTAATCTTCTTTACCCCAAGCATTATTGTTTTAAAGATATGCTGATTTTATTTTTATACAACTACACACAAGCATACGGCCCACCTGATGTGCCGTATGCTTGTGTGTAGCAGTCACTGTACCCTATAGCCGCTAATGAGGACTCACTGTGCTAGCAGCATTACTGCTAGCGCAGCGTATCCTCGTGGAGCACTGTCAACCTTACTCACCACAGAAACAACACTACAACAAAGTAGTGTTATTTCACTGCGGTCTTCTGTAAGGCGGAGGTACAGTCCCCACTCGGGCGGCTCTAATATTAATGGGAAGACCTACGGGAGATCCCAATTCGCCCTACCTCTCTCTTTCAGCTCGTGGTGTGATTAATCACTGTACTTAAACTTTTGTTGATCTATTTGCGATGAATAATTGTATTTAAAACTCAAAGCTACGGTGACTGCTTACCATCAGACAGCCTCTTGCCACCTTTGTGGTGATGAAAAAACTATGTTAAAATGAACCCGCTTTTCACATTACAATGTAAATTGATTAATAGAATCTAATGATCTATGTATCCTATTTGTGAGCTTATTACTTGAAGATCGAGGTAGTAGAGTACGTAATTATAGATGACCCAGTGAACTTCGTATCACCCACATCTATCGTTCTATGTCGATATAATAGTATATTATGACGATTCGAAACCAACTTAAATTAGTCATTTAATTTCAAGGGACCCAAGTTTACTGTACCCACGACGCGCATCAAAGTAGGAACAGTTTGTATGGGAAAGTTAAATTGTTGTATTTACTATTTCCCTAGAAAAAAATCCATATATTTTATATAAGTCACATCGGTCGAGCGGTCCTCCCGTTTTAGTAGGACACCTCAGAGTAGATAATATACTACGTGCAACTAAGGAACAGAAATTCATTTTTAAAAATAGGTTAACACATCTAAATAAATCTTAGATGGATATTGTAATAACTTGATTATGTAAAGACGATTTAAATAAATGACAAGACATGTCCTTGGTAATCTAGACACGCGGTAGCGTGTCAAGCCAAGTTCAAGCTAGGGAGCAGCACCGTGTTTAATATTACACGAACCATTTGGAGCCACTTTTTACCCCCTCATAACTCAAAAACTGTTTCACATAAACATGTCGAATTTGGCATATATTGCATCTTTTGTCGTTGAAGTCAACAACCAAGGCATATATCTTAATATTGAACTTGGCTCTCGTTTCATATTTATTTTTTTGATGGGATAATATAATATGCTGAGATTACCACGCCTACGCTACATAGTTCCATGCGGACGAAAGCTAGTATTTATATATAAGTAGATTATGTTTATACTACATAATAATATGTTATCTTTTTTACAGAAAATGCTGCAGTATTTATCATGGTTGTGTTTACTAGCTTTATGTCACAATTCGTGTGCCAATCCGACGACCAACGAAATTGTCGGAGATCAAGAACTAGTCTTCGCTATAGCCGTGAGTGTCATTTTATATACCACTACGTTTTATACACCACTGTTGACGACGGTGAAGAAAAACATCGCGAAGAAATCTGCATAGGTACGTCTGATAAGGAATTATATGACGTAGTGCCTAAGAGACTTCGACAGACTCACCATCTGTCACGTTGGCACCAAATTATCATCGGTGAAGAGTATGTGCACCTAATTACCTATAGCCAATCAGAGATTTATTACTGCACACAAAGATTACACACGCTACACACAAAACACCCCCGACGCACAAAGACGGGTGTGACAGCTTAACGTCTGCGTCAGTAACTGTGTGTCTGCCTGTGGCATCCTAGCTCCAATACGGATGAACCGATTTGGATTTAGTTCTTTTGTTTTCTTATATACTATGTAGTTTGCAAGCGCACAGTATGCTTTAGAAGTTCAACATCCGTGCTGATATTATAAATGCGAGGGATGTACATAGGCATCAATGCAGACGAGCATCTTTTGTCTTTAAACTAATGCAGACAAAGTCGCGGGTAACATTACTATCTTAAATTCACGAACTCGTAAGATCCGGTCCTTTATCTAGGCTTGCGTGGGGATATATATCCAACACGTAGAGACTCGTTCGAGGATTTTAATATTTGGTAAGGGATACACATAGCGAGTATCATCCCCGGAATGCATAGTGATGCACCCGGGGATGATCCTCGCCGAGTGCAGAGACTATTTCATGGGGATGAAAAACTAAAATTGGACTATTGTGGTGAACTGTTAATGGATTGGGATATCTGGGCTATGGGATAAGAAGACTACTTACGTCTGCCATGCAATATGTCTCAATATTGAATAAAAATTGGCAGACGGTGGCTCGCCACCTGCTAGATGGGCCCCCCTTACGTGCGGCGTATAATATGCCGTATAATATACATTACTTTTATTATTCCCTTTATTTATTTTACAAATTAGTTTTTTTTTTTTACAATATTCTTACAAAAAAACACATTATAAAAAAAAACAACAAAACTAGGGAGCCACCGATAACGAGGCGCGATCCCAAGCTACCGGTGGTTAGGGTTACAAAGTGAGGAACCTCCTGACAACCTCCTATTATTATTATTATTGGCAGTTCCAATAATACACTTAAAGATATAAGGTACGTAATATATACCAATTTTATCATTGCTTATCTTTCAGACAATGACCTTTATGTATATACGCAATAGAAAGTCAACAGTCCAATTATGTTTTCTGTCTTCATCAATTATATACTAGCAATATAAACATTGGTGATTAAACGCAAAGCTTACACATAAAAGTAGATGATAAATGTTTGTTTTGTTTTATGAACTTTGATTTAATTTCATATATACGGTGTGTTTGTGTTTGTGGGTGTAAAAAATCTTACAAATTAAATTGTAAACACTTCCCAGTGTATGCTTGAGCTGAAATTATTTTGGTTTCCGTGACAATGCACGATTAACTAAACGCCGCCAATTTTTTAGGGGGCGCGATGCAATTTTTTTAAAAATAAAGTTACACAAGTTGCCTTAACTACAACAACTATCGACTACGTATTCGTATCGCCTTCATCGATTTTTGAATGGGAAACTGAGCTGTTGCGGCCAAAGAGTAATAAAAATTCGTACGAACAATTTGACATTTTGATAGTTACGTTTTCAAATACCTAGTCGAATGATGTTATTACTACCAGCCGCCCGAGCAACAATGACTTGCGACGTCCTACGTATTACAAAACGTAACTCGCTGGATATGAAAATTTTCATACTTATTTTCAGTTCCACTTTTCACCGGCGCAGTGTTCGTTTTCCAATACAAAAATAGTCGCAGGCGATACGAATACGCAAGTTGTCCTTGCTCGGGCTACTGCACTGATGGGCCAACCCTTAGAGTATAACATATTACAATGAAATATATACTCTAAAGCCTACCATAATAGCACGGCGCCGGCGGGCCGCAGATTGAGTACAGCTGGTTTACGTTCACAATTGAACCCGATAGATGTCGCTGTTTTCAAGAACTGAATTCATACGCATTGGAAAGTCGCGGTACATTCTAGTATTCAATAATAAATTGCTGGATGGCTTTTTCAGGTAAACAGACATGGAGAACGAACTCCGGATGCCGATGAACTGTCTTTATACGATCAAAAAGAAAAAATACTTAATATAACAGCGTTCTATGGACTAGAAGCCCTCACTAATGTAAGTTGCATATCGCATTCATCACAATCGTTTCTAACTGTGTGAGGAGACTAGCAAGGAACATTGAAATCTATAAGCTCTTAATCAGTCTCATGAATGTTACTCATAAAACCTGGCCTGCTTACGTAGGTGCATACTTTTATGGTATTTAGTAGAAAAATATTAAGTAATTAAATATATTATTTTAATTAATCAGAAAGTTACGGAAGTGGTTGATATTTTTTATGCCATAGTCATTATTTATTACCAGACTAAATTTCCAGCTTGCGGGCGCACAGTGACCGCGCCTTGACAGATTTTCTTATGACGGCGCGCGGAAGCGCATCGTGCCAATGGTTAACAACACATCGACGGTCGAAAGGAATAACAAATGAACGCCACTTTGATCGAAAATGAGTTTTATATGCTGTTCGATATATGGATTCTCTAGGAGCCAGTCGGAGCTCACAACATTAAAAAAGAACATTAATAATTGAAAACTATATATTCATTCAATGACATGTCTCTGATTCATTCTATTGAAATTTACACTTTGAGAAGCTCTGCTGAACAGTTGGCCGAATAGCGTTTCATTTATTTTTTCTTTCCACCGTCGACATATTTATTTCCTGTAGTTTTGCAATTAGCATAAAGGATATCATCCATGTTTGATAGAGATTTGGTCCAAGTCGCGGCCAACGTTTTATTTTTGTATATTCTGTTAGAGCTTGTCCGTCTGAGCATTCATTACTATGGCACTGACATTAGGTATATGCCATTTAATTTGTTTTAGTTATTTTGAATTACTATTTTCAACAAAAAATTATGAAAATTCAGATTTTTAAACTCAAATAAAATCAACTTCAATGGTCCTACAGGTTTGGTGCCACAATAAAAAAAATCAGACGGGCAAGCTCTAACAGAATATATGCTTGCTCTATGCGTTGGCCGGCACTTTCAGATTTTGAGCAAAATGGATGATGTCCTTTACACAATGTTTCTTAAAACTGATCCTATAGGATGGCATAATGATACAGACAGACATTTTATTTATTTATGTAGGTGGATGTACCTGCTCATACTAAAGTTTGAATGATTACTGTATAACGACTTAAAGTCAAGCTTAAAGAGAGGTTGGGAAAAATGTTAACTACCGTGGGTGTTCCCATAAAAATTAGAGCCGCCCGACTAGGGATTGTACCTCCACCTTACTTAAGACCGCAGTCATTTAACACTACCCTAATGTAGTGTTGGGTTTCTGGGGTGAGTAAGACTGCCAGTACTTCACTAGGAAACGCTGCACTAGTAGTAAGATAATATGCTGCTAGCACATCCTCTTCAACAACATGGTTGGCAACGCGTTAGTGATACCCTTGGTATTGCTAGTGGCAACGGTGACTGCTCCCACAGGTGGGCCGTATGCTTGTGTGAAAAAACTAATCTCAATTCGAATCATAAATTTATAACTACTACAAGTCACCTTGACCTTCAAGGTCGGCCACCTTGACCTTGGCAGTGGCATTACAACAAAAGGTCACGTCTCTGCGATCACGATTTTCCTTATTGTTTGTGTCTAAATAATTTAGTAACTTTTTATATATAATATTAACAATCCTTTCAAACTAATATATTGAAAGGAGCATTAACAGATTTTTATACTTCCAAGGTCAAGCGAACCTCGACCTTAGTAAGCGATCATACATAGGTATACACATACTACAATAGACACCCAAATAATTTTATTGTATGCGATATTTTAATTAAGTATTATTATTTACCAGTTTCTACTCGCGTGGTGTAGAGAAAAAGCTTAAAAAAAACTGTTATTCAATCGCGCGGTTTTTTATATCGATGCCATTGTTGCCTTCAGCAAATTTGTCAGAGAGTTAGGGTAAAATGGGCCTTCCCATTAGAAAAGACTTCAAGATTAAGCTTATTTTTTTAAGAGAGGTGTAATGGTAGGTAGTAGTAATGCTGCTAGCACAGTGAGTCCTCATCAAGAACAGGGTTAGCGTTAGTGATACCCCTGGTATTGCTAGCGGCTATAGGCTACGGTGACTGCTTACCTTCAGGTGGGCTGTACGCTTGGTGCCAACTTAAAAAAAATATAATTACAGGTTGGAAAAAGACGGGCTTATCAACTCGGTAAATTCATCAGGCAGCGCTATGGATGCCAGCACCGCTTGTTATCCAACCTATACTTCCATAATAACATATCTGTCAGGAGCACAGATAAAGAGCGAACGAAGATGACTGCCCAAGTTGCTATGGCGGCGGCCTACCCTCCTGAACCCGAGCAGCAGTGGGATGAAGCCGTGGGCAAGATCTGGCAACCTGTTCCATATATGGCTCTGCCGCTATCACAAGACTATGTAAGTTTTAAAACTTACACTTGTGAGATGTCACCCAAAGGACATACATTTTGGTCCAAATCTAAAAGTGCCGGCCAACGCATAATTCATTTTTATTATTCTGTTAGAGCTTGTCCATCTGAAATTTTTTTACTGTGGCACCAAAAATCTGAAGGACCATTGTCTTGGAGTTGAAAATATGAATTTTCATATTTTTTTATTGAAATTTTATTATTTAAATTTTATTCTAGGAATTCAAAATAACCAGAACAAATTTAATTGACAGCTTTAGTGCCATAGTAATAAATGCTCAGACAGACAAACTCTAACAGAGTATGTACAAATCAAATGCGTTGGCCGGCACTTTTATATTTGGACCTAATATAATAATAATGCTTGGACATTATCACACAGCGCCATCTGGCCCTAAACTAAGCAAAGCTTGTACTATGGGAACCAGTAGCTGATACAATACTTTTATACTTTTTGTTTGTAAATACCCAGACACCCAGACGCAAGGCAAACATATTTGTCACATAAATGTTTGCCCCGGCGGGAATCGAACCCGCGACCTCTAGCGCAGCAGCCAGGTATACTAACTACTAGACCAGCGGTCTCGTCAAAATCTCTATGAAACATGGATGATGTCCTTTATATAAATGATATATCATGTTTTATGTGATAGATAGATACTGTAGGGCATAGCGGTGGCGAGGCACAATAAGATACTCGGGATCGCTTCTTTGTGTTTATATTATTTTAAATGATTAAATAATTTCACTTTTTATTATTTATTTATTTAATGGCAACACAAAAAAGTACATTTCGTATTTTGCCAATGTCATGTAGTTAATAGAGAGGATTCTCTTGGCAACGTCGTACGGTGGGATAACCACCAAGAAGGTTGGCAACGTCCTTACAATCTTATTTCGATGACGGGCCTAACGTCATTCTATATCATCTAAATTATTCCACTTTTTCTCGTGAGGTGTTGTCGCCTTACATTTTATAACTAGCCAGTAAAATAGGTGCCAACCAAGGCGTTACAATACATACATACAGTAGCCTTAGCATGAAGACCATCGAACTGCTTTCGACTTATTCATATCGCTTTGACTGTTTTTGTATGGCAAAATGAACAGCCATGCGGCGGTGTAAGTCGATCTCAAAATTCTTCTGAACATTTAGATATTTTGAGAGAAACGTTTTCGATACGTAGTCGAAAAATAGTCAAGTAGCTTGTAACATTGCTTGTCAGTGTTGGTAGGTAAGCAGGTTTGAGTCAATTATGTAATGAAATGGAGGATAATTTATTCAATGAGAACGTTCATGTTAGTCAAGGTCAGACCGGCTACGGGTCTTATCAGAAATGGCTTAAGCTGTAAATTGAATCAAAACTGTTTAATAAAATAAAAAGAGCACGCTGAACCTGTTCAGGATATTAGGATCAAATTATTCTATTTTCATCGGTCCTTAACACGTCTGCCAAATTTTAAAATGATCACGCGTCTCTTTAATGAAGTTACGTTGAGCGATTCTATGAATTTGATAGATAAACGCACATTTATACGTACATAAGAAGTGAATTTATAAATCCTTGCACATTGTCACAAAACGCCATCTAGTGCCAAACTAAGCCAAGATTGAACTACGAATGTAATATACAATTGATAGGTCATTTATAATATAAAAATTAATCGCTGAATGTGTTGCTAAGCGCAAATCTTGAGAGCAGCTGAACCGATTTCGCTTATTCCTTTTTTAGAATACTCCTTTAAGTACGAGGGTGGTTCTTACGGAGAGAAAAAAAAATGCCAGAAAAAGACTATAAAAGACTAAAGACAAAATATTTGATAAATGTCTACCCGTGCGAAGTCGGGGCGGGCCCCTAGTTAATAATAGATATTATTTTTTGGTAGCAAGACATAAAAATATGTTGAAAAGAATAATCGGCTCGCTTCTGACTTCGTCCGCGTTGAGCTTAGAATCCCAGAGGAACCTAACTTTTCCCGAGATATAAATGTAATCTATGTGTTAATCCTGGTTATAAACTATAGATGTCAAAAGACATCATGCTTGTTTCATAGAGAATTGGTCCAAATCTGAAAGTGCCGGCCAACGCATTTTTTTTGTATATTCTGTAATAGTAGGGGAGCCCAAGCGGGGATTTCAGGATTTACTAAAGCGCGGCAGATTAATATACAGGGCGATACCTTGTATCCGGTTAGGTACCTCCACCAAATATGAGCCCCATATATAAGGCCGCCCGTGAAGGATAAAGGATCAGATTAGTAAAAAAAAAATGATCATTTGAAATTCTCGGGCGCGTCAGATTAAGGTAGGGTGGTAAATTACATGCTAAAAAGTGTATATTCCACTAATCTGTCAATTTGAGAGTGACGTAAAGAAAGGGGAGGGCAGCAAAGTTGTAAAAAAAAACCGTCATCTCGACATTCTCGAGCGTAGCCAAATTTTTAGATTTTTTGGAGGAAATAATTCAAGGATAACGAAAAATATATAATCTGACGATTTCCGTAAGCCTAAATAATAAAAAACCGTCGATAAAGTTTAATGCGTGCAGCTGGGTGATACCTATATTTCCCTCTCGGCGTTTCTACTCCTTTGGGCATTTTCTTTTAATTATTTTCTTATAAATACAAGTATTCTACTCAAAAAACATACACTTATTTATTTGCATGCTATTTCCTGAGCTTCTCAATTAACTATGTTCAATGATTTAAAAAATTGAAAAAATGTTTTTTTATCAGATTAGGCGAATCCCTTTAGATAATCGTCAGATTATGAGACAGCACGTCTAGAACAATAAGATGAACAACATATATCTTAATCTGACGCGCTTGAGTATTTCAAAATGGCGAATTTTTTTTGCACATTATAATAATGGCCGCGAGTTTGCGTCAAATCGAAATCGTCAGATTATTGAAGGAGAGCTCTTTTTTTGGTGCACTTAACACCCCTTTTTCATTTTTAACCCTTACGTACAACCACCCGCATCATGCAAATGATCAGATTAACATACGTACATCATTAAAAATACGTAGGACATTGATGCTATCAATATCTGACGCGCTCGAGTATGTCCATGCAACAGTTTTTTTTTACATATTTAAAAATCTATAGCCGCTTCCCCCACCGATGAAAAGGTATATATTATATAACATTTTTTTCTTTTTATCATCTAAGCTTTGCAACCTAATAGGTCTCTATGACGCTCGAGTAAATCCCCATTTAGCATCGTGGGCTCCCCTACTATAAGATATTGTCCGTCTGAGCATTTATTACTATGGCACAAAAGTTAGACATTACAAGACATTTCATTTGTTTTGGTGATTTGGTATTCCTATTTTCAACAAAATGTATGAAAATTCAGGTTTTAGAAATCAAAATTTCCAAAAAAATTGTTAATTAAATACCAAAAAACATTAAATAAAATCGTCCTACAGCTTTGGTGCCATAGTAAAAAATGTTTAGACGGGCAACATCTAAAAGAATATACAAAACATTGCACTGGCATTTTCAGATTTGGACCAAAATGGATGATGTCCTTTCATACAAAACCGTCGAGCCGTTTTTACGTGATTGAGCAGCAAACATCCATACATACATTCTTGCAAACTTTCATAGTTGCTCATTCTTCCTACAAGGCGCTTTGCGGAGCAAGTTTTGTTTTTTTTGTAACCATATCATATTTAAGTTGTGGCTGCGACTTAGTATGCCTGGAATTTATTTTTGACTTATAAAGCGAATGAAGGGCAATTTAGGGCGTTTTATATTTCAACGTACTAGCTTTTTATTAATGATCTGATTGAAAAGGGTCGGCAACGCGCGAGTGATACCCCTGGTGTATAAAAACAATAACTTAATGTTAAGTGAACCTTACCACAATACATTACTGATAACCGCAGCCCAATCAGTTAAGTTAAGTCTTTTCTGAGATTAGCGCACAGACAAACAGACAAACATATAACAATCATTGTCTTAAGTTCTATTGCGTTCATAAAGGTTCCACATGATACCTAGTATTTTTTAAGCCGCGGTGGCCTTGTGGTTGCAGCAACGGCCTGTCACCTGATGGGCCCTGGTTCAAATCCTGGCCTGTACCAATGAGTTTTTCTAAGCTTAAGTACAGTGATTAATCACACGATGCGCTCACAGAGTACATAATCACTACGTAGATGAGCTGAAAAAGAGAGGAGGGCATGTTGGGTGGGTGGGTTTTCCCTTTAGTATTGGAGCCGCTTTAATTTTCATGCCATCTTATTGTTATAAAAAATGCTTGGATGTTATCACACAGCGCCACCTGGTCCCATACTAGGCAAAGCTTGCACTAT
Source organism: Falcaria lacertinaria (assembly GCA_951449985.1). NCBI lineage: Eukaryota > Metazoa > Arthropoda > Insecta > Lepidoptera > Drepanidae > Falcaria > Falcaria lacertinaria. Next base: position 7,632,593 of record OX602129.1, read on the forward strand.
GGGAATGGGATATGGGAACCAGCAGCTGATAGAATCCTTATATACTTTTTTTGTATATATTTATACTTATAATACACCCAGAACAATATTCTGTTCCAGCTCCGGTATTACTCCAACTGCGAGAGATTCACCACACTCATGGAGGAAGCCAAGCTATACGCGTTGAACGAAGAACTGGCCCCTTACTTAGACTTGGTGCCGTTCCTTGCCCAGAAAACAGGGAGGAACTTCACTGAGAACCCCCTGCTGTTCGAGACACTGTTCGACCTCTTTAGGAGTTTGGTATGTTTACTACCTTTACGGCTGAATACTGAAGCGACAATCGAGTTTTTTGGCGGGAATCAGGCGGAGCGGTTGAGATTTTTTCCAGAGTGTCGTAAATTGTGTTATAGTGATCTTTAATGTGTATTTTTGGTGTCGATATGTGCAGTAAAGTTTCATTTAGTGACTGATTTATAGGAGCATTGGAAATAATGCCATAATACGACTTTTGGGTTAAGTGATTTATCATTTTGGTCAATAGGTTACCTCTAATCTAAAGGCGTGTTACGATCTGCTACTGCCGTGGGTTGTCTCCAGAAACTCCATTGGGCGTTAGAATGCATGACACTAGACATTTTAATGCGGCAAACACGAGAAATTTTGCAACATGAAAATTCTCTAACACTCGACACTGGCAAAAATAGTCCCTGAAGGGATTGATTGCCATACTTAGGAAGAAGAAGAAGAAGAAGAAGAAGAAGCGACAATCAAATATTAATAACATGAAACCAGGTGTTACACGCCGTATTAAATTGTTTATTTACCTCTCGACGTTTCAACCGAGTGGACTGATAGTTGACACACAAAGCTTGAAGGCCCACGCAACTGAAGCGTCGTCAAAAAACAATATCATATAAATTGAAGGCTTCTCAAAATTGATGTGCCATCAGATTTTTTTGACTGGCGTTTCCATATTCGGCCATATAATAGTTTCATTCCGGTCGTACTAAATACGACATTATCGTGACAGAAAATTTGAGGAGCAAGCGTTTGTCATGGTATGGGCATGTTATACGGAGGAATGATTATAACGTAGTAAGAAAGGTTTTATGTATGAATGTGGACGATTACAGGGCCAGGGGTCGAGGTGGACCTAAGAAAAGATGGATGGATTGTGTGAAAGATGACATGGCCAGAAAGGAAGTGAATACAGAGATGACGGCTGATAGGCTAGAAATATATATTGCGCCGACCCCAAATAAAATGGGATAAGGGCAGGAGAATTATAAGATAGTATTTCTCAACATGATCGATGTTGACACCTGTTAACGAAATGTGGACGGTAGGCGAGCACTGGTTTAAGGAAATAAAACAAAGTCGATTTTCACGTTCGGTCTTGAATCATTTTATTCATAATTTGCAAGAAAACTACACAAGCAATAAAAAAAATATCAAACATAATATAATTAATAAACTAGCTTGAATAGTGTGAAACGTGTACTTATACATCAACTTGGTAGCTTTCATTTTGATATTTGTAATTTCATACCAATGTCTAGATGAATTTAATTACAAATTGTTATATCATGATTGTTTCATGAAAAAAAGACAGAGCACTGAGTTTCTTGCCGGTTCTTCTCAGATGGCTTTTTTTTCGAACCGGTGGTAATTTAGACCTACATAAGTGCCTTGTTAGGGCCTAAACTGAATAAATGGTTTTGATTGACACTTATAAACTTCATGTAACAACTTACGTTAATTACGATATTGTAACTTAAAAAAAAAAATTGGTAACAATTTCAGCGAGGCGAACCGTATGCCTCTACAATAATATACAATAAGTTACCTAGTCACTTTAAGTTGTAGACGGTTAAAAATAAAATTGAATGAATGGTGGAAAGACATTCGCTTGGCGATAATTGAACACTTTCTTGTAAATTTGCATGCTGACGAATATGCAGTGAGAACATGTGTTGGCGTTTTGCCAACTTCTAGTGAAGAGCAACTATATATCTGAATTGTGTGCTGTTTAGGGCAGGTAAATAAAATAAAGACAAAAAGTACTCACTAATTAACTGTTTATCCAGGAAAATAATGTGTTTTACACTTAGCAATTCTTTTACAGTTAATTTATATTAAATTGAAAATAGCACGCTTCACGACCACTGGACGATGATATATGATTTTCTCTTTTGCGCTCTTTTTACTCAAACGTCAACTCTACGTCTGGCGTTATTTTTATGCATTCCACACTCACCGTCCACTGGGTTACCAGTTAATTAAATATCTTATTAGGACAATAACAAATACTTTGGGACTTACATTAATATAGTATTTCTAATGATAAAATATATAAATCGTATGTAGATGACACATGTATGCCCTTCATATTTTGCAACACCTGTTTATGCCACGTTTTTATGCAAATAAAGAAATTATTATTGTTATCATTATACTTAGAGTAACAAATATCACAACATGATTATATTTTAACAGCATTTAGAACTCTTAACATTTACGGAATACATGGAATGTGTTGCTTTAATAAATTGGGACAGTTTATTAAAACTGTCCCAATTTATTAAAGCTCTGCCAAAATATTTGTTACCATTATACTATAAAAGGTATTAACCTTTTATAGTATACTATAAAAGGTATTTTAACCTTTTATAGTATAATGGTAACAAATATTTTGTCACAAGCTAGTCTAAATATTGTAGAAGAAGAGAATTGGAATCATTGTCTGCATATTTCAAACTATCCAGAGCACCAATATATATGTAGGTATATATAAAAGAAGAAACTGACTGACTGACTGACATATCAACGCACAGCCTAAACGGCTGGGGTTAGAGACTTGAAATTATGACAGTAGGTACCTTTTATGACGTAGGCATCCACTAAGGTTTTTGGAAATACCACCCCAAAGGGGGTAAAGAAGGGGATGAAAGTTTGTATGAAAAATCGTCTTTTTTAGAAGTTAAACCCATAAAAATAGGTAGCAGTGGGCAAAAGCTATCATTTAGATACAGGTACATGTTGACTCATTCACTTTACCAGTTCTTCTCTACTAGTTCTTCCATAAAACGGGGAACATGACAGAAAAAAATTACGTGTTGGAACATGAGTGTACGGTATAAATGCAACTAAAATGCAGGATATTTGGTGACCTAAACTTATATTATATATAAGTAAAATCCGAGAAGTTACACTTCCAGTGCTACCCGTTTATTGTACCACTTCCTTGCGAATTTTTTAAACGCCCTGAAGTTACTTTCCGAACTGACAAGGGTCGGGTAGGAGATCGGGCCCTGGTCCCCGCTTTGAATTCCGTCCAACATCTCGTTTCTCTCACATTCATACAGTGGGCATTCCCATAACACATGATGGCGATCCTCAATCGGGCTGCCACAATAGCACTGAGCAGTATCAATTTGTTTTATATCAAACTGTCGCTTCCTAAATAAGCCATGGCCAGTCAGCAGCTGGGAGGTTTCTTTGTCTGGTTCGACATAAGTTGCCCTAAGTCGATCCTTCACGTCCGGGAAAAAACTATATACCTCGCGCCCTTCCAGGTTTCTAGACCATCTTTCTTGCCATGTGTCCTGTATCTCTTTCAAAACGAGTTTCCGCTTAGGCTTGCTTTTGGTAACTTTGGCACATCGCCCTGCCTGGATGACTGCAAGGTCGGCTGGCAGCACTCCTGCCAGTACCGGCAGCGTGGCCGTGCTGACTGCCTCTGAAGCCTCGCTGAGGAAGATTAGTGCAGGACGTTGGGACTGCAGCAACACGTAGCGGACTGAGCCCTGTGTCGCGTGTCGGTACCAACACACAGCTGCGTACAATATGGGGCCCACAAATTTGCTGAAGTAAAGCTTACGACGCGCATGATATCCCAATGTGGCAGTTGAGGTGCTCAATATTTTGCCAAAGAATGATGCCGCTTGTTGGCTGACGAATTTAGCATGCGGCACGAAGGAAAGCTTGCTGTCTAAGATCACTCCCAAAAACTTGGATTGATCCACGGGCTTCACCGTGTCCAAACCAAACATAACTTTTGGTGGAATCGTAAATTGTCCCTTCACTGTCAGAGTTTGCGATTTTTCCGGGGAAAAAAGCATTTTATTGTGTTCGCCCCATTCACAATACATCTGCAATATTTGTGCCGCTTTGTCCTCGATTTCCAGCTTCGAATCAGCTCCAATGAGGACACAGATATCATCGACGAAGGCCACAATATGTGAACCTAGTGGCAGAGGTAGATGCAGTAAATCATCAATTAGCAAATTCCAAATCGGTGGTCCCAGTACCGACCCCTGTGGTAGTCCCATTGTACAGCGCTTCCACACCGAGTTATTACCAACTAAAAATCCAACAAACCGGTTGGTAAAGTAGTCCTTGACCATCCGGAATATGTTGGGCGGGCATCTAATTTGTTTCAATTTCGTCATAATGCTTGGCCACCGCGCATTGGTAAAGGCTCCTACTATATCCAGGAAAATCGCCTGAACGTATTTCGTTTTGAATTCGTGGACGTGGTGCGAAATAGTCAACAGCGCAGATATTGAGGAACGACCACGCCTAAAACCGTGTTGATATTCTGAGATTCCACTGTTAAGCTGCGGTGCACAGTGTAAAATTACATTCTCTAGAATTTTCCCAAAAATGTGAAGAAGTGTGATTGCGCGGTATGCCTTAGGATCGGTTTGTTCTTTGCCATTGATTTTTTGTATAATTACAAGCATGCCTTTCTTCCAAATATCTGGAAACACCCCCTCACGTACACACGAACATATAACATCTTCCATTTCTCTTGGTATAGCATGCCACACATTCTGAATTATTCTTGAAGTGATTCCATCAAGTCCCGGGCATTTATTACGCAATGACGCTACAATTTTACTTATAATCCTGGCGGAAGGTGGACGCGCACTTCTTCCCGAAGTTTGGTTGGTAGCTAAGACGCGCACTTGCTTACGGCTTGTAGAGTCGCTTACGATATTATCGTCAGGATATAGATCCTCCAACAGAACCTGCATAGCTCCATCACAATCGCGGGCGTAGCCGTTGTCAAATTCTATGCATGATATGATGTTGGTAGGTTGGGATCTACGACTTTCATAGTTTGCACCCCGCACTGTCAAACAGCCCAAGTATTTGAGCGCCGTAGATTCGATTAATGTTGCGAGCAGCTCAGATTTTTCTTGCGCGGACTTATCCCAGTTTATACGTCTTGTTTCGTAACGGATCTGATTGCGGAACTGTTCAAAATTGATTTCCTGTTCTTGGAATAGACGGGGCTTTTCGAATGGGTTGCAGCTGGTTGTACCTGTTTTTTTTTTAGACTGGACTCGACTTACTGTGAAAGTCTCGAGCCTATGTTTAGTGCAGCTCGCTTCATCCCACACTTGCCATTGCGACACGGTAACCCCGCGTGTGTAAATTGTAGAGTCGAGCCTGCTGTAGTTTGTTGGCTGATCTTCGTTGTTGTATAAGCGCAGGTCGTTCTTAAGCATTAGTTTCTCAACGTCCATCTTCCTAGCTTCGGCATTGGCACCTCTCCCAGCATAAGGCTTTGCCGAGATGTTCTTTAAAGGAGAGTGGGTGTTGGCATCGACCCCAATAATAATGGGTTTATCACGAAGTTGCTCGATGGCATTATTCAAACCGATAAGGTTTGGTTCTAAGGGCTTAAAGCATTCAATAGAGTAGGAACTTATGAATAGATCGAAAGGATTTCCTAAGTGGCACACGGCGTGACACTCATCTGTTATGTCGCGTTGGACGGTACAGGCTATAATGTCGGAGGCCATGTATATCCCTGCATTGGCGCTGTCAGCTTGGACGAGGTTGGCCGGTGCAGGGCTGTATGGCTCATGGACCAAGATCACGTCCAACCCGTGCTTCTTGGCAATTCTTGGTAGATCCTCAGTGGCTGTCTTCGATCCCATCAAATTTAGTTTTCCGACCCGTAGAGTACGTCGAATCTTCTTTTCATTGCTGCCCATCTTTTTTGGAAGGAAAATTACTGGAAAAATTACATGGAATTTTAATACAATTTAATAAAAGGTTTTTTTTTTTATTCCACTAAGGTGGCACACAAGCATACGGCCCACCTGATGGTAAGCAGTCACCGCAGCCTATAGCCGCTAGCAATTGTTGTTTGTAATTGTAGTTGTTGATGAGGGCTCACTGTGCAGCAATACTACTAGCCCAGCGTATCCTCGTGGAGCACTGGCAACCTTACTTACCGCAGAAACACAACACTACATCAAGTAGTGTTATTTCACTGCGGTCTTCTGTAAGGCGGAGGTACAGTCCCAGATACAGTCGGGCGGCTCCAATTTAAATGGGATACCACATTTAAATGGGGACCCACGGGAAATCCCAAATCGCCCTACCTCTCTTATGATACGTATCTCTGCTTGGTACGTCGCAACCCTGTAAGCATTGTGTAAACTAACGTGGTTTACATTTTGTATCGCTATTGACTACTCGTATTTAGTAAGTGTTATTGCAAAAAACTATTTTATTATTGCTTGTAATGAATAAACTCAAACACACTATCGTTGTGGAAAGTTCTCTCACCGGAATGGTATATTATCATATCATTTGCTTATGTTATAATATGATACGAATTTGAATATTCTATAATGACATTTTTGGCATGAAAAAATAGATTAGGTTTTCGCTTTACGAAATGGGTTACTTTGTATTTTTTGTTGCCCCTGGCGTGTGCAACTTGAGGGACTCTATTAAATATAACTAACTAAATGTCTAACTAAGCAAATGAACATAATTATATTCAAAGGACATCCATGTTTCATAGAGATAAGGTCCAAATTTGAAATAGGCGGTCATTACCTTTTTTGTATATTCTGTTAGAGCTTGAGCCTGAGCATTATTTACTATGACACCAGAAGTGCACATTACAGGACATTTCATTTGTTTTGATTATTTTGAATTCGTATTTTCAACAAAAAAATATGAATATTAAGATTTTCGAACTCAAATAAGATCAACGTCTATGGTCCTACAACTTTGGGGCCATAGTAATTAATGTTCAGACGGGCTAGTTCTAATAGAATATACAAAAATATTGCGAATATATATATAAAGAAAGAAAGAAAATACATTTATTCGAGTAGACGAGACCGCTGGTCCAGTGGTTAGTATACCTGACTGCTACGCTAGAGGTCGCGGGTTCGATTCCCGCCAGGGCAAACATTTATGTGACAAATATGTTTGCCTTGCGTTTGGGTGTTTGGTATGCATTATAAGTATGTATTTACAAAAAAAAAGTATATAAGTATTATATCAGCTACTGGTTCGCATAGTACAAGCTTTGCTTAGTTTGGTGCCAGATGGCGCTGTTTGATAATGTCCAAGAATTATTATTAAGCATTATTATTATTCATAACAACACAACTATAAACATATGAGAAAGAAAGACAAGTGTAGAAGCATATAGTGTAGTTATGAAACGGTCCCAACTCAGCATGTGCTGGTAAACTTGTAACGGACAACTAGCGCTGTATGTTCTTACGAATGAAGATTTACAAGTTTGATTTTGAGTCTTACGTAATTTTTGTCTGTAACTTGACATACCTGTTTTCTCAACAATTTAAATAGAGCCCTTTAAGTGCCACACAACATGTGCAACAAAAAATTGCAATTAACCCTCTTCGTAAAGCGAAACGCACGCGATACGCTAACCTAACCTATTGTTTTGGTCACGATGGTTTTTTTGCCAAAGATATTATACGTGTAAAAAAGTGTTTTTAGCCGGTTTGACTTCTTCTTCTTCTTCTTCTTCCTAAGTATGGCAATCAATCCCTTCAGGGACTATTTTTGCCAGTGTCGAGTGTTAGAGAATTTTCATGTTGCAAAATTTCTCGTGTTTGCCGCATTAAAATGTCTAGTGTCATGCATTCTAACGCCCAATGGAGTTTCTGGAGACAACCCACGGCAGTAGCAGATCGTAACACGCCTTTAGATTAGAGGTAACCTATTGACCAAAATGATAAATCACTTAACCCAAAAGTCGTATTATGGCATTATTTCCAATGCTCCTATAAATCAGTCACTAAATGAAACTTTACTGCACATATCGACACCAAAAATACACATTAAAGATCACTATAACACAATTTACGACACACTGGAAAAAATCTCAACCGCTCCGCCTGATTCCCGCCAAAAACTCCGGTTTGACTTCTCTTCTCTTCTTAGGAAAGTGTTTCGTGAAGTCGGTATCTTTGTGGGACTTTTGTAAAATGAAGAACAATGCTTATGTAACGTCCCGTGACGTCACAGGTTAATTTGGAGCACGTTTTTTTAACAAAACTAATAAATAATAGCACCATTTACGAATTAAAATTGCGAATGTATGTGTGTGTGCGAATTAAGTGTTATCAAGTCATGATGACCTAGCTCAATTTTCTTTCGTGTCAGAATTGATGACTGGCTATAAATTGTACATGTCAACGCAATGCCATAGATTATCTCAGACAAAGTTATCGTTCTGTCATTTTTTGATGGTTGATTTTTTTTTTTTTTTTACTTTATTTGGCACAACAAACAACTACATTCCCTCATTAAGTTTTAGATAGGATAAGGTATAACATACAAGTATAAATGTAGTCAACCCCGTTGCGCGCAGATTAATTTATTTATCTAATAAAAAAATGCATTCTGTATCCGTGCATTGAAATTGTAGTTGCTAATCTCAGATAAAAAAAAAAAATATTTGTTGCAGGTGTGTCGCGTAGTTGTGTACATGTTTAAAAACACACCAGTACAGTTGCAAGCAGACTACATTTTAATTTCTTAACCGCTTACCATCAGGTAGGCCGTATGCTTGCTTGCCACCTCAGTGGTATTAAAAAAACAGCTATAGTACAGTATTCAATACCTACACATTATTATTACTATAGCTATATGCATGGGGTTCTTCAAGAAGGGTGTGAAGAGATTTTTGAAGGGTCGGCAACGCGCGAGTGATACCCCTGGTGTTGCAAGCGTCCATAGGCTACGGTTACCGCTTACCATCAGGTGGGCCGTATGCTTGTTTGCCAACTTAGTGGTATAAAAAAAAATTGATTGGCGTGAGTCATATTTCATAGTTTACTTTTTCATTTTAATTATTTTGATATACATATTTTAACAATATACTGCAAGGCGTAGTTTAAATCGGCGTCACTTCGTTGTTCGCAAAGTTCCATCTCACTTTTTTATTTGATGTGAGTTACTGCTACGTAAATAAGTTGATGACCACTCTTCTTATTCTATCTTTATTATTATGTAATATTTTGTTGTGTACCTAGGTAACTGTTGAGTTTTTTTTCTTCTCAACTTAAACGACTATTATAGACTGACGATTTGAAAAGTAACAGTCTAGTCAAATGAAAATGATTTAAATTTAATTAATTAATTTTTAATTTTGTTATTAGCAATACAAATAGTATGTTCTTTTTAGAGTAGCTTGACATTCCTTTATTCAAAACAGATTAAAATATTTACAACAGACAGAACATGACATACTCATAGATAATATATCTGACCTAAACCATAATCTTGCCTACTAGTATCTAGAATTAGGTATACAAATATTAAAAGTTATTTTTCCTCAAATTAGAAATAACATATTATAATTTGAATTAGAAATAATTAGTGGACGAATAGCTCACAAATCCCCATCAATGCGAGAAAGTCTTTTTTTTTTAATACCACTAAGGTGGCACACAAGCATACGGCCCACCTGATGGTAAGCAGTCACCGTAGCCTATAGCCGCTAGCAATACCAGGGGTCACTAACGGGGTGCCAACCATGTTGTTGATGAGGACTCACTGTGCTAGCAGCATTACTACTAGCCCAGCGTATCCTCGTGGAGCACTGGCAACCTTACTTACCGCAGAAACACAACACTACATCAAGTAATGTTATTTCACTGCGGTCTTCTGTAAGGCGGAGGTACAGTCCCCAATCGGGCGGCTCCAATTTAAATGGCATAACGCACGGGAATCCCAAATCGCCCTACCTCTCTTTTTAAAAGCTCTTGGTGTGATTATTCACTGTACTTAAGCTTAGAAAAACTCATTGGTACAGGCCGGGATTCGAACCTGGGCCCATCAGATGACAGGCCGTTGCTTAAACAACAAGGCCACCACGGCTTACGAATAAGGCTCAATGAAATAAGTGGAATAATAAACCCTAATTATCCCTTAGTTGTTAAAATTTACACCCTTAGAGTGCCACAACTGAATTTGCACATCCATATCGCTTGTCTGCGACACAACGATTGAGGCAATTTTTTTTATAAATCCTGCACTTTGTATTGAGTAAATATATTAATAAATTATATTATGTCTGTTATGCGGGTTTAATCTCACAGAGCATATGTTACCTGCATTTTACATTCTTGTTTATTATTATTATTATTATTTATTTATTTATTACACACAAAAAATTGAACATAATTTTATAAAAAATATAATTTTCCGTTAATATGTATCCTAAATCCATTCCATCCCACGGTTGCCTGGAAGAGATCGCCGAGTGTGATAAGGCGGCCATTTGTACTATACTATGTCACACTGTATTCTTGTATTGTATTCCTTGGTGTTGTACAATAAAGTTCTAAATAAATATGTAGACGCGGCAAGCCTCCGCGTCATCAGAAGTAGGTTTATAGTTAGGCCTTCTAGTTGTCAGGTTCTGTTTAGGATGGCGTAGGTACTGTGGGCACTGTCGTGGGTACTCGAGCGAATTTGAACAAAATAGCTAAAGTACGTAGATAATCACTTTACTCTTTTTACAATTACAACTCTCAGGAAACTAACACGTGCGTTGGCTTGGCTCTAACAATAAGAAGGTCCGTCTATCGTGGCGGCTTGTAGGTTACACACTGGCCGGTGCACTCCGCTTTCTGCCAACGATCGCGTACGAGCCGGTGGGGTCGCTCGGGTTTCCTGTCCAATAGCAAGCGTTGTGGTTGTTGCTCCGTGGATCTGCACAGATGGCGCTGCCTGATGTGCGCTATCGCCGACAAATAAATAAAAACAAGTACAAAGTAAAATGGTAAAAATCTGATCTGAACTGTGATCCAAAGCATGTGTGCAAAGCTTTACAAGTACTAAAACTTTCATTACATCACAATTGATGCTTTTAGTAGAATATCTTAGCTTGGAAGATGTTAAATAAATCCAACTCCTAAAGGCTGCCCCGACCATATATATGTTTTTTATGCAACGAAGTTTGCAAGCATGCATACAGCCTGTGCAACGTTTTTTTTTATTCTTCGTTTTAGGACCTTTGTAGTATCACTAAATGTCGGTCCTGTGCAATGTTAAAATAAGTGTTTGAAATTCGAACCACAATTGAAATATAAATAAACTTCGGCTACGGCAGTCTTCTTCTTCCTAACTATGGCAATCAATCCCATTCCTACTTTAGCCAGTGTCGAGTGTTAAAAGTTTCTCATTGTTCGTTGCATTTAAATGCCTAGCGTCATGCAATTTTATGTTTATTGGAGTTTCTGAAAACAATATACGGCAGTAGCAGATCTTAACAGGCTTTTAGGTCTGAAGTAACCTATTGACCAAAATGATAAATCACTTCACCCAAAAGTAATATTACAGCATTATTTCCAATGTTCCTATAAATCAGACACTACATGAAATTTTACTCCTAATTATACCGAAAATACACAGTATCGATCACTTTCACACAATTTACGAGACACTGGAAAAATCTAAACCACTCTGTCTGATTCCCGTCAAAAGCTTTGACATAACATTCGGTATTGTGAGTTAAGCGCATGCTTATGTGCGTAATAGTTTCTTTTATTAATAAAATATTTGTTTATGTTACAGGTTGGTCTTGGTCTGGATATCCCGGAGTGGTCGAAGCCTCTTCTGCCTAGATTAAGCGAGGCTGGTAGACTAGCTTACAGGCTGTACTTCAGAAATTTTGAAATGCAAAAGCTCGGTGGAGGTACGTTTTGATTTTTTGGGCTTTATGCAGCTTTTTAGGTTAGAAAATAGTAATTACCAGTTTGTCTATAGCAGGGATTCCCAAAGTGGTATAAATCGACCACTTGGGGTCGAAATCGGTTTCATAGCGGTCGACATAAACGAAAACTGATTTTGGGGATCGACGTGGTCCAAATATCGACAAATTTGTGAACACAAGTCACCTAGGTACTGAAAGTATTTTTATTTTTTATAAGTAATTTGTATTAATAATTATTTTTTACATTTGAGAATTACTGAATTTTATATATAATTTTTTGATGGGCAAAATGATGCCAAGTTTACTGACTTAACCGCAAAGTTGATAAATTTGTAAGTATTTTTTAACAGTAGGAATAAAACATGGGATAGTTTTTTTACGGGAATTTAGTTATGGGGGTCTAAGGTATCACTTCATTTTGGAAAAGGGGCCTCTTCCCAAAATAGTTTGGGAATCCCTGGTCCTATGGAGTTAGAAAAGCAGCAACTAAGGATCAAACATGCATACACATCATCACGTCAAGTCACTCACAGGGTTGGCAGAAATTAGCCCTATTTTAAGGGTCGGCAACGCGCGTGAGATACCCCTGGTGTTGCAAGCGTCCATAGGCTACGGTGACTGCTTACCATCAGGTGGGCCGTATGCTTGTTTGCCACCTTAGTGGTAGTATACTAAGTAGCTTGATTTGATCAGGTAGGTATTTAATTTAGAACTCACGTCGGCCTTCACGCGCTCCCTGGCGCGGCTCTGCTTCTGTTTTGTTTTAAATGTTGATGTCCAGGGTTGTGTGACACAACACAATGACATCAAAACACAGTTTTTTATTGTTTCACCAAGTCCCATGAAGTATCGATGGCTGTTTTAATATTTTCGACCGCCGCGGTCAACCGGCTGACATGACGCTTACGGAGTCGGTGGCGCGAGTGGCGCGGTTTTCAGTTGCGACCTCAAGCCGGGTATCCACTTAGGTTCGCCGTGGTTTGCGAACGCGCCCGCTCCGCAAACCAAACATAATGGATACGTCGTGATCGCGGAGCGCGAGTGGAGCACGATCGGAGCACGGCGGAGCGCTCGGGAAGCGCTCCGCCGTGCTCCGACAGTGCTCCGACAGTGCTCCGACAGGAGCACTGATGTTGCAGCCTAAGTGTAAACACTGTACACGTTCACGTTCGCGGAGCACACAGTGTTCGCAAACCACGGCGAACCTAAGTGGATACCCGGCTTCACGCGGCGTAGATTGGATACTCTCAAATTCTTCCTTTCTTTAGCCGAGGTGTTAGGAGGATACGGGATAGGGAATTACAAGCTCTAACAGCAGTTATTTTTGTTGTTATAACAAAAAATTATAATAAGTTTAAATTAAAAGATGGCCTCCCCTACTACTAGAAGGTCTAGAAACTTGTTTTTGTCCTTTACTACGGAGCCCTCGGTTTTCGAGTCCAATCGCACTTGGCCGGTTTTTTGAGATTCATGCAGCTTAGCAGTTTATTAACACACGCCTTTTTAGGTATATGTTATGTATTTGTATGTCTTTATTTTTAACTAGCTTTTTCCCTGCAACTTCGCCTGCGTATCAATATAATATATAGCCTATGCTACTCAGTGATGATGTAGCTTTCTAACGGTGAAAGAATTTTTGAAATTGGTCCAGTTGTTTCGGAGCAATACAAATCTTTCCTCTTTATAATATTATTATAGTATAGAAGAACTGAATCTTTCTTCGGGACGTTTGATCACTGAAAATTTGCACACGTAATATGCAGGCGCTCACTTCAACCACGGCTTAAACACATCAATTTACCTTCAGGAATCCTTCTAAACACCTTCGTTGAGGCGGCAGAGGACATTATCAAAGGAAAACCAGTGAGCCAGCGGCTGAGGGTCATCTCCGCTCACGACTTCAATATTGGGGCGCTGATGGACGTCACTGGAGTGATCTCCGACCACAGTATTCCTGAGTATGGAGCCGTATTCGCGCTTGAGCTTTATAGGTCCAGGAGTGAAGGATCCTATAGTGTGCTGGTCAGTGTAACATAATGTTGGCAATCCAAGATACATTTTTTTAATGATAATGATAAAAAAGATATATTAAAGGGCCGTGGGCTTCACCCACTGGTGGGTGGACGGCTAATCAAGAATGACCCGTGCACCCACGGCCTCAAAGCTGGAATTAATTTGAAGAATGTCGATACCTAATGTCTTCCTCTTCCCCACGGATCGCCGCCATGCGAGTCTTACAAGTGTGAAGAGCTCTGTGTTTTTTTTATTAATTACTTTTTTTTAAAACCTACAATACAGTCAGAGACATGTCATGTAATAACGTGTCTCTGATTACAGTGCATATATGTATATGATACAGTCCGCTAAAGCTCTTACAATATCGATGCTCCAACCTCATCAAGTATTCGAATGTTTTAAATTTTTCGTCACTTAACTATGTATATGTAAAGGTGTTTTTTTTTCTTTTACAGCCAGTCTACTTACCTCAAGCTGGGGAATCCTCCGCAAAATCACTCCACTTTCAAGGATGTGAAAACAGCTCCTTTTGTGATTACAGCCGGTTCAAACAACTCACCAAGGAGTTCCTATTGACCGAGAATGAATACTACAAGATATGTAATATAAGATTATATTAATTTTAAATCAAAATATAAGTATTATAATAAATAAATTATGTAAGGAACTTATATCAGTGAACACGCAGCCCCACCGGTCCATAGTGAGCGAAGCTTGTACTATATATGTCACTGGAAGATAACAAGAACCGCAAATTTATAAATTTCCCAGGAAATTTATCAACCTTCGTAGGATTCTAAACGAGAGATTAGTTGTATTAAGTTACGCCCACATTTTCGCAAATAAATAAACTTACCGAACAATAAAATCAACCAACGTCGGCTAAGGCCTTCTAACCTATCACGGCCGTGTCGGACTACAATGTTACAAACGGTGAACGTAAATTAATACAATTAATCTCTCGTTTAGAATCCTACGAAGTTTAATAAATTTCCTAGAATTTCCTAGGAAATTTATAAATTTGCGGTTCTTGTGATCTTCCGGTGACATATACATCTGAGGAATACCCACTGAAATCCGGGATGTTCCTAGACCTCCAAAAAAACATACATTCGTTCCCCCGACCACCACGACAGTTTAAATTAAAATATTATTTTTATTTCCCACGACATCCATACACGAGTTTCCAAGAATGGTCAGGAAGCAAAGTTTCCCATGATACAAATTTTCTGCCTGCAAAATCCTGTCTGTCTTCCAGTGAGAAAAAGGCATACTATTTATATTTACTTTTCCAGCATTTATCAGCTTTGTCAATGATCTAGAAATTTAGAATTTCGCCGTCCGCGTCTCTTCGATACGAGTAAATATGATAACTAAGAATTTTATCATTCGTCCATCCGTACCGACTTTGTCATGCGACAATTCTCAACATTCCCCAAAGATGTTACTGATGTGGTGTGTCTGTAATAATTTGTTTAAAATACTTACTTGTTTATAACGAACTAGCGACCCACCCCGACTTCGCTCGGCCAGCGTTAGCCATATGAGTTAAATACCTACAAACCCAAATGATTTATACTAAACCTTCCTCTTGAATCACTATCTATTAAAAAATCCGCACCAAAATCCGTTGCGTAGTTTTAGAGATGTAAGCATACATACAGACAGGGACAGACAGACAGCGGGAAGCGACTTTGTTTTATACTATGTAGTGAAGTGATGATACAAGCTTGTCTGTGATAAAACAATAAGATGTAAAATAATAGATAAATATATTTCCTTGAAGTAATACTATAAGATCGTCATGTGATGTACTATTTGTCCTATAGCCGAATTCTGAAACGACATTCAAGGTTTGAAGGCCCACGTTACTGTTTCAAGCTTCGTCAATTATTTCGCATGTAAAATCTACCAGGCATCAGATTTGACAGGCATTTCAGTATTCGGCCGTTATTTTTATTAGAAGTAAATTATACGGCAGCTATCAAAACCTCTTGACTTTAATTTCATTAATTGTTCTGTTCAATCCTTAGAAACTCCGCAGTTGATTGCATATATGATTAGTTTATTACTTTTTTTCAAATTGTTAATTGATGTTTTTTGTCTCATTTCTAATAGTTATATAATAGCAACAAGACCGCTGGTCTAGTGGTTAGTATACCTGACTGCTACGCTAGAGGTCGCGGGTTCGATTCCCGCCGGGGCAAACATTTATGTGACAAATATGTTTGTCTTGCGTCTGCGTTTGGGTGTTTGGTATGTATTATAAGTATGTATTTACAAAAAAAAAAACGTATCTAGGTATTATATCAGCTGCTGGTTCCCATAGTACAAGCTTTGCTTAGTTTGGGGCCAGATGGCGCTGTGTGATAATGTCCAAGCATTATTATTATTATTATTAATGCTTCTGAATGTTGTTTTTCCTAGCTTCTAACAATAATTAAATTTTCGGGTAAATGGGGATCGCTTATATTTTCTCTATATTTGCCTAAATCCTATGTTTAGTTGCATAATTTCAAACTGAATAGTGAAGATACCACCAAGACTAAATCAGCAATAATTCAGGCAATTCATATAAAGCATAATTCAGGTAAAAATCGCCCTAAAATTGTTCAGATTCTGTATTTGTCACGAATTACCCCATTCTACGTTACTTTCTTTTTGATCGTATATGTTGGATTTGCTAGACACGTAAATTTTTAAAAGTGCTCGGACATTTGCTTTTATTTTCTATGAAACGCTTTGATTTTACGCTACTCGCTCCGTTAACTCTAGAACCCTGCGAATAGGAATATTTGTGATATGTAATATATATATATATATATATTATATGAATAATAAACAAGTTTCAAAAAGGTTTTAAATTACCGAAAAATGACTTATAAATATCAAACTGAGATTACCTCTTCCATCGTTACATTGCTATTAGGATTCGTCCAGGCGCTACATGTGGTTATTACAACATTTTATGGGTATTTCTAATATTATTTGTAGTTTGCCACTTAAAATATAGGTCTTAGTTAAATTAAATATTAGACCTATAGCCATTCAAGATACGATTTCATTCAAATAGAGTAACATAAATTATATTTTGATACCGCACGTGGCATTTCTACAGACTTAAAATCATCTTAAAATATTGTAGATTTACTTGTATTAAATAGACTTAAAATCCGATTACCATTTGCGTTTCATTGACTGCGTTGTTAAAAAATGCTCCTTTTATTAATAATAATCAAAGCCTGCCCTTCATGGATTGTGAAGGCAACGCGTCGGCAAAAAACATTTATTTTGGTAATTCATACAAAAGTGGTAACATTTGTTATAGCTGCCGTTCACAATGAAGACATCGTTATCGAAGCAAAATAAATTTATAAATAATTTCTTTTATCTTAATTTGAAGCGGTCTGTAAATATCCCTGAGCCAGTCCGAAGACGCCCTTATGACTATGAAGTTGGCAACACTTTCAATTGCATTTCCAAATCCGAAATCCGAATCGCTTGCTTGCTTCGCTTTGCTTGCTTGTTCCTATGTTCACACACGTGCCGCGTGCAAGGCACGCCACGGTGTTCAGCTAAGTTATTGAGTGTTCGTGACTTTAAACAAAAACAAAACCCTTATTGACAATTAAACCCAGTTCAAAACACGCACAGTGCTATATTTTAACAACGAACGCCAAACAAATAGTAACAGTGAATTCAAACAACTCCAAGTAAAGTTTTTCGACTCTTGTTTATAGTAATCGCTAAGGTAACCTTACTAAGTTACGGAGAGCAACAGTTTGTTTCGTGTGTTCAACCGCGTGGGCCCCTTCGATTTTGCTCGGTTATACTTTTATGTCAGTTGAACAGTCAGAGTCGGCTAGTGCGGAGTGCTGTCGTGTTCTGTACGAATAGAACATCGAAAACTTTGTCTTCAATCGAATATTACTGATGAATGTAGTGAAAACGAATCTAAATACGAATAATTAACGAAAAAGTAGTGTTTCAAATGTGTTATTGAGTTTTGGTGTATATTAGTGCGATGTGCATACTTTGGTGATTCATCTCGCGAACAAGAAATTGTTTGTCTCGGTGAGCAAGTATTTGTTATAATAAGTGTTTTCTTCAAAGTTAATTGTGAACGCTGGCCTTATCTCTGAATACTTACCTACGCTGAGGATTTTATTTTATTGCTGCTAAAAGGTATGTTAATTTCCATTTCTGATA
Source organism: Falcaria lacertinaria (assembly GCA_951449985.1). Lineage (NCBI taxonomy): Eukaryota > Metazoa > Arthropoda > Insecta > Lepidoptera > Drepanidae > Falcaria > Falcaria lacertinaria. The sequence goes on from OX602129.1 coordinate 7,650,813, forward strand.
GCTTTAAAATTCTTGCAAACTGCATGTACCTACATAATTCGACGGTGGGGAGTAAAAACAAATGAAACGCCATTTGGCCAATTGTTCAGAGAACTGCTCGAATTTCAAAATTTCATTCGTATTATTAGGTATATGTTTTTATTTTTTTGTGGCTTTTTAAAATGTTGTGAGCTCCGATTGTTTTATAATCCAGACAGATCGATAGAGAATCCAAAACTCTATTAAACTGAATATAAAAATCATTTATAAAACAAATAAATAAATAAAAAATTACACAAGATCGCGTTTCATTTGTGTGAAAATGCAAGGTAGATTTTATTTGCTAATACTTTAAAAGTGTGTTCGGTACCTTTTCTATGTATTCGTTTATGTACCAAGCAGAGGAGGTATTTGTGATGTAGGTATTTTTGTCAGTAAGACAATTTAATCTAGCTACCTGTGAATGTAGGTAATGCATCATTTTATTCTCCAGATTTCACAGATCGATGTGCTTGCAAATTGCTAGGCACCTATTCTATTCACATTGAAAGTAGGTACCTTCAACATTAAACGGACCGTAACAATGGCGCCAATGTTATAACCGGTTGTCAAAAAACAAGCTAAAGCAGGTTTCTACCTTTTTGAGCAGCTGCTGGTAACTGAGTGCCTGGATTGTTACCAAATTGGGTACCTACCTGCTATCTATACCAACATCATAGTTTTTTAGGGTTCCGCACCCCAAGGGTAACCAACGGATCCCTATTACTAAGACTGCACGTCTGTCTGTCAGCGGGCTGTATCTCATGATCCACTATCTATAACAACAAATAATAAAAATGAAAATGAATAAAAAATTAGGGGCTCCCCTACTAGAAACGTGTTTTTTTGACGTGAAATGCTCATTGCGTTTGTGTTGCTATTTAATTAAACAAAAGAGCGAACTTATTATTATAAACTAAATAGCTACTGCCCGCGCCTACGTACGAGCTTAGAATCTCAGAGGAACCTAAAATTTACCCGGGATAAAAAGTATCCTATGTGTTAATCCAGGTTATAAATTATCTGTGTTCAAAATTTCATCCAAATCCGTTGAGAAGTTTTTGCGTGAAAGAGTAACATCCATCCACCCATACTCACAAACTTTCGCATTTATAAAATTAGTACGATTATTTTGCGGATGGTGCAATAGCCGTGCCTAGGGATCGGACGGAAGAGAATGGTTTGGGAGCCAGGTATATTAAATAGGTGTCTAGTCTTTTTTCTTTTCACGTGTACAAGAGAGTTCTTTTCTTAAATAGAGGTAGGGCGATTTGGGATTTCCCATTTAAATTGGAGCCGCCCGACTGGGGACTGTACCACCACCTTACAGAAGATCGCAGTGAAATAACACTACTAGATGTAGTGTTGTGTTTCTGCGGTGAGTAAGGTTGCCAGTGCTCCAAGGGGATACGCTGGGCTAGTAGTAATGCTGCTAGCACAGTGAGTCCTCATCAATAACATGGTTGGCAGCCCGTTAGTGATACCCCTGGTATGGCTAGTGGCTATAGGCTACGGTGACTGCTTACCATCAGGTGGGCCGTATGCTTGTGTGCCATCTTAGTGGTATATAAAAAAATCGAGCACCTAGTCGCTAGATCAAGATTGGTTACCTATGAATCTAATTCCTACGTGCTTCACAATAGTAAACGTATGTATGTGAACGTACCGACGTATGATTTCCAGTAATGTATAGACAGTACATACTATCCGTTTATTTGGTTACCTGGTTCAACAATGAAATTCTAATAATTATTTTTATTGTTTCTGTTCATTGTTTTGCCTTTGCATACCTCACTAGCACCACCCGCACCGCCAAATAGTTTCAATTTCAATTTCTACTCTACTTATAATCTAGCTTACTTGAGTAATTTAATAGGAAAAACCATGAAACTACCTATTATTTTATGAGAACATGAAAGAAATATGTAGCAGGCTTAGTAGAAGGTCTTGTAAAACTTGCTATAATAAAAAAATATACCCGTAACAAACAAAACTAGATATCTAGTTTATTAAAGGCTGTGCTGTGTCATGTACAAAATAAAGTCCGATGGGGTACCTTTGGTTACTATGTGAATTGTGTGATGTTTAGGGTACTTAATTGCCGACCTACACTCCTTACTAACGGAATCTACCTCGAATATCTGCTCTAGATAGTACCTACCTTGGGAGGTAATTAGTACCTTCAATATGCTACGAGATTGCTATACTATCAGAAAACTGATTTAAAGACCTACTTATCTATAACGCATAATCTATTGATATTAAACAGATTTTAATTTTAAAATTGACCCACTTGTGAGCTGAAATTTGCGCTACACATTTGATTCCCGTGACAATGCGCGATTATCCAAACGCCGTCATATTTAATCCAATATGGCGGCTACCGCAAGTTGACTGTTAATAATTTCTCATTAACCATAATATGGGTATCGAATGAATGGGCTTGGTGAGTAGAACACTTTTTGTTAAGAAAATAGAAAAGTTTGATGTTAAAAAAATGCGCCTTGTTTGCAAAGTTTAATGTAATTTTGTCCAGCTTTAGCTTATCATGGTGACCAATCAGTTACACAAAACCGATTCTGGTAACACTTCTCGTATAAAATCTGCAGCGAATTCAGTCACAGATTTTTAAGAATAGAACCGCCTTTTAACTAAACGGTTGTAGCCTGTAGGTACTTGTCTTTCTGTTCATTTCGATATTCGATATTATGTAGATTCACAACGTGTCTGTTCTTTGAACGTTAACGCAACTCCGAAAATAACACCCTCGTGTTTAGTCATGGACTTAATAAGGGCTAAATCGGATAATCTACTTACGGACATTTATAATCTGCCACTGGATATTTTCCGACTTTCAAGGGAATTGAATAGCATGTGAATTGTGAATGAGTGAAACTCAACCCATACTAACCATACTAATAATGCGAAAGTAACTGTGTTGGCGACAGCAAATAACTTTTTGGAGTTTTCATTAGTTTATATTCAAATTCAAAATTATTTGTGATATTTTGTTTTTTACTTACTTTTGTTTTTTACATATTATTTTGGTAGTCTTCAAAAACTAGTCGCTCAAGTGAGCAATAAATTGTGCGCTCTAATACTCCCTTTCCTTCAACATCATACCCCGTAGTCCTCGTACTCACTACCATTATCATCCTTTTCAAACTGTTTGCTACATTTTCGCGACTAAACGGCTGAACGGATCGTAATTAAATGGAAGGGAAGGTCATAGGCTATCTTTATAAAGAAACACGCGGGCGAAGCTGCGGGTAAAAGGTAATTTCAAATAAAGAACTTACAGTCGAATTTGGCTAGGCTATGATCAGGGTACAGTGAGATTGTCTTTCGGCGTGTTTTTTAGACGATACTCTAATAAGTAGGTAATAAACGCTGTTTCTCAACAAAAAACATCTACTCTAGGGCGGGCGATTTTTCACGGTTCAAAATTATATGATTTGGTTGGAAGTATCATAATCAAGAAATAATTTACTCAGTTTAAGCCCTAATAGGGCACTTATGTAGGTGTAAATTATCACGGGTTCGGAAAAAAGCCACCTGAGAAGAATCGGCAAAAACTCGGTGCTCAGACTTTTTTTCATGTAACAATCATGATATAACAATTTGTAACAAAATTATACATACATAAGAAAGTATTTACAAATATCAAAATGAAAGCTACCATGTTGGTAAGAATATTTTTTCCTTGTATATTGCTGGCTTTGATTAATATAATCAAAGATTGCTGGTAATGCAACTAGGTAATGTACGAGGACCAAGCGGTTTTGTCACTGATTCATGAAATAACATTATATATATAGTATTTTTGGTACCAGATTTTTACCTTCATATCTTGTTATGTATTTTTATTGTTAATGCACCTCGTTCTCTAGTACTTTTATCTACCTCTTTAAGCTTAGTTACTTTAGATATTTCTGTTTGACGCAACACTGCCTTCCACTGAAGTTCTGAAGTTGTAGCAAACAAACGTTGAGGTTTTCTCTTAATGGCTGCCTAGCTACAGTATTACTAGCGTCTAACTGTTAGTACGAGTAAGTTAGGTTCTAGAAAATAGTCGGGATTTTCAACAGTACTCAGTTTACACAGTATACATGATACGGTTCGCGAAGCAAGTCTTGAGTTTTGACCCTTTGAACTCGGATCTTTAAATTTTGCGAACCGCGAAGTGACGCCTGATTTAATACATGTACTGCGTTAGCGAGGCTTAGTTTCGTTGTAGGTGTGCGTGTTATTGTGTATATGTACACAGCAAGGCGTAGTTTTAACCGGCGTCACTTCGTTGTTCGCAAAGTTCCATCCAACTTTTTGATTTGATCTGAGTGTACAGCATTCTCAATGTAAGGGGAATCCCAGTGTGGGAATCAGCTCAGACAGCATTGACACTTTATCTTAAAGATCCTTTTATCCGACTTCTAGCATTGTTTATCCTATAATCAATAATAAAGTAATTTGAAAATTTAGACACGAAATTTATAGGTATCTCTTACGTGTGTACCTCCAATGCTCAAGATTTGCTGTGGAGTTTGTAATAGCCTTAAATGTACAATACGTACTGGTAGTTGAAGCAGGATATGAAAACATAATCATCACGCTGGTTGTTGCGAATAGACTTCATAACTAAGTAACTACCGTATTGGTATATGGACTTTCAAAGTAAAGCACAATAAAAACTTTATTTTTGCTAAAGGTTTTTGAAAGAAAATATTATTTTAAATTCCAGAAAACGATGGATTCACGATGTTAGTACCGAAAGCTCAAACCAGGGTTTCTTTTGCTATGGGCTCGCCAAAAAACATGTTTCTAAGTTAAATGCCGGGTATTCTCAGGTGGCTTTTTCCGAATGCTTTAGGGCCTAAAACTGAAGAAACAACTTTCATTTACATTTTCAAATACATAACCAGTACCGCAACGAAATTTAGGTATTTTTAATAATCACGGTCTACAATGAAGCCTACTGATATGGAAGTAACTAATTCATAGCATGAATGAAAAAAATAGAATTTTGTCGTGTCTACGATTGTTTTGTGACAAGCTCTGTGAATGCTAATTGGTCGATCATGTTGAAAACCCTAAGGGCACTCATGCGACGTGCTCAAGTGTCGAATTGTCGATCGACAATCGACACCACCCTCCCTATATTTCTTATCTGCAAGCACGAGTCGCTTTTGTAACCAAAAACTTGACTTCATTTTCGAACAAGCTACTACTTTATTGCCAATTTTAAAGGTATTGTTGTTTTTTCTCGATAGATTATTTATCTATGTATTAGGTACCTTATAAAGGAAATTACCAAAGAACTCAATTAATTTGGAATCGACTGGCATATATGATGACTGTGAAAGGCGTAAAAAAGGTGTGCAAATTAAGACTGAAATGGTTACTCTTTGCCTGCGCCGTGAGTGATGTTCTGTATGTATGAATTACTGTAAATTATTGGCCAATTTTAATAATGTACATATATATAGTTTTTGTTGTGTTCGGAGTCTAAACCATAGACCATCGTTACGCTAAAAATTGTTCTTTCGGAATAAAAGTTGGCAGCAATGCGTCCCGTTCTTAATCTCGATTTCAAGTTTATTAGTTTTGTATTTCTTTTGATACTCCTAAAATTATTTTCGATTGACAACTTCACTGGACGAAATTGTTATGTAAAGTTCTAATACCTAGCTATGTAAATTTTTGGCTTTGTATTTTATCATAGTGGTTATTCAGCAGTTCTGATTACTAGATATCTTCCCTTCAGCGAATGTTGTGTACGCCTCTAAATAATACATATATCAGAAATGTGATTCTTATATAAACGTAATGTTACAATATGTTGTATTGTTGGTATACCTATTTAACCCACCAACCTATGGCAATTAAGGTCGCCAGTGCTCCACGAGGATACGCTGCGCTACAAGTAATGCTATCACCACAGTGATTCCTCATCAACAACAGGGTTAGCAACTCGTTAGTGATATCCCTGGTATTGCTAGCGGCTACCATCAGGTGGGCCGTATGGCTGTGTGCCACTGCCACCTTAGCGGAATGTAAAATCAAACTTATATTATAAATGCGAATGTTTGTATGTTTGATTCCCTGCACGCCTCAACGACAGACGGAGTTGCATAAAATTTGGAATGGAGGTTTTATATAGTTTTTTCTCTTGAACCAAGCCTCTAGTAAAAGCTAGTGACATAATATATAAATTGCAAAGCCCTCTACATAAGTGGAATGAACTTAACAGCCACGAGGGATCCTCTTAGGATGAAAGCAACCTACACGAAACTTCATAAAACAGTATTTGCATCCTCGAAATATAAATTTGAAGCACATTTCGAAGCAAGCTTATAATGATATTTTCCGCTGCTAAAGCTATTAAAATTTAATAGGTTTTCGATTTAAATCTACGCCGAGAAAGTGAGACATTAAAATTGAAGTAAATGGAGTGAAAATTATTTGGAAGCTACGGAAAAGATTGCGTTTGATAAGTATCCTAAGTAAGTAGCTATAAATTTTGTCGGAACACGTTGTTATCATGAACTTAGTTTTGTATTAAGTATCCATGTAGAAAAACTACCTTATTCACCTTTTCCTGTACCCTAAGGTTGTAAGAGATCGCTGTATCGATAGACCGCCTGTTGTCTTCACTACTCTGTATCTGTTTGTTCTTGTTTATATTTTTTCTTTGTGGTGTGCAAAAAAGAGTATATTTAGTGTATTGTATTGTAGAGAGTAAGATTTCACGAATAAAACCACTTAATGGTGATAAATTTGACAATTCAACATTATTACTAAGAAGTAAGAACAGTGCCAAAAGGAATTTGACGAATGTTTGAGGAACCGTTCGTAAAACTTCTTACATTTGCCTTTTGTAGAGAGTTGTTTAAGTTAAATAAATTAAAGTTTAGTGTGTGAAAGTTCTTGAAATTTGAAAAGCAATACTGATGTAGCGATTTTTCCAAAAGTAAATCGCTGGCTTAAGGCATCTTTATTGACGGAATCATTTTTATAAAAAGACAGGTGGAGGTTGAGGGCCAGCCATAAATTCCTTAAACAAGTGTCTTATCTTCTGTCACCAATTAGTGGTGAAAAGTGGAACTAAAAAGTAGATTGAAAATTTGGACGTTTTGGGAGTTACGTTTTCGAATACTTAGTCGCAAGTTATTTCATGGAATTAGGAACAAAGGATGAGAGATGAACTCAAAATAGTTTGGTCACTCTTATAATTACCGATACTTTAGACTTTTCTCAGTGGAACTTATCAGCAAGTAGAATGAAGTATAATTTTACGCAAATTGCTGGATGTCCTTCCTTTTCCTTTGGTATCTTCTTGATTGTCCCATTTCAATGAACCATTACAGATAGAATTTTGTAATTATTGCAGTTTAATTATAACAGTGAAGGCTATTTATCTATCTTCAATCGTTTCTGCTAATCCAAGAGTTGAGTATACATATTCAGTTAGATTTTCAATTTATATTATTCGTATTTCTTTTCCAAGATGGGTTTGCCTGAATTTATGTATTGACCTATAAATAATAATATCAATAAGTATATAATAATAGCTACGACACAGTTTTAAACTACTGCAGATATTATTGCAAAAATATTTTTGTATAAAATTGAATTTTTGTTGCTGAATAAATAAATAATATAGGTCTATATCCTATTGTAAAATGTAACCGTTACTGACTGACTGATCCATCAACACAGCTCAAACCACTGAACGGATTGCGCTGAAATTTGGGACCATACCATACTAGAACCTAACCTGTTCTCTGAGGCACGGAAGAGTATTTCCCGCAAAAACTTAGTATGTTCAACATAGCCGTTGAAACTTCAACGTGCGGTTCTCCGAAGTCAAGCTCACGTGTAAATCTAAGTTACTTAGCTAACTGTAACTTTGAGAGTTGAACTTGGAACAGTCTAGGTTCCAAGTTCTAACATAAATAATCTCTTCAAGTTTAAAGTACGTTGTCTTGCGACATACCTACAATTAATAAAATGGGAAAGTAGACCTTGGGCCCAAACTGAATTATCAATTTTTGATTTTGTTTTAAATACAAGTATAAAAGTAGAAGTTTGGAGACTCAAATATTAATTTGATATACAAGGTGTGAATTTATGTTAGAATATTTATAATTTGTTCAGTAGTAAACTATTGCCCCGTGCAATTAGATAGATTTTAGGGTCGGCAACCCACGAGTGATACCCCTGGTGTTGCAAACGTCCATAGGCTACGGTAACCGCTTACCATCCGGCGGGCCGTATGTTTGTTTGCCAGCTTAGTGGTATAATAAAAAGATTAATGGGCTAGCAGCAGTAGTAAACAAGCCTTTAGTGGAATTATTACATTAACAAAAAACATTTCTCGTGATAAGCTTTCCAGTTCCGCGAATTGACGAAGCCTTGAACGATATCTTCAACGCAGCTTTGAATACCTACATAATATTCATAGAATAAATAAACTCATTTTTTTCTTTTGATATCAATAAAATTACTGCTCCTTGCCTACTCAATTGTGTAAGAATCTTTTCATTTCTTATTATTTTGTGTTTACAGGTGACTGGTTTCAATTACTCTCAAAACAACTGGAAGCAAAGTCTGCAAACTACTTAAAAAACTTTTATTTTGTGAAATAGGAGTCGGAAAATAGGCTTTGGCAGGCAGACTGAAACATGTAGTGTTGGCTGTAGTGTGTACATTATAATATTTTTTCACATCTTGGTGTCAGCAACAAGGTAGCTAGTAGAACACCCCACAAGGTCAATGGTTTGGACTTCTTATTTGCAGATAAACAATGCTGTCAATTCTGTTGTACAAAATTACTAAACATAACTAGTTTGACAAGTCTTAAAGTCTTGCTATCCCTTCCTCATGTGCGGGGTTAAATAAGGATGGCAATATTTTTAGACCTGTCAAATTATTTAAGTTTAGTAATTTTGAACAAAAGAATTGGCACCAATAGCAGACTAAAAATATTGTCATTGCTCGAGAGCACGCTATGCTGGCAATAACGATAACCCTTCGCTTGCACAATGAGTGCATGGTCGGACACGCACGAATGTTTCCCTACTGTTGCAAGCATCTATAGGCTACGGTGACCACTTACCATCAGGACCGTACGCTTCATGACATTAAAATGCAATGCATTGCTTAATGCCAGGCTTTCATAATTCACAATATTCAGTGGTTGAGGTCACATTCATAATAACACTGAAACAAAATATTTCTGTAATTTGTTTTCCCTTGACGTGGTGTGGTACGGTGACCTAAAAAATAAATTAAAGGGTCTGGCCGTTACTAAAGTAAACTATGTACGAGTATAATAACCCGGGATTCCTGGGACTACATTTACCAACTTTTGAGGGTAGACAATATAATGACACCTAGATTTGTTACAGGGCCGAGATGAATTATTCTAGCGGTTTTGTAGTTGTTATCACAGAAAAGGACCCTTAATTTGCGTTTATTTGTGGGTAGCTCCCACAAATAAACGCACATTAAGGGTCCTTTTCTGTGTTAAGTCACCCAAAACCCAAATTATTTACGGTGTTCCAGTACAATATTCACATGTCTCGATTAGATAAGACGTTGAAATCTTGAGGTGGGCCAGGTAGCAGGCATTTTATTAGAATACCAGCTTCTGCCCTTGAGCTGGGAATCTCGGAGGAACCTTACGTTTCCCGGGGTTAAAAGTACCCCATGTCTTAATCCAGGTTATAAACTATCAGTGTTGCAAATTTCATTCAAATCCGTTCAGTAGTTTTTGCGTGACACAGTTACAAACATCTATCCATACATACTTACTCATAAACTTTCGCAGGATAAAGAATTGCTTAGCTAGTGTCAGATAAATTTTAAGAAAGATAAGGTTAATTATTTTTCGCGGTCCAAAACACGTCGTACTTGGAGTGGACTGTCAGACAGCAAATACGGCTTGTTAATACAAAGTTGTTTTTGCTGCCGCGCCACGTAAGTAATGTGGGCGCGATGTGTTACTGAAACGCTAATACATTTGTACTCGTTATAAAATTCATCTGGGATCGAGTCTTAATTATTTTATTGTAATTTTGCGTGCGTCTATGTGTTTGGGTGAAATTGTAAAATTTCCTTTTACAATTGTTGCAAATTGAATAACTATAACAGTTTTACTTTTTTGGTTTCGCGTTCTGTTACAATTATTATTATTAAATGTGCTATTATAGGTGTGGATTTTTTACAACTTATTTATGTGCTGAAGTAAACAAGATAACAATGGAAAGGTTATTATGTTATAAGAAAGCGGTATACAAAAGATTCCGGTAAAAGAGTGTGACCTCGTAAAAGAATATCGCACCATTGAAGACTCCATAAAAACCGTCTGAAGGTCTAGATTTATGCTTACCTTTATATTATTATTGTTACTATTAATTAGTTTATTTGAATTATAATTTACGGTATTGAACTATGATATTTGTGTGTGCTGATGCATGGGCGCTATATAAATCCTATAAGGCTTTTTTTATACCACTAAGGAGGCAAACAAGCATAGGGCCACCGGATGGTAAGCGGTCCCTTAGCCCATGGACGCTTGCAGCACTAAGGGGTATCACTGGTGCGTTGCCTACCCTTCAAAAAACTCTTCACACCCTTTTTGAAGAACCCCGTGCTACTCTTTTGGCTTAGTAGAGATTGCCCCATTCATACAAAATTTTTTTATCCATTGTTGTATATCATTAGTGTAGAAATATAGATTACACAGAATAAAATTAATGAGCTCAAACAAGGCAGTGTTTTTGAACATTTTGTAAGAGATATGGTTGAAATGTAAATTTATATTTAACAAAGAAGAAAATTATAGCAAAGTAAGTAAAAGAGAGGTATTCTTAATAAATGTACAACGGTATTCCGCACATAAACGAAACAAAGTGCCGCTTAATTTGATATTGGCTATCAAGGGTAACACTCAAACGCTTTTGTTCTTCCAACGAAGCTGAAACACCTATAACTTAGGATATATTTTAACGAAATTTAAGCTTTAATATTTGTTTAAAACCTTGATAAATCCTTATTATGCTTTTAATTACAAGGCTAGTCTATCGAGTGTCATAACTTCGGCATTCAATCGTTAATTCAAACCTTAAACATTGTGTTAATAAGAATCAATATTGAACAACTTAGGGAAGAACATGTCTTACTGCAAGCACATCTCGTCCTAGATTGCTTCTGGAAACCTACTTTTCGATGGAACTGGTTATCTGTAGAGTTAAGGTGTTATGTCAATAAAGCAGCTTGTAATTTGAACGGAAGCTACGCCCTGTACTAGAAGCTTTTTATTAGAAGCACTGGAAACCCTGCTCACCAAAATCAAAGTAAAAAAATAATTTATTCAGTTTAGGCCCATATAATTATGCACTTATGAAGGTATTTTTTTTTTATACCACTATGGTGGCACACAAGCATACGGCCCACCAGATGGTAAGCAGTCACCGAAGCCTATTGCCGCTAGCAATACCAGGGGTATAACTAGCGGGGTGCGAACCATGTTGTTAATGAGGACTCACTATGCTAGCAGCAATACTACTAGTCCAGCGTATCCTCGTGGAGCACTGGCAACCTTACTTACCGCAGAACACAACACTACATCAAGTAGTGTTATTTCACTGCGGTCTTCTGTAAGGCGGAGGTACAGTCCTATATTATTAACAGTAGTACAGTCCTAAATTAACACCGGTACTGAAAAAAAACACTTGTGAAGAACCGGCACGAAACTCAGTGCTCTGTATTTTTTCATGTACAATCATGATATTATGACCACGTTTAAAAAAATCTTACCGTTGAAAAATAACACTACATTCGAGGAGCCTTCTTTGTCTGCGATCTTCTGTAAGATGAAGATACCGTATCTTTCAGGAGACTCGCAATTCTGAATGGAACACTTCATTGCGCCTGATCTCCCTTCAGACTAATTCAGGTGTCATGTGTAGGGTTTGAGCAGTTCTATCTATCTATTGGCCCATAATTTTCTTCACAAAATTGTTTTAATAACATCAGGTAACGAGCTTGTCTCTGTCAGGACTAGGTTAGGTATATTTGACATAAGCATAGTTTACGATTAAAATTTGCCTCAAAGGGGCCACGTTTAAATTGCTTGTTTAACCCTCGGAGCTGTTCTAGAGATTCGGTGCAAACAAAATCCCTTTTTGCTCGTTATAACACCCTTTATTAAAGGAAAGTAAACAGTTATGGCCACTAGATTACCACTTACCAGTGTCCACATCGGCTGAGTTACTTTATCTTTTGCTTTTCGTGTACCAGAATTCCCAAGACCGCTGCAGACTTGAGGGTTATGACTGAATTATGCTGGGTATCTTATGTTATATATATAAAAATGTTTACATGTAAAATTATTTCCAAATATAGTTCTGTTTAAAAGTTCCGTGAGATGATCTAAGTTCTTTGCCTAAGGCTTCTTCCGCGTGGAATTGGTACAAAAAACCTCGCGGGAACCCGTACCCATTTTCTAGCCGTGGTAAAAGTTAAACTTAGATTATTTACTGAAAATTTATCTGACAGTGAAAGTACCATCAAAACTCGTAACGGAGATTAGCGCGGACAAACAAGCAGAAAATTAAAAGACTTAGTTGTATTTCGATAGAATCTCAAGCTTTAATTTTATTTATTAGTATCTCAAGACAATATTTTTAGAGAATCAGTTAGATTTGTGATTAATTATTATTCGTTATTTAGCCAAACAGTTATATTAAGCATTCGTAATTCCCTGGTATTGATGGCGGCTATACGTTACGGTAACTTCTTATCATCAGGAGGCCTTTGCTTGTGTGCCAGCTTAGTAGTTTAAAAAAACATTTATTATAAGAATAAATCTATTTTTTATTAGTAATAAAATAACATCCTTATAATATGACTTTATTGATCACAATCCGTGTTCGCTATAGCTTTTCTGGTCTGTGGCTATAGTTCACATTCAATCGTAGGGAAGCAGGGATGACAGTATATTTTTATGACCTCCAAATGATAGCCCGATACAGAACTAGGTCAGCGACATCTATTGTAATGCAAAGTGAACTACATCCAGTTGTTATCGTACGACTGATTCGAGTTATTCATGTGCATATTAAAATTCACGTACACACAAATGTCAAGATACATACTATCTGATGGAAAGTAGTCATTGACTTTGAATTGTATAAAACGATACCGTCATTTTTATCATATACTAGCGATATTAAGCCCTACATCGAACTTCAAATATTACACTTGGTTAAATCAAATGATCAAAAGTGTATATTTGATTGACGAGACCGCTGGTCTAGTGGTTAGTACACCTGACTGCTACGCCAGAGGTCGCGGGTTCGATTCCCGCCGGGGCAAACATTTATGTGACAAATGTGTTTGTCTTGCGTCTGGGTGTTTGGTATGTATTATATATGTATTTACAAAAAAAAAAGTACATAAGTATTGTATCAGCTGCTGGTTGCCATAGTACAAGCTTTGCTTAGTTTGGGGCCAAATGGCGCTGTGTGATAATGTCCAAGCATTATTATTATTATATGGCGACCCTGCTAAATTATCGTTACCTTGCTAATTGCTTTTAAACTATGGTTTATTTTAGTTTATTGGTCATTAGATGCGACGAAGTTGGCGTGTTGTTCGTACGGGACGTTTGGCCTAATATTAGGTCCTTACATATGAAATTGGCGTTTTTCGTACTGGCCACTTTAATCACGAATTTCTCCTCTTTGGTAAGGAATTCCAAATTCAAATTTGTACAGCTATAGACTCATGTATTTGTGCTTCGATGATCGTCATTCATTTGTTTTTTTTCTTCTGTTTTTTTCTGTTTGCGTCACTCATTTTACAAAATGGAAAACCTTAAATATCGCATTATTTACGAGTACGAGTTCCGCCGTGGCACTAGTGCTGCGGAAACAACTCGAAGGGTGAATGATGTGTATGGCGGTCGTGTTGCAAAAGAAAACACAGTTCGTTTTTGGTTCCAACGTTTTCGTTCTGGAAATTTCGACCTGCAGAACAAGCCCCGTGGACGGCCTGAGACTCAAGTTGATAATGAAGAGTTGAAGGCTATTGTGGAAGCGGATCCATCGCAAACCACGTCCGAGTTAGCTGCAGGCTGCAATGTTAGTGATAAAACTGTTTTAATTCACTTGAAGCAAATTGGGAAGATTAAAAAGCTTGAAAGGTGGGTACCTCACGAATTGACTGAAACAAACCGGCAAACGCGCGTCGACTGCTGCGTTACATTACTAAACCGGCACAATAATGAAGGTATTTTAAACCGAATCATTACCTGTGATGAAAAATGGGTTCTTTACGATAATCGGAAGCGCTCAGCGCAATGGTTAGATCCTGGCCAGCCAGCCAAATCCTGCCCCAAGCGAAAATTAACCCCAAAAAAGTTACTTGTAAGCGTTTGGTGGACTAGTGCCGGTATTGTTCATTACAGTTTTTTCAAATCTGGCCAGACTATTACGGCTGATGTCTATTGTCAGGAATTGCAAACCATGATGGAAAAGCTAGCGGCTAAACAACCTAGGCTGGTCAATCGCTCCACGCCACTGCTGCTTCACGACAACGCTAGACCACACACTGCGCTACAGACGGCTACTAAATTAGAAGAGCTTCAATTGGAAAGTCTAAGACATCCTCCGTACTCCCCGGACCTTGCTCCAACAGTTTACCATTTTTTTCGAAATTTGGATAACTTCTTGCAAGGGAAAAAATTCAACTCCGATGGGGCAGTCCAAATCGCCTTCAAAGATTTTATTGATTCCCGTCCGACTGGTTTTTTTAGTAAAGGGATCAATGAACTACCTATGAGATGGCAAAAGTGCATAGAAAATAATGGTTCATACTTTGATTAATTAAATATATTATATTAAAAAATATTCGACTTTTTGTTCCTCCCATACAAAACGCCAATTTCATATGTAAGGACCTAATATATAAAGAAACATATGCCTGAGTATTCTACTTGCTAATGTAACTTCAATCAAAACACAGGGAAAAAGTTCGGCAACCTCTCTGTCATAATTCTTCTACTGCAATTATGCTTTTACTGTCGTGTTTACATAATTTACACGAAAAAAATCATCTTTAAAATATTCTTTATACCCTAAAACTCCTAACTTTTCCGCTCAAGGGAATAAGCTGCAAATGTTTCATCATTCGTTGTCTTTCTGGCTTTAATTTCAACAAAAAATATACTAAAGAACTATAGCAAACTACAAGTGTGTGCCGTTTTGTGCGACTCTTATCATCACCGCTCCCACTCTATATCTATATAAAATACACTTATCACTGGTTACTCTGTACAAACAAGTATTATCATCCGTTATCTGAATATTTCCAGCTATCTACACATTTTCAATCAATACTTAGTTGTGCAAGTATGAGAAGGGGCTTTGAAATCGTGCATTTTCTGATAAATGTACCGACGTAAATTTATTGGCAAACGGCGAAATCTAGAAAGATTGATAGGTAGGTGAATATCATAGTAGGTATATATGTATGTTTAGATTTCGGTATGACAGGTGACAGTTGCCCCAGACGCACGTCGACCCTGGGGATTATTTTTGCCGACCTTTGCTGTTAACACTCTACGAACCTGATAAATCGTATCTTCTGTAAAAACTGTCAATACTAGTATTCCTCTATTTCGCATGCTTATAGGGAGGGGGTTATCACTAGCGTCTATAGGCTACTGGTACCACTTACCATCAGTCGGGACGTATGCTTGTTTGCCTCTTTAGAGGTATAAAAAATCTCCAAGCTTGTGATTACTTGGATATAAATCATACAGTGATTATAGCAAGAGAGAGGTAGAGATAGACTTAAAACGAAGTCAGACGGTTTTAAAGATAAAATGCCTAGAAAGGAAGTGAATACGAAAATAAATGCTTTTAGCATCTAAATGGCAGAAAAAACATGTTAATACCACCAATGACATATGTAACTAAAGATATTGAACAAGGCGTCAAACAGAAGTAATTTATGTATAAGGACTGCCTCAATGGGAGCTATGTTAAGTAATTTGCGCTTAATCGTGGGCGGTTAACAAATTCACACTTCAGAAATAAAATTTTATAAGCATTGCTAGTTCCCTTATAAAATCCTAAAGGATAAAAATCTCTCCCACTCGTATTTTTACTACAAAGGGACGCCCACGTCCAAGTAACCAACTTCAACTTTTGATCCTTTGGGTGCAGTTGTTTAATTGCATTAAAACTTGGAGTGTAAATGAGAGAAATATTGGAATTCCTTGTTGGGGTGAAATGCGATCAACAAGACTCAAACACGTAGTTGTAAATGTGAGGTTGAATTAAACGATTCACTCACAAAAGGCTGCGTTTCCATCGGCCCTTGATACTTCAATAAAAGTGAATAAGGCAACTTATAGCGGTTGAAAATAGGCATCTACACTATCTACTAAAGCATTTAGCACAATTAATCCAAGGGCTTTAAGTCGTATATGTACCTTTGTTCGGAATCACAATTGCAAATCTTGCATCAATAAAGCGGCTCAATTTTTTCAATAACGCACTATGATTGACTTTCAAAGTATTTATGTCAAGAAGATGGAGCTTGGATGGACATTTCATTTTCAATTTTGCGACCGCCGATATATATTTAAAAGCAGAACAAAACACCATGCCCGCTGGCCGCTATATGAAACATATGAAGAACAAATTGCTTTAAGAAAAACATTCTTGACAGAGAACTTAAGATTAGCTTCTGGGAAAAGCAATCGACTTTTGCATACAAAGTACTATAATTTCCTCTGGATACCCCTGCAAATTTTCATTAAATTCTCGTCTATAGATTCGATGTATAGGTTTTTTGCAGTATTTTATGCTACTGTCGCTAAATATTCTCAGTACATTTTCCTTAAGACCCCTACCTGATGTAAAATAAATTAAAATATCCCGGTCAGTGCCCTTTACCTTGTGCTGAAATTAACCAATATTTTCTGAACAAAAAACGTCGCGATCTGATAAATACAGGTTGAAAATAGAAATAAACCGACCGTTAGTCTGGAATCCTGTCTGCTAATGTGTGTGCAAATCGACCAAGAAAGTCTTAATCCCTGGATTGCTAGCTTAATTTAATTGAATTGTCACCAGCTATTGCTATTTGAATAATCCAGACTGGACCACAGACCGTATGTTGTATACGTACATTCTTAAAATCCTTGATTCGATTAACAAAATAAATATTTGGCTTATGCTGATGTATTATTAGATTTTGGTCAAAATCAAAAGGTAACCAAAAAAACGATATCTATGTGTGATTAGTTTTGAAAATCACTTAGTTCTAAAATGTAAACTGGATAGGCCTTGCTGACATTTGACTTTGAAGAAAATTTCTATGGAGAGTGTTATCACTCTCCATAGAAATTTTCTTCAAAGTAACACTTAACTATGAGCCCACCGCGGTTGTTTAGCTAATGATACATGGTTTCAGATTAAAGGATACTAGCAGGTTTACTGACATTTGGGACTAAATATCATCTCAAGGTGAACGGTGTATTGTAGTGTCCTGATCAACTTTGAACTTGGTAGCTTTCGTTTTGACATTTGTAAATACGTACTTATGTCTTGAAGAATTTTGTTGAAGATTGTTATAATAATGGTTGTTACATGAAAAAATACAGCTCTGAGTTTCTTGCTGGCTCTTCCCAGGTGGCTTGTTTTCCGAACCGGTGGTAATTTAGACCTACATAGTGCCTTTTTAGGGCCTAAACTGAATAAATGATTTTCTGATTTTATTTCGCTTACATTTTACTGCTATATTATCAGACATCGTGACGATTATACCGCTTGTTCCTCGTACATTACCAAGTTACATTACCAGCAATGTACAAGGTAAAAAATATTCTTCGCACATAACCGGGTAATGTACAACTTATGTCTGAACTGTGACGTATTTTTGCCATTGTGTGTATGTTATTCTTAGAAGTATGAATCTATTGATCATTCGTTGCCAGATAGTGATAGTTTCACTTATATATAGCCTTTCCTATCCTATGTATATAAATTTCCATAGCATCCACGATCCTTATCTTAACGACCGAACACTTTTGGAATTACCTCTAGTGCTCCAGAAATTTTCGTCGCCACTATTCTTCAAATGACATCGATTGCAAATTCGCTTAGTAATGCATCTGAGAAATGAAACTCAGCTTTAGTGTCACCATAAAGTATATTCTAGGAAACCACATCATATTTTACACCAAAGAGTGGAAGTTAAAATGAATTATCTAATAGAATATAAAATTTGTAGTCAGGTATTTAAATTTATCTACCAACGACCACAGGGAACCTCAAAGGGTAATCTGGTCCTTGGATGTTATTATTATGGGGTAATATTGTCACGACGCTCCCTATTCTCTCATAAAGGCTTTACGACTCGACAACCGAATATACGTTATTATAAATAACTAGTTTTAACGATACGTTACTTGGTCTAGACCTTGGTTGAATAACAGCTACAAAAAAATAGATCCACTTTTTTGTACTCAATGCTATTTTATTTTCTGTTTACATCCTTATTTCCAAAAAAAAATATTTTGTTTGTATCTTGAATGTCTAATATTATTGAATGAAAAAATAGCAATAGTCTTTTCAGATTTTAGTCTTGAGTAACTTGCTGGTTCTTCTCAGTTGCCTTTTGAGGACATTGGTACATGCTTAAGACTTTAAAAAAACCTCTAATCTATCAAAGATGTCGACATGAAGATCAATAAATATAGCCATTGATAAAACCAGCATTTGGACCTACGTCCGAGCAAGTTAGGATTTAATTCACAGCTTGTAATGAACAAAATTCCAGGTAAGGGCCATTGTTTGTCAGTTCAAATAAACCGTGACACGTGATTACTTGCAATAATACTTGTAATGAGAACTGCCGGCTCGCTAATTACGAACAATCTGACCTGGAGATAATGATGTCTCGTGATTTATGCGACAGAGAAATGTTATATATTAAATATACGTTGACAAATGATGTAAATATACTCGAATGAAAGATTAAAGCATCTTACCCTTGAATAAAATGCTTGAAATAATTAGCTCCAGTTAGAGAGGAAAGGCGAAATGGGATCTACGTAGGTTTATCCATTAACATTGGCGCCGCCCGGCTGGGGACTGTACCTCCACCTTCAGAAGACCGCAGTCAAATAACACTACTTTGATATAGAGTTTGGTTTGTGCGGTGTGTAAGGTTGCCAGTACTGCACAAGGATACGCTGCGCTTTTGTAATTATCTTCATCAACAACTGAGTTGGTAACTTGGTAACGCCTTAGTGATAGCCTTGGTATTGCAGGTGGCTAAAGGATCTAGTGATTGCTTACCATCAGGTCGGCTGTACGCTTGTGTGCCAACTTAAAGGTATAAAATAAGAAAATATTATGAGCAATATAATTATACCTTTGGATAAAACTAGTACAATCTTTGATTTATCCTCCTATCCTTGCTGTGTCTGCCGTAAAAGCGACTTCGGTATCTGTTTTATTACTAACGAGCGGCCCGCCATTTATAAAATATTTTGTCTACCCGTTTATAGACTTTATCAGTCAAATTTTTAAATTTTTCTCTCCGTAAAACCATCCTAGTACTTCAAGGAATATTCTAATAAAAGAATTAGCGAAATCGGTTCAGCTGAATCGCATCCAGCGATAATTTTTTTATGGATTGAATTTGATGATATTAATACGAAAGTTCATCACAATAAAGCTATTTCATTTACTTAACGAAGAGATAGGTACTCAAGAATTTATGAGATAGCCCACTAAAATAAAACAGAAACGGCCATCTGTTTTTAATTAAATACACAGACCATCTTTCCTGAGATAGAAACAAAGTAACTTGGGAGGTTTCCGTGTTTTGTACTGTAATAGAATATTCTCAAAAGAATTCTCTACATACCAACTTATTTTCTTTCCAAGTAATGAATACTTGCATTATTTTAAAAAACCGGTAGAACCCGAATCTCTTCTCGCGCTCTGGCTTCTTCAAGAAGAGTGTGTAGGATTTTGAAAGTAATACCTCTGATTTGCAAGTGCCCATAGGCTACGGCCATTTAATTGTTTGCCACCTTAGTGGTATTAAAAATGTGCTCTTTCTACTATCGACATGTATATATATCTTCACGCCTTCCCACAAGGGTCTTCGAAGTAATAGGCAGAGGTGTTACATCATCCACTTTCCACCGAAGATAATTTGGTGCCAACGTGACAGATGGTGAGTCCGTCGAGTCTTTGAATTTCATGTCAGACGTATGCAGGTTTCCTCACGATGTTTTCCTTCACCGTATAGCTCGTGGTGTGACTAATCACTTCACTTAAGTTAGAAAAAAATATTGGTACAGACCAGTGGGGTTCGAATTTGCGACGCTAGAATAGCAGACAACGCTTCATACCACAAGGCCACCACGGCCACCATGGCCACCATCGACATGTAAATGTCACTTTTGGTAAAAGAGAGACGTATAGATGTTATCGTTCAACACTTCTATGAATATCATCTAAATCCGTAGTCCACAGATGACAAACTTCCATTAAGTGGGTCCTGTCTGTAGTCCTTTAAAATTATACAGGTTTTTAAAACTTCCTGATGACTGCGTAGCAAGCGACCACAGACTTAAATTATAGATTTCCGAGGAGAAAAAGTCTGCCTGCAAACTTTGACAGTTCGCTAACTTATATTTAGAAGATTTTTATGATTCAAGTTTCGGATGTTTTTGACGTGACCTGAATGAACTTTGTAGCTGGACATTTTAATACGCTTGTTTACGATTATAAAGCATAAAAATATATTGATGAGTGTAGAAAAGGTCAAGCGAAAGGATTAAAGAGTTTGTAAGAGAGGCGCTTTAAACTGCCTACTTTATCTTAAAGATACTGTGCTCAACCTGAATTTGTGCAGAGATATATATGTATGAACAATTGTTTGGTTGCGTGTTCATACATATATAATTGGAAATCTATAAATAAGAATCATTCTTCGAATTGTCAATTTGCAAAGTGAAATAGCGCTCCATATCCTCTGCCTCTCCGAAAGGGACCTGGTGTGGTGATATATATGTATGAAGGCGCATACAAAAGCTGGTGTCCAATAAAACTTGACACACAAACGGCCATTGAGTCATTGTCAGTGCTACGAAGCTATGACGAATAGAGCAAAAAACCAGTTATCCGGTGCTCACACTTAAATGATGCGTCACGTGACGTGAACGCATTAGTAATGACTTTACGAGACAATGCATTAGAATTAGATAAATTTTGGTTTTTTGTCTATGGAGATAACACATTGCAATTGACAATGCCGAGCGCACTCCCTATAAACGGGTTCTATCCTGAATACCTAGAGTTCGTACCGATTTTATAACACTAGGTGTTTCAAGTTTAAAGGACTTTTTGGCCAAAAAAATACGTGGTAATTGGTGATTAATATTACGCTTTTATGATACTAAGTTAAAAAGTTATCTTATCTTAATACCTTATAACAAATCTGATTTATTTCATAGTATCAATTTAAAAACCGTTTTTACGCAATATTTACGTTGCCTTGAACTTGATTAAAATAAAAGTTACCTACTCATTTATTGTGCTTATTTTATTGTAGGTGTAAAAATATATCATTATCGTAACACGAAAGATTTCAATTCTCTGTCAGAATAACAAGATTTAATTTACCCTTTGAATAAATGGAACGTGCTTTAAAACAAATGTCCTTAAAATAAATGCATTCGACTACGCCGAGAAAAGAAAATAAAATGAAAAATGTATTCATTTGTTTATAAACATGATCGAAATACAAAACAAAACGTGTTCATTAGGCAAATAGCGTATTGGATGTTTGTACCTTCCAGTGAAAGTTTAATAAGCTCAGGTGTTTAGTAGCGGGCCGCAGATTCGATTCCCAGCGGGGTGTGGCGTTGTAATTTGTAATCTTATTAGTGCGAGCACTTAAACAGAGTTGTGTTCGCAAAGGAACATTTAAATTTATTACGCATTCAGTCAGGTAACAGTCAGTTAGAATTAAGTGTTTACTTTTATGCTTTTGGTACAGCCTGGTGATAAGCGGTTATCGTAGCTTACAGACGCTAGCAATACCATGGGTAGTTGCCAACCCTATTGTTGTTGAGGACTGACTGTGCTAGTAACATATATTTACTGCCACAGCCTATCCTTCAGGTGATCTTTAAACATAACCGAAGAAAGTAATATTTCATCGCATACTACTACATCGGAGTAGTGCTGTTTGACTGTGATCTTTCAAACTGTCACTCCAATTTTAGTGGAAAACCCTACCTCTATTAGTATAAATAAGCTGATCATGTTACCAAATTACGCAGCGCCATCTGGCCCCAAACTAAAAAAAAGCTTGAACTATTAGAAGCAGCAGCTGATGTAATACTTGTATACTTTTTTTTGTAAATACATACTTATTATAATACATACCAAACACCAAGACGCAAGGCAAACATGTTTGTCACATAAATGTTTGCTCCGGCGGGAATCAAACTCGCGACCTCTATCTAGCTTAGCAGTCAGGTATACTAACCATTAGACCAGAAACAAAAACCTTAAATGGTGACCCTGCCACATTTTAATCATATGAATATACTAGCTTCGTTTCGCAACTTCGCAAGCAACTCAAATACGACTGACTAGCAATGTTATATTTTCCTTTGTTGCTCAAATAAAATAGAATTATAATGCTGAAGGTTTTAAAATAGGTCTAGTAGCTTTTGAGTTTATTCATTCAAATGAAAACGCAAATATTTACATCTTTATAATATTAGTGTAGCTTCGGGCGATGCTAATGAGTTTGGACGTGCATACAGCCAGTCTCAGAACGGACAAATTTGTTCAGTCGGATCATAGAAATATCTATCATTATCGCCCTGGTTTTACCCTTAATATGGTTTTAACACAGCTATATACAAATACATTGGTTATAAATAGTGAGTTTTATATAATACATCACGAATCACCGACGTTAAACCAAAATCCATAGAAACAAAATTGATTAATTGTATGTACATTACATAAACAAAAATCCTTTGTCATAGACAGTTCAGCTAACGGGAAGTTTCTAGATAGTCCGGAAACTTTGTGGTTACGAAACTCGTGTAAAAGCTTAACATTCTGTGTATAGTTTATTGGTGTTACCAGATTAGTTTGTAACGCAAGAAAGCACATAATATCATAGGTTTACTGGTTACAGTTGTGAATATTTTGTGTTAGAATTGTTGTTTTTAGTAGTTACGCAGACACTAATATTTGTGTATGTATAAACGAAATCTAGTATCAGGAAGACTAATTACTCGTGGTTTTACTTAGTTTACAGATCATCCTATCAAATCTTTACAGCTTTGCTCTAAAATGTTAAAATCAATTAGAAAGTCATCGCGCAATTCACTTCACTATTCAAACGTCACTTGTCACTTCATTTGTCTTTGTTTGGCGATTTGAGTCTTCTTCTTCTTCTTTAAGTTAAGCTCGTCGCCATTAACTTAAAGAAGAAGAAGAAGAGAATATAAAACTATCTTAGCGTGGATTTAGAAGTTATATTACAAGTGAGCTTTATAGGAGATCTACCTGCTGCACACTTAGTCCTCTCAACAATCGAGTTGGCAACACGCTATTGATAGCTTTGATACTGCAAGAACCTACAAGTTACCATCATGATCTACGAAGAGAAATGTTACACTCAAAATGTCAAAATGTTCGTACGAATTTTTAGTTCCCCTTTTCGCCGCCGCTGCGCTGTTTATTTTACCATAGAAAAAGTAAAAACCGATACGAATACGTTGTTGATAGCCTGCTAAGGCTACAGGGGTTGTACACACTAATATTTTTTGAAAATAAACGCCGTATTTCGCGTTTGCTTTCACTGCATGGCCTTCTTTTCACATTCCGATAAACTTACTAGCTCATGTGTAGCAAGAAATGAAGATATTCAACATCAATAACGTTGAATGCTCTTTGTTAAAAATATATATGCACATGAATAAACATTTCGGAGATGGAAACTCGAGAATTCAAAGATGGCGGTTAGCTTAGTTCGATAAAGTCATCTAAATCTCAGACCGTGGAATGCTCTTGACTCTTCACTCAATGTCACACGAAGCTAGAAAGTTTGCCTCTCGAAATATAAAATGTCTTTGACATTCCTTTGCGTTGTATACGAGAATAAATTACTCGGTTTTGATTCACTTGCCTATTTGCCTCAACTTCAATTTTCTATTGTATTGTGCATTACAATCAATTGTTCTGTCAGTAGATTCAAATCAACTGATATATTTGTTAATATAGTTTTTGTACCATTACAAGATACTCATGACCAAATTAGAGCTGCCAAAATCTACCTGGCTGAAGATTTGTCATATAATAATATTCCAATGAAGAGTTTTATTTTTGCTGTAAGGCTTATAGAAGTTTTAAGGGCAGTAGGAGTCCAAGAGAATACAACCGCTAGGAGTTTCATTCTCCTTTCCTGCTGCACTTGAATGTCTTTTAATACTGGGTTAGCAACTTAACAGTATGCACGTGATAATCCTGTAACGTTAACGTAATTAAGTATTGATTTAAAATTTAAATGAATGAAATAAAAATAGGTCATATAAATCTCCGACTACTGTACATAGCTTTCATAGTACAATCATATTCTTAGCAATACTTTTTGTACAATTCAATGATCCCGTTCCACAATTGCAGCCAAATATACATTTACTCCAAAACTTCAGTAGACGTGCTCAAAACTGCGTCATATTTACATGGCTCTCGTGCTGTGGCTGAACGATATTAAAGCAGCTCAACAAAGTTATTGGTTCAATATCTGTACAACAAAGGAGCTGGCACAATGACCATACAGTAATGCGAGGTAATGCTCTCGCCTCCACAATGGATAATAAATAGTAATGTACAGTAGTAGAGTGTGCTGCGAGAAAAAATATTATGTGGGCCATGTTAAATTACAAGTTTTTGTATTGTGTTTGTGGAGGATGGTTTTAACGTTGCGTTTTTGTTGAAAGGTCTGGTCGTTAGTTAGAGCCTATTTTGTTCTAGCGATTGCAATAGCAAAATTGTGTACCAAAATAGAGGTAGCTGGACTCGATTAGACCTTACCTCCTGCATCACTTCTATTAATGCTTCTATTGATATTTATGAATAAATTTCAAGTTCTAGTGCTAATATCAAATACTTGAGCATTCTTTATTAAGAGGTTGATAAAATGTGGAAGCAGCTTTAATTTGAACGATATGAGGGAAAGGCTCTCTATATTCGCCCACTACTCCGAAATGGATGTAGATATACTCATTCATATAAACTCACTGCCGACTCTTACATCAGGTATTCTATAACCTTGACTTTTTACAAACGTAACTCATTGGAATCTCATAAAATTCAGATAGCCCTGTACATTATATTACAAGTAATGTTCTACAATACTCAAAATAGCATAGCAAATGTTATCTTAGAGACGTGACCGTGGTCATTTCTGAACACAAACGTGCAAAAAACTTCAGCTTTGCTTTTTGGTTCGAACATTGTGTTCGAGAATTCAAGTCAAATTACCTCTCACTGGACGTTACGTGCAGGAACTTCCGACCATTTATCTTCAGTTCTATAAATGACGTAACTAATAACTATAAGCCAACCTAAAATTGTCTGGGTGAGATCGCTTTAGCGATAATACCGTCTTCTCTACTGGTGGTGCGAGTATTTGTGTTTTATCACTATCACTAAATATAGCGTTGCCATCGCGTTAGGCTTTTTGACCCGGCCGGCTTTTTTAGGCTATATACTATTGTTTAATTCAATCACTTCAGTCAGTACCGAACGTGAGAGATTTGTAGAAACCATGTTTCTTCAAAAGAAAAGTATAAAAATTATGACCGATGACTAAATTATGTCCGGCTTTGGGACCCAAAAGGCCGGCTTTTTGGACGAGTAAGTCCGGTACTTTTATTTTAAGAGATGGAACGCTAACTGTAATAAAACTGTCTGCCCCTATGTATGCCTATGTACAATTAATAATCATTTGTGTTTTATAGGTATTTAATTTATTAAATTGCTATTTTTAATGATTTATATGGCTAACGCTGGCCGTGCAAAGCCGGGGCTGGTAGCTTGTCGTGTATAAAGTATGTGCAAAGTCTTAGTCAGCATGATCTCAATATATCTCCATTGTCTTGCTACAAATTTTCTGAACAGCTCTCAAATCGTCGACAATCTTCCGAGCAAAATATCCAAAGGAGTGAATTGTACTTGGAGAAATTCAAATTTTACACGGTCGCTCGCTGCCGCTAAAACATGTCTTTGAATTTGCACGGTTCGAGAGTAACGGTTTCCGCATGTGCATGGCGGCTTGGCTCAAGTATTTCAGACCGAATTGTGATAGTTATGTAGTTTGGGCTTAGTTCAAAAGATATGCTTGACGCAGACCAGTTTTATACGGAAGATCCAGCCTAAAAACGCCTAAAAGATGCACAATTTAGACACCTTTTCTGCCTGGGATAGATAAAATCTCTTTGAGCGACGACGAGAATGTACAATTCCAGAGTAAGCTAAGCTGTCATTTGATATAATCTGGAGTAATGGTTTTCTGCAATGTCACGTGGAACTTTTTAAGGATCTGTTTCATAAAGAGCGATAGAGCACGATACTGCGATATCTCTTTGTAGAGGTGATTTGCGATGACAGTTTTACTTATCTCAAACGTTTTATGGTACATTATCGCTTATGTAGGCTAGGGATCCTACATGCGCGATCACATAACCGTTATATGTAATAACAAGTTTGGGACGGGAGATTCTTACCTGTCCTTGAATTTTCACAATGGTGTGGTGTTAACAGTAATGTGAGCACATTTTTTATGACTCGCTTGGGACAAAAATAAACATCGTTTTTCTGAAACGAAACAAAGGTCTTTAAGGGGTAAACTTTTTAAACTTTTTTAGCTGGAGTTCCCAAGAATATATTGATGTTTTTTGTTACTGGTGCTACTTACAGCTAATTTAAAGTCTAGATACAACTGGTAACAGGTAAGTGGTATGCTGGATGTTTCGCAATGCTTCATCCTTCATCATCATCATCATCATCATCCGTATCTGTATTCCTTTTCTTATTTCCAAAGTATATCATTATAATTTAACCTTTTAACGAGAGTAGTTCTCACTTGAATGCCGAATCCTCATTTCCTTGGGACAAGACCCGAGTAAGACATTTGATTTGCCCATCCCGTAAATTGGGCCTTCACTAAATTCCACACGACTTGTCACATAGGTTGTAAATTTTATTGCCCTTACCTACCTTGAGTGCACATCATTCCTTCCATGTTTTTTTATTTTGTACCTTCAGACCCTTCAGAGGGCTGCGTCAGGGCCGTCCTTTGCAGTTCAGGTGCGCAGACTTCCGGTACTGGAAATATGTTTGAGCGAATTTATTGTTTGGAAAGACGACGGACGAGATCTTGACGTATTTTTCTCGTGACAGTTATTTTATTATCCCGACATTTCACTTAATCAATTCGTTTTGTTCCGTAAAATATTATTATTATTGTATTTTCCTTTTTCATTTCGTTCGTTAATTGATGACGAAATGCTCGCTTTCAGAGTTTGCTTTGTATGATTTCGAGTGGACAAATTAGAGCCATCGTCTTGAATTTTATGCTCAACACTCGACGAGACAATTTCAACGTCCGCAGTTTATTTCTCAGCTAATGTACAAATATAAATGGTGCGACGACGTACGTTCTGACTTAATGGTAGATTCTGACGATTTGTCTGTAATGTCTAGTCGAATAAAGATCATTTTGAGTGTGAGTTTGAGTTACGTACGACATTTAAATAACTTTTCACTCTAAATCATACACTAATATAACTAGACACAACAAAATTCACTTAACTCGAACTCCAGCTATATTTTTTTGGCTTTGACAACCTCTGATTCATCGTTACTTCAACATTTTGTCTTCGAGGCACTACCATTGAAAAGTTAATTGCTTCATATGACCAAGTTTCTTGGCAAAACTTCCCATCTTCCATTTAGTTTGGCAAGTTCGTGATTCTCCGCACCCCATAATCTATTCTCCACGCTGTATAGTTCGTATCTCCTAATTTCCTACCATTGTTTTCAAACAAAGGACTTAAAATATGGCATTAATTTAAAATTTTATCGATAAGGGCTATATTTTATGCGTAAATTTGGTTTCTAATCAGTTTTGTTTGATTTGTGGTACTTTGAAATTCACCTGTGGTGTTTGTAGCCGGAATAATAAATATCCCGTTATGGTTATTTTCTATAATAAGGCATAAGTGTAATTTGAAGCGGTCAGCTAATTGCCAATAGTCCGTTTTTATTCAGGTGTACAAACAAATCATCTTTTTAAGAACGATTTTTGCTTCAATACAATTAACAGGTAGTAGACAAGCGTCACTCAGACGACTGGGTTTACCCTCTCAATTAGGTTCCATTAAAATCATTGTATTATTACATAATTTCGAATAGTCGAAAGGGATGCAGAATGGTCGTTCCTGTTTCACACTACTGGAAAAAAATCTCTTAGTACTGCCATCTATTGTAGATTGTGTATCTGTTTTATGGATACTGTTATTCCTATAACAATTAGTAAAGGACAGATGATTACCGCAGCTGGCAATATTAAAATTTATATCTTTAATCGGATAGACTCTGGTTAGCTCGACAAGCCAGGCTCATCAATTTGGAAAAGTGATTCTGTATGCAAGGTAACCGCGGATAATCTATTACGTAATAATTGATGAATAATACATGGTATGTTCGGATTAAATCAAGGTTAAAGTAGCACTGTTAACTTTGATACATAACCTTTTACGGAAATCAAATCTCTCCTAGTACTTAAAACCACATCAATAATCAAACCAAGTGCCAGAAAATCATCCCGTGGATATATTCAAACTGTATAGTAATTTTTTGCTATGCAGAACAACTGGACAGACACTGGTCCCACCGGTTTCTCTGGCTGCACATCCAAAACGTCACAAGAAACAAATATATCATCCTGAAACCAACCTTAACACTGGACCAGTTGAGCTTAAATCCCCATTACTTCTTTGATTACGAGACTCTGAACATATTGTGCTGAATTTTGTAGTTTAAAAAGCAAGGATTAGAGATGAAAATGGGTTGTAGTTGCACAATAGTCCGTAGTGAGCTGATTGCTGCCCGTAGGCCGTTCTCGCTTCGTGGTATACCTATTTCCAGTTCGAACGAGATATCGTAATGGCTGTAGACTAAGGGCATTGTGGAACAGCGTTCTTTTTGTTTAAAATTCAATCGACTGTCAGTAATTTGAGTATTTCCTCAAGGTAACTTGACTCTGTCGTGAACTGTTTGGTCTTTATTGTGATCATTATCTAGACTTTTGATCACTGTTAAACGTGTAAAAAGTCTTGTGACTTCGGAATCTTTATTTCCTTGTAGTCTCTTATCCACAGTCAAAGGAAAGAAAGCCATTTCTATAAGGGTGCTATCATTATCCAGAATTGAATTGGTAAGTTGGGGACTAACGCGATATAGGAATTCGGAAGCCACATTTCATATTGATAATACAATGATAATTTTACGTATTATAAATGTGATATTGATCAAGAAGATTCCTCTAAACCCGGAGAAGGACATACGATACTTTTAAACTTTTGGGAATATTCAAATGGCTCGAATGATAATTGAATATCAATTAAGGTTAACACATTTTGCGATGTCTGGGTCTGGAGACGTTGCTTTAAGAATCATCAATTCATTAATCAGTGCTCAAAGTACCTAGGTAGTTATAGTACCCCCATGTGTACTGTCAAAATGTAACGAAATAATTACAAAAACACACTCAATACCTATTTAGCGCCATTTAAATCAAGCATACAATAGTTCAAAGAACTCGGTATTGGTATCCTTAATAACGTCTTCGTTAGGTTCCGTATTATATTAAACATGATTTACCTTTATCTTAAAAATTTTAGTGTTTTAGTGCTTAGAATTGTATGGTTTATCTATTTCAATTTGTTCTACATTTGTATCTGCTTCAAGAACGACGGTGTTCATTTTGTCACGTTGAGAACTTAATTATATTCCGTGAGATGTGGGCGATGACCTTTGTCACACTTAGATCCTTCTTGGACCCTGTCGGAAAGACATCACTCAATATTTAATATAATCTCCCAACAAACTCCTGGATTCAGATCCAATTGTCGATTTGTTAGTGGATGGCTGGAAGAACTTGTTGTTGGAGCGTTTGAAGTTAGCTGATAGGAAATGAGTAATTTTTTTTGTTAGTTTTTGATTAGGGTAATTTAAATCAAAATTTTCAATATTAGTTCCATCAAACGAATCGGGAAGTTATTAAAATACAATATTTAATAGAATACCTTATCAAATCGATTGTGATTGATTTCCGAACTTCATTCTTTAAGCAAAATATCAGACACAATGTCTACCACAAAGCGCTGCATCACGTAAACAAGAACAATTTGTCAAAGATTGTATTGAAAGCGGCCTCAATAGCTTATTGATGGCTTTTGATAACCATTGACCCGGTTAACGATTACTTTATAATCGCTCATTGGAGATAGATACCTATATATATACCAGTATGTAATTAATTATTCATATATTACATATGTAACGTAAGGCTGAAAGTGTTGAGCGCCATTTCACTCTGGACTAACACACTAGAGATGTTGAATATAACCATCAATCAATAAATTTAACTAATATTTAAAATTAACCATCATATTCAATAAACAAAATTACCATCATCGAATAAAAATACAATATTGTATTCAACTAAGCGATATTGTTTTCGTTAACATGATTTTAAACTGATTAACGGTTAAACCAAATCTTAACTAAAATAATATTAACTAATATTTTCAACAACACATTTGAATCCGAAAGATGCCTATTTTTTACACACTATGGTGGTCCCCAGACGGGCGGCTCCAATTTAAATGGAAAAACCCACGGAAAATCCCAAATCGAAAACCTCTAGAACTCGATCATATTCTATGGTAATAAAGAAGCTCCTTTCATACATTCATGGCCCACCATACCTTTAGTACAAAGTAAATCCTTAAGAGACTGGCTGTTTATTTCTGCTTAAGAGATTACGTGTGCACTTTTCTAAATGAATTAACCACATTACTTCTCTCTAACCTCACCGTATGAAAATGAGACCACGTTTTAATTACACCGAACATTTTATCTCGCTCGTGTTCACAGGATGAACACTTCCCAACTAATAACGACTGCAACAATTTAAACTCCAGTTTAAGTTTTGAAGTAGCAAGATGTTACTTTAAACCTTATATACATACTAGCTGGGCCCGCGACTTCGTACACGTGAAATCGGATTTTGTTCACGAATATATGGGATATTTATTTGTTGTGCGGAACCCTAATTACATGTTCAAAATGAAAGTATTCCTTGTCATGTTAGTTATCTGGTAGTGAAAGTTCCGCTAAAATCGGTCGGGACGTTTAGGAGATTACAAACAAACAGACAGAAAAAATATGTCGGATGTGTTATTAGTAACGTGTTTACTTTCATATGCATTCAGCAAAAGCAGTTGTTTTGATATTACACACAGACACTATTTTTTTTTATTTATTAGTATAGTTTTTTAAATAACGTATGAAGCCTATGAGAACCTAAAGACTAGAATTCCAGACTCTCAAACGTAAGTTGGATGAATAAAATAGAATATCATTTCTGTATGTAAGATAATGCTTTCTTGGATGTCAACGAGAATTATGCAATGGTTTACTTACATGAACATTACTTTGTGCATGTCCTTTGTCAGAAATACTTGCTAGTCTTTTTAGCAGAATGTTGTTTTAGATTTAGAATCACTTTGTTTATTTTATTTGTATGAAATAATTCTACTTTTAGCAGAGATTCCTTAGATATTATAATATTAAGTAAACATTGTTTCAAATAGACTAAACATTTACCAACTTTTAAAATGGAGGATGCTTTTAATGGATTAAACTATTTACAAAAACAGATCTTAACCTACCTACTTATAGATAAAAGATCTGACCCAAACCAGAATCATGCGGGAGCGTGCCAAGAATGCAGGCAGCATTGCCACGCTGGATAGCAATGCTGATTCTCTGAGCGAGATATGTTCCAGCACGCCTGTTACGGGAGGCCTCAACCAGCTGACTCAAGACGTCTTTAAAAAACTGAAGAGCTTCCGGGCCCCAGGGACCCAGAGTTAGTTAGTTAGTTTACCAACTTTATTTTCTGATTTAAAACAAGCTATCCATTTGGTGTAAAACAAGGTAAGGGGAAGGTAAATATTGTAAGGATGATTACTAAGTTAAGGTCGTAAATTACACCACACCCCAGACCGGTTGTTGAACATTTCGTGGTATAAGTCATCTTTATTATATGCTTCATGTTGTATGTGTTATAAAACATGTAGATAAATGCGTGTGTGGTATTAAGACACAGGATTTCCTTACGAGAGGCTGTGTGGATAAGCGCTTATAAAAGTTTATGTGGAACATAAACTTTTACCAAAAAATGTCGAGCTCTCCGACCGTTTTCCATTCTTTTCTGTATTTCAAACTTGTAATGCAGTACTGCACATGTATCACAGAGGCCGAATACAAATGTACCGCTTATTTCGCAATTTTCTTTTAAGGGTCGGGTTCAAAAGGTTCTTCCGTCGAATAAACCGTCTTACGACTGCCTTATCTTATGTGACTTCACCGATCGTAAGAATAGAATCGGTGAAGTCACATAACGTCTCAGGTGACTTTTTTTCGGAACCGGTGGGAAATTAGACCTTCATAAGTACCTTATTAGGGCCTAAACTGATAAGTTTCGTTATTTTTATAGCTATTCTAATACCTCCTACTGTCGAACAGCGTGACCAATCTGACGATACATTTGAAATCGATTCACGTTATAATGTTCTACCTAAATTCATTCTTTCCTTAGTCCAGATGAATTTTATAGCGATTTCAAAGGATAAAACAACTGGGCTCATTGTGATATGTGAGTGTGATAGCAGCGAAAACAACAACCAAGCAACCAAGCCGTTGAAACCCAAAAACTTGACAGATTATCTGAAACGAGCTTTACAGTGTACTGGTAGCAATTCACATGCTCATGTTGACTACGCTGTATCCAGGCTTAACATGAAGAAACAAAGAAGAAGAATGACCTTAGCCTGTAACAAAAACAATACTACTTTGTCCTGTGGTGAGAAAAAGAAAGTAACCAGAGTTCTTGGGGATGTATTGTGTAGGAAGGATACCATGTGGTAATCCTATGGCATATTATGCTGTTTACTCACTGATTCCTCTCATTTAACGTTAACGTATTTGTCATACCTCGCGTCTGTGGGCTACGGCGGCGTACCGCAAACTTTTTGTGCCCAAGGTTCATTTAGGAAATCGGGAAATTCTGGAGGAACATCTAAAATGGAAAGTCAATTTTGAAATATAATTCAAACATGCTCTTTTATTGGTGAGTGTCCGAAACAAAAGAAAACAACGTGATTAGCTGCTGTTGAGGTATTTTCTTTCAACTACATAACTTAATAAGATAATCATATTTTTCCAAGTCACACCAGCTAAAGACCACGGTACACCAGTGTGCCGCAGCACACACTTTGCGGAACACTGGGCTACGGTTCGCGTACCATTAGGCGCCTTTGTTTGGCCTTTACAGTATAACAATCCAACAATATTTGGTGTCCTTAAACCGCAGCTTAAACAATATAATCTTCGCGACAATTTGTAAATCCGCACCATAAATTCATATCGCGTAACGCTTTATGCTGTTTCAATAGAATAGAAGAGGTATATTTGTCGGCACCGATTTACTCTGGAATAAATTCCGCATGTCAGCATCAATATCTCATAAATATGAAAGGCACTCGTACACTGGCGACTTGTGACTTCATTTGAACCAATGGCGCGTTTGATAGTGTCGGATTTTGCCCCAATATTGATTCTATGGTCGTAGGTAAGGTATTTCGTTAGGAACGTGGTTAGCATGAATAATTTTAGGTGATAAGTTTCATGATTTGCTGCGGTCTTCTGTAAGGTCCCCAAATTTTGGCGGTCTGAAATTCCGGTATACCCGATCTTGCTAAAAACTGTTAAGAAAGCCTTATTCAAGGGTTTTTTAATGTGTTTTATTGGTTTGATAATATAGTTCTTTCCATTTTTTTTTCTTTCTTATAGAATTGTATCATAATTTGGGTCAGTTGGGTAAAATAATTTTAATTAAATTTTAATGACACTAATAGCTAGAGGATGTAAATTAAATTCAATGTGCAATAAAATGGCGTTCAAGCAAAAATTAATATGAATAGTTTTAATGTACGTTTGACAGCATTTAACCATTCAACAATTTGTGGACATAATTTTCATCATACAGTAATGAGTTTTACAGTGAATTTACTGGGACTATTAACCTATTTATAACTCTTAATAAAATTATTTAAATTCACAGTTGATGGTAAAAGCCTAGTATGGAAATGTAACAATTAATTACGAATAAATAATTTTGATTTACGGATTTGATCTCTCGCAGTTTGTAATTAAATCACTTGACCTAACTAACTATTATTAATAATTATTAGGTAACCATTATTACCCATTAATATAGTATAGATATACATATAAATTGATTCTGAAACTTTAATGATCCTACTCGAATTATTTCGAGTTATATTTCCGCACAATGGGGCTTATTGTTTGTGATTATTATCATTATCATTCTCCTGCCCTTATCCCATATTATTTGTGGTCGGCGCAATATGTATTTCTCTTCCATCCTTCTCTATCAGCCGTCATCTCTGTATTCACTTCCTTTCTGGCCATGTCATCTTTCACATACCATGACAAACGCTTGCTCCGCAACTTTTCTGCCACTGGAGCTAATTTCAAACTTCCTTATTGTTTGTGATTATTATGTTTCATGTTACGTTCGAAATAGAAGGGGGGATATATAGTGTCGGGAGGTGAGTAATAACTGTAAAAAAGCACTCCAAAAATATTGAATAGAAAACATACACGCGTGTAAAATGACGCCTATAATAGATAAAAAATATCTCGTTCTCATACCACGCTCAGCAGTGGGTCGTTAAAAATGCTGTCAACGCTCGGCCGGATCCTTTATTCGCCTGACACTGCGAAATATTAGCTCTATTACAATGCTACTACCTAAATCTGTACTTGCGGTCATACTATTGTTCAAACTTTCGCGATATAAACACATTATTACACTAAAGCGGGTCTTATACGCGATATTAGATTGTTTATTTATTTACCTAATCAAGAAGGAGACGACACAACT
The DNA here is from genome assembly GCA_951449985.1 of Falcaria lacertinaria. Classification (NCBI taxonomy): domain Eukaryota; kingdom Metazoa; phylum Arthropoda; class Insecta; order Lepidoptera; family Drepanidae; genus Falcaria; species Falcaria lacertinaria. The sequence goes on from OX602129.1 coordinate 7,686,225, forward strand.
ACAATCAGTCAGCCCGTGACCACGGCCGATGCAACTCGGTCGAAACGTCGAGAGGTAAATAAACAACTTAATATCGCGTATAAGACCCGTTTTCATGTCATTAACTTGTGGACATAGTTCTGTTATAACTCGTGAAGTTGTATTATCTGTGGATATACATGTAGCACTGTGGAGCCTTTTTTTTACAACGATTCTTCTGTAATTATTATGTTTTAAAAAATATATACCGCCCCGTTCCTGTACATACATGTATTTTGCAAATACCTTGCTTCTCAGCCTTAATTTATTATATTATATTGAGTGATAAGTGTCGTAAACAATGATTTCGATAAGACAGTAGGTACCACAACACTGCGAAACATAACCGTCTGAGCAAAGTGGTTGATGTTATTAGATCCATCATATTCAGGATGTAAATCACTCCTTGTGATTTTGAAATACCTACGTGTTCTCTAGAATCAGTTTCATTAATCGGGTTCCCAATCAAATCCTAAAAAAAAATTTGGAAGAGATTAAATTTTTCATACCCCAATGGTTCCAAAAAAACTAACGATTGATACGGCTCACCTGATTGTAAGCATTTACGTACACGTATTGAAGTCGGCAGTAAGAGGAATATTCTCGACAACTTAGCCATTTATTTATGTACCTTAATGTAGGGCAAGCACTTGAATGCTAGCTGCCAGTCTTCCTTTTCGTTAAGTATAAACAAAGCCACTTAATAGGCCGTTATGGCGAGCTTAATCCGCAAAATATTAATTTTCTACCTCCCGAGCATTTTTACGTCACGTCACTTCGAGTTTACTGGAAGATTAATTTAAGTGGTTCCATTTTCTTTGGATATGTTTATGAGTTCGTCATAAAATATACAAGTACATAAACATTACTTATTCAGAAATAATATAAGTAAGGAGAAATGGAAATATTCAAAGGGTATTTGGTGGTAAATTTCGTCCGGACTTGAAACACAATACAGACATAGTATTGGCATTTGCACTAATACTTTATGAGGAGTAGACACATTCATATATCTCGTTTAAAAACAAAGCTAGTCTTAATCTAAATTAAATGAAGATTGCAGCCATAGAACATAATTCTACTGTAGATAATGCGGTGTCTAAGACTTCCATAGTTTATCAATAGGTGCGTCTGAATGAAAGAAACTGAAGTCAGAAGTAACGAAGGTGTAAGTAGTAATTTGCGAAAGAGATTTTGATCTTATGTAGCTTCTACTGCAGATGCAACAGATGAATAGTGTGATAAATTCCGCTGAAGTGTCAACTATGTTCAATTCAAGTATTCTCAATATAATGTAGATAGACACATTCAAATTCAAATCTAACCAAAATATAGCTTCCAGTAGCAGAGTAAAAATAATGTTATACACTCCTGACCAAAGCTACTAGGGTCGCCCTTAAAGTAGATGACGGGGCACTTCCCCATTTGGGTTAAATTCCCTCAAATCGATTAACCTGGTTTACATGTTCTTGGAAGATATTTTACACTTTAATGATATAGCAATTTGTACCTTAAACGATGTTAACATCTGTCACGATTTTCACGGGGTTAGAATGGGTCTACGGGAATTCGTGGCCTAATCCGTTTCATTTAAATATTTTCGTAGGTATATTTAATTGATTTTCTTGATCAGCGTAACAAAATAGGTCATTCAATCGTCATGACCAGATACCGGGCCAATTAAGAAAAAAACATATTGTTAAAAACGATCTGTACGATATGTGTTTTGGTGAACACTACGTGGTTCTAAATAATATATGCAGCTTGTTAGGTAACTTCAAAAAGCTGCTTACCATTTTTATATCTTTTAATTCGTCAAAAACTTCCACCGACTTAGTGATAATACCCTTAGGTGAGTAATTTCCATAAAATGTGCAGTAAGCAGGCGAGCTTTTTATGAATATGAAGATTAAATTACGAACTTTAACTCAAGTCTTGTTTTAAAACTAATTTAATTTTACGACAAAGGACTTCAGATCCACAAAAGCAAGCACATTGGGTTTTGGCAACCATTTGGATTTAACGCGATCCCAACATGTTTCAAGAACAAGTAAAGTTTATATTAGCTTTTTGTTTATTTCTTTGTCTTCGAATGACGAATGACGATGATATTGATATTGTTTAATTAATTACCCTGAATGTTGATATTAATCTAAATTGCGATGGACCCTTAGTACTTAATAAAGAGAAGATAGATAATAAAGAGTTATACAAAAATGTTACGACGACGCTGGGACAAGAAACAGCGAAAGTTCTAGAAATGATTAAAATGTACTTCCCTACTTTAATGTAAACTTAAATGCTTTATAACTCTTCTGGATCTTCACTCACTACACCATATTCAAACAAACAAACTAGTTACAGCAGATAAAAAATGTCAATAGCTTCTGAAAGTCTTCTACCAGACAATAAACAACTTATAGCCGATAATAAGAAACATGTAACCAACCTACGCAATTTCTTCCGATTATATCATAAATCTATTAAAGCAAGAATATAATAGCCGATCATCAATAGGACCTACTGGCAGTTTTGAATATAAAATTCTTCGCACAATAACTCCGGAACATGAGCCCACAGCAATATTTCATTTTGTTTAGATTATTCCAGATAAATTCGTCTTAAAAATATGTCCAAATTTTGGAAGTTTACATGAACCAAATTTATACAAGATCAAGAAACATTCAAAAATATATTTACGTAATAAAATAAACTTTTTGGATTTTTCTATTTTTTTAAGCTTAGTTATTAGGTTTACTGAATTTATATTAAATATTGAGTTTGTTGTATCTTGTTTGTGGCCTCTTAGTGTAATCTTTTACTTAAAATGCTTTGGAGTAAGATGCCTAGCGATAATAACATCCATTCCATAGTATCTTTTGAATTAAGTGAATGTTTGAAATCAATTAGTAAGATCAACAATTCCGAAATTTTGTCGAGTAACCGTCGACTATAGCTTAAAATGTTTCGTTACTAATCAAGTTTTCTCTACGTATATTATCTAGCTGATATTATAAATATGCCTTCATGTGAGATCTCAGAGTAGCAATCCTAATTACCGGAATTCCTACACGAACGGAATGCTGTTTTCCGTCTATGAATCGATTTAACTGTTTGTCTGTTATAGATCTGTTATTGTATCCGCCGTAGTAATTTGTAATATCAATATCATCGTCATTCGTCATTCGAAGACAAAGAAATAAACAAAAAGCTAATATAAACTTTACTTGTTCTTGAATCATGTTGGGATCGCGTTAAATCCAAATGGTTGCCAAAACCCAATGTGCTTGCTTTTGTGGATCTGAAGTCCTTTGTCGTAAAATTAAATTAGTTTTAAAACAAGACTTGAGTTAAAGTTCGTAATTTAATCTTCATATTCATAAAAAGCTCGGCTGCTTACTGCACATTTTATGGAAATTACTCACCTAAGGGTATTATCACTAAGTCGGTAGAACTTTTTGACGAATTAAAAGATATAAAAATGGTAAGCAGCTTTTTGAAGTGAATTTTATTGTAATGATCTTAAACCAATTCTGCAAGATCGTCTCGTTCATCAGATTACATACTATCGGTGATTGTCTTTTGATTCTAAAGCATGTATAATGTTAATCTTGTTGTTTATTTACAAGGAGTCATCTGAAAATGATCGAAAGCACTCAGCTTAGTTATCGAAATATTCTCAAATTATTCACGGATCAATTGCATCCATCAGATTGCTTTAATCATTGTATATGTTGATTATGTTACTGCCACAAAGGCTAATGCTTTCACTTTCAATTGAATTTCTTCGCCGATTATAATACTATATAAGTTTGAACTCGAATAATATCATATGACGGTAACAATGGAAATTTTCCTCATTACCAGCGAACTTAGTAAGATTTAAAGAAAAAGTTTGTTTTTTCCACACTAGTCACACAAATCGACATTATGTTGCAAATTTTTGGCCAACTCAGCAAATATAAAGAACTACTTAGACCATCCGTTTTTCGGCATTGTGTAGATTACAACCAAATGTAATCCTCCGTGCTATAAGGTTTCTTACTTATTCAGGGATTTCAAGGCAGTCAACGGCTATTATAACACTTAGAAGCCTGTCAACTTACAATGACTATTAGTTTGATCAAACTCTTTACAAGTTCAATGAATTAGCACTTGACAGAGTAAGCTTTCACCGTTTATTTATATAAGCAATAAACCAGTATTACACAGATCCGAGTCGCCATAAAAGGATACATCAAGACGTGCGCCGGCGCGTGACAGGTAAACAAAGAGACCAGGTGGTTTGACCATCTGTCGTAGTCAAGCGAGAGGGAGACAGATGTAATGGAATGTAGAGTGGTATTTCGTAACGTTATGGTTCGTAACGATGTGAGTTTTAAATCTGTGCAGGTGAAACTGGATTTAACGCTTGTTTGATTTGTTGGTAAAAATGTATGGATGGAACTTTACAGGCTTCTGATTTTTTGCTAAAATTTAGCTGAATATAATATTTATACAATGTAAATCATCTTAGAACTTGTTTTATGATACTTCTTGCGTTCCACTCTCAATAAAAGTATATAGGTCGTAACAGACAGAACATACCAATTAATTCATATTTCCTTTAGAAACGATATATGATTGACTTAGGGTTTTTTCACAATCCTTCAATTTATTACAAATATCACTTCGTTTAATGTGTCTTTTCCTATATCTGTTCTCGTGCATTTAGAGATTCTACACAACCCCTAGTGTGACTAGTTTTACAAAAAATACAATGCATCTTCAAATATCTACCATAGAAATTGGCTTCACTATCAATGGTTCTATTTGAAAACTAAGTATTTATACGCCCTTTTCTATCTGCTAAAATTACCGTGAAAATATACATTTTCATTTCGATACCTTACCCTCCGTAAAGGTTAAGCAAGTGAGCTTGGGAATCTTTATGCTCTGATGGTGCTTTACGTGACCAGAATATTCGTTTGTTTTGACCCTTCACCGTGGAATTTGTTATTTGGAACTGTTTCCATCACATACTCTCAGTATACATTAGTGAACGGACCATGTTTGTGCATTAAAATAATGGGTTCTCTGTGCATGACTTGAACTTTAAAAATACGAAGAACTTAACGTCGGTGAATTTAATTTTACGGATAATTCTTCTGACTTAGTCCAAAGTAATAGTTAAACTGTAAAACCGATAGAGTAGTAAAAAGGCAAATATCGCCTTTCAATAGCTTCTTGTACGCTACTAAAACGTAGATATCATGTTCATTTACGATTATCCTGAACGCCCTTTTCAGTCGTTATATTTCAAAGGAATTCAGAGCTATTTTACGGCGAAGAAAAAGGGTTTTAGCAGCTACTAAACTACTTCATTGCTTGTGTTCTTATCTTGAGGAATTATGAGGAAATGAATATAAGACTTTTCTTTGATTTAAATATAGAACCTTATCTTAAGGCAATGCGTGATATGTCGATATTCTTGGAACAAATGGAACATCGACTATTACGTATTTCAATCTTAATAATTGAGTACATACAAAAACATACTTTGTGAATAATTAAATTATCTGTTCTAGTCCTTTGGCACGCTCTCGCGGGACATGAGTTCGATTATTTTCACCGGCCATGGAAGTGTTTGATATAGCTGCGCTTCTTGACTGATTCAAAAATAATCATATCACAGCAATATTGGTAAAAATCTTTCTCACCGTGTTTTATCAACAAATATGGGAAAAATAGTGCAAAATGGAGCAAAAGTCCAGATTATTAGCATAGTTAGAAGAAGTGTAACTAAACTTGCCCATAAGGTCTATAACCCGACAGTTGCTCCAGCGTAATAGAGTCCAATGTTGAATGCAAACTAAGAATACCGTGCTTCTAATTGAACTTAATTTGCCATCTCTGGTTATCATTTCTGTTTTAATTACGCCAGTGCCTAGAACAATTGTTAGATTTAACTAAAGATAGCATGCAAAGATAACATTATTAAGATTGTACTTTCTACTAGGTTAGTGGGTAATTACTTAACAAAACATGGTGTTTAGTAAGAACATATTTATAAAACCAAGAAATACTATTGGATTCTTTTATAAATTTCTCGATAACTGGAAGCGCCTCAATCCGAAGTTTTGGATTCACTCTTAGTACGCAATTATTAATCTTTCCAATCTTAATATGGTTCCATATTTGATACTGAATGCAGCATATATTGTCAATTAACTCAATTTGAGACAAAATTAACTGATTAATGTTGTGCATGTTCCCGTATGTGCGAATAAATAATATCCAGGTCACGTTTACGACACTTCAAAATGTCAGTGTTATAATTGGCTACTGAATTTTTAACGCGTGATGTCAAACCATAGCGACAATCGGCTTTGACATCACGATATCCATTTTCGCTACAGATATCCTCATCGTTGCATCAAAAATTTAGTTGCGGATACTGACAAAAGCTCAAGCTTTGAATAATTTCAGGTACCCATACTTTCGGGTTGTATCTGTCCGTAATTATTTAACGTGTTGAAGATAAATAGAGATCTTATTAGGTGAACCTAGGCGCTCAATTAATACCGTCTAGTATTTTGCACGTTGCTTCATAGAATGTGGTGGAGCATTCGCAATATTTTGGATTAGGCTATCTCTATCTCGATGACTTGTTGATGTTGGATTGCGAATTTAGTTATTATAATGTTACATAAAAGTGCTTTGTTTTGTTTAAAGTGCGAATGCTCATTATGTGTATATGTTTATAAGAGAATTATTCTCCGTTTTACGCCAAAGAACGCCTAAACGTAGAAGACCCTAGAAATACATTTACTAATATATAACAATACCTAATATATAATAATCACTTTACATATTTTTGAAATTTGAGAGTACTCCATTGGTATTCCCAACATACATGTAGATGGCATTGTCATACCGTCTCATAGTATGCGGACAAGCTATTGAGATGAAACCACGAGGGAAGGCGTGATCGTATTGGCTTCGTAGCGCTATTCTGTTACTGGAATTTTCGAATATTCACTGTGCAACGTAACTGCAACGCTTTTGAACCAAGATTACATCTCCAAAAAAATATTACGATGTTTTCGAGGCTGTGTGGTTAGTATATGTCTTAAGATTATTAAATTCGGTACATTAATTAACTACTTCATATATTAAAATTCACTTGAGATTAATTTCAATATGCAAATCCTGCAATGCACAATCATAATTTTATTTTTATATTCGTGTTCTGTTCATACTTGCATTATACGTACACTTTCATGATATTCGTTTCATATTCCAAACGTTAGTAAATTAACTATAATAATATAATGCTAGTAGTTCTTAAAATCAAATAGAATGGATAATTAACCGAATTTCCGATCGTCTTTTATATGTTTATTTGATTACGTATTTGTTTTCTTTTCGTATAGAAATTACAAAGAAAAGTTGTTCGATAACGTTTCATTGTTTACTAATGCTAATGTTTTCACATAAAATATCATTGAAAAACTACTTTGTTTTCTTTCTTCGGGAAGTTTTCAACTACTAAAACGATGTTCGTTCGTGCCGGGTTATTATAAAAGTGCTTACTAACGACGTATTTCAACCAATCGATTATCGTTCCTGTCTCCAATCTGAATCTGAAGCATAATTTGCAACCGACTTAAAAAAAAAAGGAGGAGAATCTCAATTCAACTGCACGTTTCTTTTTTTGTTTTTGTGCATTTGTTACCCGATTACTCCACCAATTGTGAATCGATATTGATGATTCTTCTTTTTTTGTTGGTAATAACAAAAGAATGTTCCAGTTCTTAAGACACGAATACACTTTATCTACTCAATATCTTAAGGCGGAAAATTTCCAGCCTTAAAACACTTCCCAGAGATGTCAACATAAATAAAACTTACTGTAGTGTATTCGGTAGTATATCGTTCTTCAAATATATTACATTTTCAGTTGATATGGGTTCCGCATAAAACTGTAAACGTCCAACCCTTTTCATCTATTGAAATATCATTTTTATAGGATTGCTCATGTTTACCCCAGGTATCGGATATAGCAATAATATGGGTATTATTATCGATATTACTGGGCTTACTTCATATACAACGGATAAGTGATGACAGACTGACAAATAAATATATATACAAGTAGCTGCCCGCCCCGGCTTCGCACGGGTAGACATCTATCAAATATTTTGTCTACCCGTGCGAAGCCTGGGCGGGCAGCTAGTATAACTTATAACCTATGTTACTCAGTGATAATTTAGCTTTCTAACGGTGAAAGATTTTTTGAAATCGGTCCAGTAGTTTCGGAGCCTATTATATATTATATAATACAAACAAACACATTAAATTACAAATCCTTTCTCTTTATAATCTTATTAGTATCAGTATAGATATATATATCCCGGAACCGACGCGCATAGATGAAGAGATTGATGGATTTAAACAAGGCAAGAGTGAAATAGCGCTCTATGCCAACCCTGAAAGGGTCATGGTGTGTGTAAAAGACATAGTCTTCATGCCGGGATCCAAATGTGATTCTTCTTGTAGTAGAATCGAAAGGAAAGCTGAATGTCTTATCAACAGGCTAGTAAGGCTTCAAGAACAATGTGGTCGGTATTCTAAAGAGAGACTCGAGTGTTGTTTGATCTCAGTTCACATTATCATTTGCTAGAAATACCTGTCTGCACTCAAATTTAGTTTTAAGACGAGCTTCGTGACTGAGTGTCGTTTTGGAATACTGGCCTAAGGTTCATAGACGTCTAACTAGAATTGTCAATTTCAGAATTATTTCACTCGATCTGAATGAGCAAGAAAATGTTTGCTTTATTTTCTGAGGCGCTCAGAGAATCTGATTGTAAAACTGAAATCTGATTCGAATTTGTAATATAAATCTTTGGATTTTGATAGAGATGTCATACTGCCAATTGAGAATTTTACGATCACTGTCCAATCGTAGATTTGGAATACAATTGGGAAAATGAAATTAATAATAATGTTCCGATTCAATATTGTCTTGTTTTAGCAGTTTCAACATTTATACGCATCAATAAGACTTTAACCTCTAGGGAAGATGTGATAGTTTGATATTACAATACATTTTATCTTTTCAAGATCACCATTCAGTTTCAGAAACAAATTTATCAATATAATAGCTTTTGAAGATCATTTAAAATTAATTAGCGACCCGCCCCGGCTGCGTACGGCCAGCGTTAGCCATATAAGATAAATACCTACAAAACACAAATTAATTATACATAAAAACCTTCCTCTTGGATCACTATCCGCACCTAACTGCATCAAAATCCGTTGCATAGATTTATAGATCTTCGCATACATAGGGACAGACAGACAGCGGGAAACGACTTTTTTTTATACTATCATCATTCTCCTGCCCATATCCCATATTATTTGGGGTCGGCGCAATATGTATTTATCTTCCATCTTTCTCTATCAGCCGTCATCTCTGTATTCACTTCCTTTCTGGCCATGTCATCTTTCACACAAACCATCCTTTGTTTTGTATTACATTGTTTTTATTTTATATTACACTAGCTGCCCGCCCCGGCTTCGCTCGTGTGGACCATTTTTTTTGCATTTATGGGGATGAAAAATAGATGTTGGCCGATTCTCATAGATACCGGATAAGCACAAAAAATGTCATCAAAATCGGTCAAGCCGTTTCGGAGGAGTATGGCAACGAAAACTGTGACACGAGAATTTTATATATTAGATAGATCACGACTTTGTTTTATACTACCTAGTGATTTAATCTTGTCGATTGGCAATATACACATTCCCTACTGAATGATTACGATTAGTAATATTTTTTAAATAATATAATACATATTTTTTGTGCCTATGAATATGTTTTAATTGTGTATTTCTCTTTTCCAGGTAACTAACCTCATTATTTACTTACCTTGGCTTGGAGCTAACAAGGGTGAAAGGTAGGTCTCATTGTCTCTTGAATTCATACATCATATATATAACTTGTAAAATGATTGTAAATACATTATTTTTTTATACCACTGAGGTGGCACACAAGTATACGGCCCACCTGATAGTAAGCAGTCACCGTAGCCTATAGCCGCTAGCAATACCAGGGGTATCACTAACGGGTTGCCAACCATGTTGTTGATGAGGACTCACTGTGCTAGCAGCATTACTACTAGCCCAGCGTATCCTCGTGGACCACTGGCAACCTTACTTACCGTAGAAACACAACACTACATCAAGTAGTGTTATTTCACTGCGGTCTTCTGTAAGGTTGAGGTACAGTCCCCAGTCGGGCGGCTCCAATTTAAATGGGAAAACCGACGGGAAATCCCAAATCGCCCTACCTCTCTTAAAATACTGAAGAAACCTGATGAATGTATTATACCTATTTCGTGGAGAATATGTACCTATATATAATAGTGTGTTGCGAACGGTCCATTTACGCGGTACGCCTTTGGTTTAGTATTAATTTTATTAACCGAATACACAAAGAAATATTTCTTATTATGGTATCCATAACGAGGCGTTTGGTTTTAGAAAACATTTTCCTATACAAAAGATACAAAGCATTATGGAACATGCCATAGGGCGTAACGGATACACGTTGCATAGGATTCCGCACGTATTTTCTGAGTAATTTCGTTTACGATATCAGTTATTTTCGTTTACGATATCAGAGTTATGGTTTCGTTTACTATACCTGTGACTGTTTTAACTAGTTCTATGAATCTTTACTTATGAAGATTGCATGCAATACAAAGACATGCATATCCAGTCCATTTTTTCCGTTTCTAAGGTAATCCAAATCAGCTCGCCTGATGTGATGGTAAACGCTTTTTGTAATATATGTACGCGTGACATCCGGGATATTAGTCGTGCAACCCTTTTTATACCCTTCTTGAAGAAACCCGTGTTGTACTCCCTTGGGAACACCAGCGGGGATTTCATTCCACAAGGGAGCGTCCACGGAAGGAAGCTTCGTTCACACTATGCTGCGTGAAAGACGAGCGAGACCAGTTTTTTTTAAGAGTATCCTAGATCTGGTATTACGTAAATTCTGAGATACTACGGTTTTATAACTAGTCATAATTTAAAGAGGGTCGGCAATCGCGCGAGAGATATGGTGTTGCAAACGTTCATAGGCTACGGTAACCGCTTACCATCAGGCGGACCATATGCTAGTTTGCCACCTTAGTGGTATACAATATAAACAAATAATGGCGTGGGTTGAACGTGATAGAACCCTAAGAGTCATATTTTTATCCTCTTGTATTCTTGTCGTCTCGGACGGCTCATTATCGACATGGCTATTATTTGTGGACAATAGAGATAATGGGATATCAGCCAGAATGGCGAATTATGTCGCTACTAACGGATCATAATGGCCGGAAAAATTACAAGTATTTGGGACGCGGTGTAATTTAGATAGGCGTCTAATATCACAAGGAGTTTACATTGATATTGAAAATTGTGTTCCTTTATCTACGTTCTTATTTATGGACCTTTTGCGATACTTTAAGCCGTGGAGGCCTTTTGGTTGAAGCAACGGCCTGTCATCTGATGGGCCCAGGTTCAAATCCCGGCCTGTACCAATGAGTTTTTCTAAGCTCAAGTACAGTGATGAATCACACCATGAGCTTTTAAAAAGAAAGGTAGGGTGATTTGGGATTTCCCGTGGGTTTTCCCATTTAAATTGGAGCAGCCTGACTGGGGACTGTACCTCCACCTTACAGAAAACGCAGTGAAATAACACTACTTGGTGTAGTGTTGTGTTTCTGCGGTAAGTAAGGTTGCCAGTGCTCCATGAGGAAACGCTGGGCTAGTAGTAATGCTGCTAGCATAGTGAGTCCTCATCAACAATAAATGGTTGGCAACCCGTTAGTGATACCCCAGGTATTGCTAGCTGCTATAGGCTACGGTGACTGCTTACCATCAGGTGGGCTGTATGCTTGTGTGCCACCTTAGTGGTATAAAAAAAAATACTTCTCCAAATATATTTAAAACAGCATACAACTGGAAAACCAAATAATAACCTCTACACTCAACGTAAAAAGTTGTAGCTTTGGTTTTACGGTACCCGACATAAATAATACAGTCAGATATGATCTTGGTTATGCAGTCTAGTACCGTTTCTTCACGTCGTGACTGCAGCGTGCCATCGCGAACGACTTTGAACTCTAGTACGACCGCGGGCATTTACACGCTACTTTGTACGTGATACAAGTAAAATAACTACCAGTTTGTACACTTTAAGAATTTAATTCTGGTGAAAAACATAAACCCAAATTCATGGAAACTAAGAATGATAGCTTTTTCAAGTCAATTTTTACATATTTGACTTATTTTTTCGATTTTCTTAGTTTTTTTTACAAAACTAGCTATAATTAGCCCGGGTGGTTCTAGATAAACATAGCATATTTCCCTCTTGAGGGTATAATCTATCTCTTTGCCAAATTTCATTACGATCCGTTCAGCCGTTTACTCGTGAAAAGGTAGGAAACAAACAACACAGATACTTTCGCATTTATAATATTACTTACTATGGATGGAAATTTTGCGTCAGGGTCATTTTTGCTACCAAGGAGACTCTTGCGATAGAGACATTTCGCGAAAGGAAAATTTTGCGAAAGGGTAATTTGTGAAAAGGTACATTTTGCGGCGAGGGGACATTTTACTATAGGAACATTATGAGCTACTAGATTTTTATAAACAGATGCTTTCGAGGGTTAAAGAATTTTCAATATTCTCCTCTATATAAGATTGTTTAGATTAGAAAGTAGCTATTAATTCATTTGTGACCTTAACTGTTTGGTGACAAACGGTTTGTATACAGAGCAATTTTCCAGTGTAGTAATAAATATAGGAGTTAGTGAAAGAGTGAAATATCGAAGTACAATTTTATCTATCGACCCTCCGTCCAGTAGCAAAGATCTCTTATTCCTAGCGTATCGTCCCAGATTGAGGGTCAGGGTAAGTGGTGTTAGCTTTGAAACGTGATATACATAAAACATCTTTCATATTCATATAGTTTGGTTTGGCTCGTGACTATGTTGTCGTGTGTAATCCTGCTTTCGTGTCTTGACTAGCTTTTGTATGAGCTAATTTAACATGAACCATTGTATTTTGTATTAGAAGATTGTCCCGAAACAGTTGCTAAATCACAACGTTTTGCCGCATTTAAACTGTGCCGGTAGCAGGAACATTGTCGACAACGTTTTCGTATCGCCTTCGACAATTTTTGTATTGGAAAATGTACAGCGCTGCGGCTGTGAATAGTGGAACTAAAAATTAGTATGACAATTTTGACATTTCGCGAGTTACGTTTTCGAATACGTTGTCGACAATATTTTTGCTACCGGCACTGGTATGTACCCGTATTTTCTGTACCTCCATCTTACAGAAGACCGCAGTGAAATCACACTTTAACAAAAACTAACTTTTCTGCGGTAAGGCTGCCAGTGCTCCACGAGGGTATGCTGCCCTAGTAGTAATGCTGCTAGCACAATGAGTCCTCATCAACAACATGGTTGGCAACGTTAGTGATACCATACCCAACCCGTTAGAAATACCCGGGTCGGCGGTCCCTTTCGGCTGTAAAATAATCAAACCTGTAAGTCAATATGAAGAAAAGATATGACGGATGACCGTTTGTCGCAAATTTTCGCATATTTTGCAATTTCACAAGGGAATCAAAACCTACAGGGTACTTCTCGTTAACCTAGAGCCATGAAATTTGGCAGGAAGTAGTGTCTTACCAGCACAAGTAAAGGATAAAATCTGAAAACCGTTTGTTTTTAATGCGAATTTACTTAAAAATATTTTTGAGTCGCGCTGTTGAGAGTCAATGACGAATAATGACGTCATTTGAAGTTCGCATACTTTTAATCTTACCTACAAGTGTGTATGGAACCCTCGGTGCGCGAATCCGACTCGCACTTGGTCGCTTTTTTTTGTCCTCAGTAACAGTTAAATATGTAATAAATAAACCCAAAATTAATAATATATACACCACACGGCGCAATGTTGCCAGCCACATAGATTCCGGCAGGCCGGCTACACGGCACCGTGGATTTAGTATTTTTTACTAATTTCGTTCCTAACACTTTTTTTTGTTTACCTACATCCCTATAATACATCGTATTAACTATAGAAACATTAAAATTATTTGTTCACATATCAGTTCAAATGCGGGGCAACGTAGATTTATCTCCCTATCAAATCGACATTTAATTTACAAGCTACAAGCCAGTTATACTACTTCTGCTATATAGCTAATCCGTCACTGTACATTGTACTTAACACACATCAATATTATCTCTATATGAATATCAATTCACGTTGGCTAGTTAAGGCCTCTTGTGCTGGAACATATCTTGCTCAGAGAATCAGCATTGCCATCCAATCCACTTCCATCGTGGTCTGTAAGTAGGTAGGTTATGTTCTGTTTTTTGTAATGATTGACAACACCTTCACTAGATCATGAAATTATAGTGAAACTAAGAGGCCCCTCAATATTAAATAAATAATAATAATAAATGCTCGGACATTATCACACAGCGACATCTGGCCCCAAACTAAGCAAAGCTTTTACTATGGGAACCAGCAGCTGATACAATACTTATATACTTTTTTTTTGTAAAAACATACTTATAGTACATACTAAACACCCAGACGCAAGGCGAACATATTTGTCACATAAATGTTTGCTCCGGCGGGGATCGAACCCGCGACCCCAGCGTAGCAGTCAGGTATACTAACCACTAGACCAGAGGTCTATATAGTCTATATAATATTATAGGACAGTGTTTAACAGGCAAACGATTGTAGATCCTGACTAATGCAGCCGAAAACAATGCTTTATCTTACGTCCCAAGTCTGGTTATACAACTCTAAGTAATAGATGGGCAAGAACTTTGGAGTTAGAACTAGTATCTTTAGAAGTTCAGCCGTACCTTGCCTACCTGCATTTGTTACATGGAATTTGGGTTTTGGTAAGGTGGACGAATTGTGATTATAGTAGGGGGGCCGAAGCGGGGATTTTGGGATTTACACGAGCGCGTCAGATTAACATAAGGGGGGTACCCTGCACCATGATGAGTACCTCCGCCATATATGAGCCCTCCATATAGGTCCGCGCGTCTAGGGCACCTTTTTTTAGTTTTCAAACCATCAGTTTAAGAAATATCCTCTCTATCATCGTCAGATTATAGTGTCAGCATGACTGGGACATTAAGCTGAACCATTTGTAAAAATATCTGACGCGCTCGAGTTTTCAAAATCGCTTTTTTGTTTTTTAGCATATTGTATTTTCAAAAATTTATCACGAGCTTGCGTCACGTCCGAATCGTCAGTCTTTCGAATAGTAGCTTTTTTCGGGTTCGCTTAACACCCCCTCTGGAAATCTGACGCGCTCGAGTATGTCCATGTGGCTGTTTCATCTACATTTTTTTAAAACTTGCAGGTATGCGGTCTCCCCATCGGCTTAGGGGGGAATACATCATATAACCTTATTTTCTACCTACCATCTTACCTTCAAAAATAGGTCCCCATGACGCTAGAGTGCATCCCCATTTAGCATCGTGGGCTCCCCGAATATTACTTTTTCGTGATTTAACAAAGTAGGCATTGGTTAATTAAAAAATTGGACGTGTGAATGTCACACATCTCATACGTATATTTTATATATTTATTTAAATAACTTAACTTGTGTAAAGCCGATTTAAATAAATGACAGGACATTTTCTTGGTATTAACTCAGAGTAGATTATACCTACTATTAATATAACTTGCTGAGCTTACCACGCTTACGCTACACTACATAATTTGATGCGGACGAAGTCGCAGTCTTAAGCTAGTTATGAACGTTCTTGCTCATTTTAAGAAAGTTGAACGTGCTAGTAACACTTTTGGTATCGCAAGCTACTATAGACTACGGTGACCGCTTACCACCAGGTGGCCCATAATACGACTACTATCCTAATGTGTACTAGCTGATACCCGCGACTTCGCTCGAGTAGAAGTGGATGACAAAGATACGATATTATGTTAAGATTTAGCTTATGTTACTCAGGGACTCTATACAATCAACCAAACATCCAAATATACATTTATTGTATGTGTAATATACCATTCAGTTGGTTTTTAGTTAGGATGTTTGGTTTACTTGAGTCTGTAATGTATTTCAGAGGGCCAACGATATGATTTCTTCGTAACATATGCTAAGCGCCCCGGCACTGCCTTCATCCAAACTGGCAAAGTACATCATAAATAGTTCATTTCTCAACATTTCAGTGATATAGCCATCTCACATTCAAAGTTCCACGTTTCGATCTATCATTAGATTCGCCATAACACGACACCCCTACACTTAAGTGGCACATAAATACGCTAGCATCGGCGATAAATTCGCATCCACCCCGCGTTTTGTACTACTACCCTCACTTAGGGTCCTATACAATAAGTCAGGCCCTAAGCAAAGGGGAACGAGCCCCTACGAAATAAAAGCAAGGTGTACTTACGTACGATGTAATCTTTATGTGGATTCATATTTTTTGGTACATTTTGTTCGAGTAGCTCTATCGAGTAATGTACGGCTTATAAGTGAGTAAACATCATCACGCCAAGTCCCTTATTGGGTAAGCAGAGAGTATAGACCGCCATTTGTATCTTGAAGTGCACGCCGCTTTTGCATTCATCAATCTCTACGTACATGCCCGCCGGTTCCGAGTACTCTTTACCTTTGTATCATTGAGTATTTATGTACATACTTACAAATTAATTAACTGAATTAGCTAGAAGGTACCTACAAGTCGTTGCTAACCCTTATATATTGCATGGGACGTTGTGCTTGTGGCTCTCACATATTCTTTTTAGTGCATATTGTGAACTCCTGTAATTGAAGCAGCACTCTTTAAAAAAATCTGGAATTATGTTTGTGCTATCTGTGTGTATTCTTGTTGGAGGTCCAAAATAAATAATTAAACTCATTTTAGGTCCGATATTAAAGATACGGAGAGAATTCTTGTGGCTCACTGTCATTCGTCAAAAAATCGGGTTAAGTATGATAATAATATACCTTCACGCATTCCCACAAGGGTCCCCGAAGAGATTGGCAGGGATGTTACAACCCCCACTCTTCACCGAAGTTAATTGGGTGCCAACGTGACAAAGGGTGTAATGTGATCTGGCTTATTAAGCTGTTTACACTAAGTACTTAAAACTATTCTCATACCCTTTTCTTTTGCAACAATTTAACTATTAGGTCATCATCATTTTCCTGCCCTTATCCTATACCATATTATTTGTTGACAGCGCAATATGTATTTCTCTTCCATCCTTCTCTATCAGCCGTCATCTCTGTATTCGCTTCTTTTCTGGCCATGTTATTTTTCACACAGTCCATCCATCTGTTCTTAGTTCTACCTCGACCCATCCTCATCCATACATTTAAAAAAAAATTATGATTTAGCTATTCTTAACAAATACGCAAGCCATTGTAATGGTTCCTAAATTCTATATTAGACAGGCCCAAGGCCAAGAGAAACAGAACCTACTACTTCACAAAAAATAACCTCGAACGTATATGCTTGCCATAACAAATAATGATCTAATCAATTCACTCGGCATACATATTATTACATTTTAGACAAAAAAAAACTAACAAGAAAAATAGATATTTCTCCTCTTTCTAAAGAATAGTTATCGACAGAATAAGTTTTTTATATCGAGTAGAAGTGATATAGGGGCCCCTACACATATATAAATCTCTGAGGGTGGGCACATAAGGGATTGGTGACCGGCCTTCGGAATTTTCTTATCGATTTTTGATTTATCATGGAATGTTTGGAAAGTCGATTAAGTCGGTTTTGGCAAGTAATGTAAGAATGATTTAAAAATGATGTCATAGTGATTGTAATTTTCATACAGACTAGGGGCTGAGGGGCTGATGAAATGAATAAATGAGTATGATGATACTTAACTGGCAGAAATCCGGTTAATCCTAACGGATAATGAGATCCAGTTTAATGCAAACATAATAAATGAATATTGTCATTACTCAAATAATAAATGGTATAAGAAAATGAAGTTCAATAATCCCAACCAAATTACATATTTCATGTCAGAGTCCAGTTTCCAGTTAGAAAGGACCTAAGTCAATGACCCCAATCAAATCTAAATATTTACAAGAGAACATTGTATGTATATGAACATTCAATGATCAATTACAAATTGCGAATAAAGGTAAAGACATAGAATAAGTATAGCATGATATAGATAAATTATTTCTTAGTGATGCTGGAAATGGCATGGTGACAGTCTGTCTGCCTTGGCACGTAATTTAAAATCAATCAACCAAACAGGTTTAGTTCAATTAATGACATTTTAAAAGAGAAATATCAAACTAGACGATATCAGTCAAATAACACTACTCCGACAAGATAAGGAGAACATCAGTACAATTTTATTTCTCTCAACAACAGACTTGAGAACGCGTTAGTGATACCCGTGGTTATTGCAAACTTCTACACACTTGCATTCATTGCTTCCATCAAGCGGATTACGATTGCAAATTTCAAAGTATAAGGTATTATGTGGTAAGTCTGTGTATTCTTTTATTTAACATCCCTACCTCTCTTTAATTACATAATTTATTAAGTCCACCCACCCAGTCATACATTAATTATAATCGTTTATTGGTTTGTGAATTGTGCTTGTCGCACAGAAGCATGCTCCTGGTGCGGTCATTGTCCATATTGCAATTATGCGGTCAGCGCATTATTGATCTCGTTCTTTATAGATTTTTCCGAACCGGTGGTAATTTAGACCTTCATAAGTGCCTTATTAGGGCCTAAACTGAATAAATGTTTTTTGGTATGTAAGAGCTGTGTTCATGTGTTAGTGTTTGTGATTAAAATCTCTCATCATATCAAAGCATTTTATATAGTTTATCTTTATTGGCCTTTCTAATCCGGCACTGATTTTTGGTTAAAGCGAGATGAGGCGGTAGATTTTGTAAATTTTTATTTTAAGCCTAATCTATCAAAGATGTTTTATGAAATTGTATTTAAGGTTCTTCGTTTCTTGTTCCTAACTTTAGTTTCCAGACCATTCACTGGAATTATATCACGCACTTTCCTATTTCCATAGCTTTGGAGCGACTGTATTTCCGTGACGGCAATGCGGTCGCGGAGACTTAACAGACATAAATCTTAAAGGTCAGGAAAATACCCTTCTACTGCTTCTACCATAGCGTGTAAAGTTATTATAAATGAACCTTGGTATTCTGAAACATTTTCTCCATAGCGGGAATCCCTTGTAACTGCAGGGACCTTTCAAAATACTAA
This sequence comes from Falcaria lacertinaria, assembly GCA_951449985.1. Lineage (NCBI taxonomy): Eukaryota > Metazoa > Arthropoda > Insecta > Lepidoptera > Drepanidae > Falcaria > Falcaria lacertinaria. The sequence continues at coordinate 7,705,577 of OX602129.1, forward strand.
GGCATTTTAAATTTGGTAAGGTTTAATTTTAGACGATCTTAATGCAGTTCTTCATCTGTTGCTTTAGAATTAAGGTACTTTTGAAGTGAGATTCGCGCTCTATCTTATTCATTCACTTAACCGTGGGATAAAAGACTTTCATTAAATACATTATTCATAAGATCGGATTCAAACCATTTCGGATTAGCACCAATGGAATGTTGATTTTGAAATACTGAGTCGTCTATGTGTTAGGTTTCTATGCGACCTTTGCTTAGAAGGCAGGAAAGCTTTGACTGTTGCGCACGAAATACGTGTAATCTTTACACAACTAATATCAGCCACACGTGTATGTGTACACAACAAGACTATTTCGGTGTTTATTATTATAACCATAAAATTTAAATCTTAAATAGTTTATTCGGTTTAGGCCCTAAGGCACCTAGAATATCTTACACCTTCGTCTTAGTGGTAAATAAATCTAAATAAACTACGTCAGGAGTCGCAGTACTAGGGAAATCATTTTGTGTGTTTGCTGGGTGTATTATAACGACCTTTAAGATTGCCTAAAGCACATCTCACAAATATTCACAGATTCTCCCAACACTTTCACTTAAACTTAAGCAAGTCCAATCAATACGTTGCTGGATTCTGTTTTGACAAGGTTACGAACTCACGACATAAAAAATAGGGTTCGCGATTACGCGACACTATAATTGTATGATACTTATGGGTAAAACTGAATATGGTTTACGAAATAATTTAATGCTCGTTCCAACTGCTCGTAATTACTGCCTACTACCAGTGCAAAGTAAAATTGGATTTCTGCCAGCTTTCCTCTCTTGGACATTGTTATTTTAAACTCATTGTATTCAGAGGTTTAATAATTTCATTTTCACTACCTGCATTGTACAGTAAGTGTTCAGTATGTGCCGATGATATTATTGGATTCTCCTCTGCTCATACATCACACCTAGTCCTTTTCAAGATGAGTAAAGAGCGCTATTCTTATGCTTGACTTGCACACTTCGTATGCTTCATCTCCATCAATCTCTTCATACATGCCACATGGCCGCTGGTTCGGAGTACTCTTTACTTTACCCCCATGATCCTCCGCATAAGCAACTATGAAATTGATACCAGAAGAATTGTCTCGCACTGAGCGGTTTCAAATAAGCTTCCTTCTGCGGGTGTACAGGTTCTGGAATGGACTTATTCTGCTCTTGTCTGTATATGCTACGGTAACCGCTTACCATAACAGCTGTATGCTATTATCCTTTGCTACCTTATTTGTTTAAAAAAGTATCGTAACAATTGGAACCGAAATGCAAATCCCACAAATTGGAACCAAAATAGTCTCGCACTACGCGGTTCCAAAGGAGGTTCCTCCAGAGGACAATCAAATTGTGGAATGAGCTCCGTGTTGCGGTTTTCCCTATAGAGTACAGCATCGGGTTCTTCAAGAAGGGTATGAGAAGAGGTCTGGAGGGTCGGTAACGCGCGAGTGGTACCACTGGTGTTGCAACCACGGGCTACGAAAAACGTTTACCACCGGGCGGGCTGTATACTTGTCTGTCACCATTGTGGTTTCAAAATAACAAAGAATAATTCAGCCAGAAAAACATTGGTTCATAGATTTAAACATAATAACGGCTAAGCAATCATGTTGACTTGTGTATGACTAACAAGCTGCCGTAATAGGCAATGTTTATACCAGTCCACTAACCCAGTTTACTATGACTAAGCGTTTCGTAACTCTAGACTTGTAATTAACAGCACTGCGGTAACTTCTTTACAGTGCGATATTCATGTTATCATTAGGTACATAATGTCATCAAAAAAGTCCGGACTGCGTATGTCTGAGACAATACACTCTAAAATGACTGAACTCCCAATTTACACAAAACTTTAATAAATTACTTACTTAAGCCTTCCTCATCAATCACTCTGTTCGTTCTTTCATACGATTTTCATGATTGCTGTAGATGTCGGAAAAAGCCATTCTGCGTCGAAGCCGTGGCGCGTCGCTAGTATTTTTATTAAGGCATTCTTTGTTCTGTGGCAATACGGAGGCCAATTGATGTCACTTTGCTGATTGGCATATAAAAAAGCGGAATTTAAACTGCAAATGTTAAAATCTATTCCCAACTAGCGGCCCGCCCCGGATTCGCACGGGTAGACATTTATCAAATATTTTGTCTATCCGTTTTTAGACTTTTCGTGCATTTTTTTAAATGTTTGCCTCCGTAAGAACCATCCTCGTACATCAAGGAATATTGTAAAGAAGAATTAGCGAAATCGGTTCAGCTGCTCTCGAGATTTGCGCTAAGCAACACATTCAGCGATTCATTTTTATATTATAGATAACATGCAACTACGATAAATATAAAATATTACCTACCATAAGAATGTCATCCAAATAGAAGATGTCTCGACATAAGAAACAGGACAAAATCAATTGTAACGCTGCCATACAACTCGTCATTTATTACATTCAAATGACATCCGTTCAAAGCAACTTCATTCTTAGTCGTGTTATTACCATACAATGTTTCCGTAGGGTGGCATGACATTGTCATAGAACGGGGTAATATCCTGTTCCCACTCACATAAAAATACATACATATTGCATCGGTGACTAGTAGCAGCCGTGGTGGCCTTGTGGTTGAAGCAACGGCCTGTCATCTGATGGGCCCAGTTTCAAACCACGGCCTGAACCCATGAGCTTAACTACAGCGATGTAATACTGGAACCGCCCGGCAGTTAAATAATGTTTCATACGACTAGGTACCGAAACAATGAAGTCGCCCGCCTGATGGTACGCGTCACGACCCTCCATGCAACAGATACAGTTCCACTTGCGACCTTTAATCGTAAAGTCCCACGTGTCACTACACTGCGCCACGTTTCCCATAGAGACCATAGTTCACAAGTCTACTTCACCCAGTAATGTAATGCCCAAACTGGAACACAGTGATACACACCTACTACTTGTTGACAGAATATCTGACACTGCGTGCGAGTAAATAAGTGATGTATAGGATCTATTATGTCTACAAGTTATTTTCAAACGTTTTATATTTTATATTGTTATACTCGTATCATGATTGTTACATGTAAAAAGACAGCCCTGAGTTTCCTGTCGGTTCTTCTCAGGTGACTTTTTTTCCGAACCGGTGATAAAGTAGACAAGTGACAAGACTTATAAAGTCCTAAAATCAACAATTTTTGATGTTTTTTTTTTTATTTTACCTTTAGAGCTGATGATGGGATTGCGTTTGCTGACTATAAAATCTTAGATGCTTACTAGCTGCCCGCCTCGGCTTCGCTCGTGTGGACAATTTTTTTTTGCATTTATGGGGATGAAAAATAGATGTTGGCCGATTCTCATAGATACCGGATAAGCACAAAAAATTTCATCAAAATCGGTCAAGCCGTTTCGGAGGAGTATGGCAACGAAAACTGTGACACGAGAATTTTATATATTAGATTACTCAACAACTACTCTTTTGATATTTTATAATCATATGTTATTTACTTTGGCTCCAGATTTCATAATTTTATTCCAAGCAACTAACATATAAATAACTAGCGTTTAACTGCGGCTTCGTCCACGTGGTTCTCGATGTAAAGAAGCCTATGTTCCTCTCCGATCTCATTGCGAAATTTCATAACGATCCGTTCAGCCATTTAGTCGTGAAAAGGTAGCAAACAAACAAACAGAATTACGTTCGCATTTATAATATTAGTATAAATATAATTTGAAATGTTGCTAAATTAACTGACTCGTATTTCTAATGTCTTAGATATTTATAATTCAAATTGAGCTCAAACCTAAATCTATCTAAAGTAAGGCAAGATCCTTTACATATTATTCCGGTGTCTGTATGCATGACTGATCCTATCTGAATGTTGTCACCCTATTGCCCGCCTTCCGGCTTTGCATAATATCATCGAGCGTTACGCACTTGCGACTTGGCGACTTTTAAATAATAATATTAGGTATTTACTCTGGGTTATTTTTAAACATCATGTCAAAAGAGTTTTGATGAATAAAGCCTATTATAAAATTAATGATTATATAAATGATAATAATGCTTGGAATACATTCACTTTGCACAAGTGGCTCCCCGCTCCCGGTAATTTTAATAGTTTAAAAATATTTATTCAATTAAAGCACTAAGCAGTGACAAATCGAACGTGGCAGCTTTTATTTTGATGTTTGTAAATACCTAATTATGTGTTAGACATTGTTATATCATGATTGTTTCGTGAAAAAAATCCATCGTCTAGAGTGAGATATACGATATTATAAGAAAGAGCTTCTCAGGATTTGTAAAAAATCGTTTTACTATTTCCAAGCAGACGAAGTCGCGGCCAAAAACCAATACCAGCATAGAGATCCACCGTTTCATGATTAAATAAAATAACAATGAGTAAAGGAATCAGTCACATTGTTTATTGCGGTCATTCGTTACCGCAGACGTACAAATGGTTACCGCTTGATTGTGGAGTTATATCAGACACGACCTTGGTATTGTAACGTAACCTTAGCCGTAGTCTTCAAGACTAATTCAAATAAATTGCCATCACATGTTGGAACTTACTAGCATTCAGAAATTGTTTTCTATTCATCGCTTTATGCTATGGACCTTTAGTTGAAAATATGTACAAAAGGCGTTTACTAAAGAACACGTAAGATTACTCGCGTGATCGGTACTATTATTATAAATAGGTACAGGTTGTATGTATGGAATTAATGAACTGATCTTTAAAAGCTTTTTCTACTATATATTTGAGTATCTTCTTGCTTAATGCGTAATGATATGTACCTATGTATGTCATTTTAGTATATTTTTATTGGGGTATACTAACAAAAAAATTGCTGCGACATTTAAGTCGCAAGTCTGTTCTCAAAGCTCCGGTATACTCATCAGTCGCTCGGTTATGCACGCAGTCGCTGCAAGTCCCCCAGGAATTATAATATCTTCAGAGCTAAGTGAAAACCGTGTTAGATTTCACTTAGTGGTCCTTAGGGACTTATGAATAATGCGCAAAATTCTTTGCATGATTCAAAGGTAAGTGAATCTTTATCATGCATCACTGAAGCAATTTTAAAATAATTTACCGGTACGAAATTGTTCACTTTGATTGCCTGAGGCTTGCGCATTTTCTAGCGTGTACAGTTTATAAAACTTAATGTTTTTTTAAATTAAAAAATGATATTATGCAATGGTTTAACGCCAAACATTGACATGTTTGTACAGAGTTAAAAAATAACCTTTAATTAGGATTGATTATCTCAGTCGGTCGGCATGTTAGACTTTACAATTAATTTACAAAAACCAGTAATATAACTAATAACAGATAACAACATCTTAATCAATACAGAAACTGGAGTAAACATTCTCAATTCAAAGAACCTGTAAAACCATTCCATCTGCCTCTAAGAACGGTGATATTGTAAAATTTGGCCATGCTCACCAAAATTTGCTATTCTATCATTCCCATTCAGAATTCCTGAATTAATGGCGATACTCCTGGACCATTTAGGTTAATGGCCAACTTACGCTGGAGGTCAAGAGATAAGTACCGTTATTAACTAAACTAGGATAGGGCTGGAAACTCTAAAAGATTGCTGACCTAGACAGATTAATCTCTGCCATTTATCTTCTTTTAGAGAAGGACATTGACATCAGTTTCACATTAAATTTTAATGTCTCCTATATCTGATTCAGGCTACCTTCCACTTGCCGTGCTTTGTGCAAGCTATTTATTTATTTAGATGTTAGAACGTCACAGGCCACTCACACTAACAGATACATAAGTTACAGTCCTCTCATAGTACTTCAAAGATACTGACAGGATTTTATAGCAATCACCCGCCGACAAATCACATTCAGAATAGCGTTGATTAATCAGATCAAAAGGCTTTGTAAAGAACATGAAGTCATTAGTAGACTGCAACATTAACTAGTGCCTTATAAAATAAACATTTTGAAAATAGAAACGATAATTCTATTTGCATTCCTCAATGTAGGGCTCACTAAAGCACTTATGAATCCCACTAAAGCACTTATGAATCGTTTCAATGTCATCAACATCTCTTAGCTTGTATTAGGTTAGTGCTACTTTATTATAGCCTTAAACCACTCAGATGGCAAATTAGAATACGGTACGACACCAGGAGTAAGCATCTCGCTGCCTCAAGGAAACCTAAAGATGCTCTTAGCTCTACGCTTAAGTTTGTCAACTGACCTATTGTTAGAAATTCTGATACAAACAAATTAACATGTCAGTAATTTAAATATGTATGCTCATGATATCTCAGATGTTTTTTTAGTGTGACTTGTGTGAACTGAATTGATTTGTACAGTAGAGCATATTCTAGTTCTAAGCCACAAACCACTTTAGCTCTGGTGTGAATTAACTTAACTATTCAATATTCCCACAGGCATTGCTTCGGAATAATAAACAGCTATAGAACTCCCTAAATGTTACTTCGAAATAAATTAGCCATGAATCGACACCTAAAAATATCTTACGATTGTAAGTAACAATCTTTTTACAAAATTGTTCCAAACTGTCCACACAAAAAGTACCATTTGTTTTTTAACCGCATAATCCTTTAGGGATTACTGTAACCCGTTCAGGTTAAGGGCTTATATGGGTATTTGGAATCCTCGAATTAAATATTAAATGAGGTTAAGATGCTGCCCTGACCTTTGGCCTTTGCCTTGCTAGTTCGTTTATTATTACCTGTCACTGGCGACTCGCTCCTACACCTACATTATTTATCTGTGGTATTGTCGTACCAGCTTCTTACGTATTCGCATCTTTAATAATCATCGATATATTTCAACCAATTTACAGAAAACCTTAATTGATTATGATCGTTCGACATGAATCCATCCATTGTTGAAAACTGAATGACTGAATGAAAATCCGTTGACTGAACGGTCTTTGAGTTTATCGCGAGCAGCGAAAAGACCGTGGGTAATGATTTCAGATACTAACAGTGTCCTTTCAAAACAAATAGCTGAGTGAATTAGAACACTCAATGCCTCGATCAGAACAAACTAAGATGGAATGAACCATTCTCTAATCTAGTCGAACAGTCTTGTTAGTGTTGTGTAGAAGGCACCTAATTCCTAGAATAGAAAACCAACTGCATATTGCTGAGTAGTTCTCCATAAGGGAATACCTTGTTATCCTAAACAACGGTATCCAATAATGATAACTGTACTATCTACGGCACCCTTCATACATTCCGGGGATAATGTCTCCTGGGCATTTATCCTACTTAATTATGCAGAGGGAAGCTGGAACAAATCTAAGCAGCGGGGCTGCCGTCAATTCGCGCTGGAATTCCTACAAATGGAGTGTTTCGGCAATGGTGTGCTAAAATGTTATGGGACGTGTGAAATGAGAAAATTCTACGTTTGTTGTGTGGAATGTCTAGAATATAGATACTTTATTCAATCTACGGTCTGATGAATTTATGGGCAAAGTACAAGTTTTAAAGACAGATTTCTTTATGCCAGTTTCTAGAGTCAGACTATAATGGTTTATTTTATTTTTCAGCGTCAATATTATTACTAACGATTACCGATGATTCTTCGTAAGCCTGGAATTGAGGCATAAATATATGGAATTTCATTAAAGCTGGTACATCGCTTTTATATATACAAAAGTGGAATAAAGGATCAATAAGTAAAAATGTATTAACCCCCGACTTACGACATCACCGATTTATCCTCATCACTATTTCTTACTCCATTACCGGTCCCATCACCATCTATCTAAGTACAGCTTATTCATTGAGACCATTACAAACTAAATCAAAATCGTTTCACCCGTTTAGGTTGTAGCTCCTAAACGGGTGCCACAGACAGATACACACTACAAACTTATAACAGCCCAACGTTTTTGCGTGGGGGGTTAAAAATAACCTAGCAGAGTAGCATTTTGTCCGATGCGACTCTAGCGTAGCGGTTGTATTCTCTTGGGATGCGACTGAACTGATTCTGACAGGACTTTATTGACAGATAGAGACTTAAAAACTACAGGTTCTCACGTGTTTAATAGAAACAAGGTTTATTTGTTCTAACCTAAATCACGTGGACAAAGATAAATATCCTGCCAAGAAGCAACATAGATACAGAGATCTTCCATAACGGGCCGATGTCCTCGAGGCTAGATCTCCAGATATCATCGCCGGTACAATCCTGCACAACTTTTATCTTTTATATTCGTTTGATTGTGTTTGTCTTAGTATTTTATTTATACGTACTATCCATTTTAATTGTTATGGTTTAGTTATTTGTTGGAAACTAGCGCCCTGCTTCGCACGGGTACATCGGGTCGGATTTTCTCTACTTCTACATCTATATCTACTCTACACTAATATTATAAAGAGAAAAGATTTGTATTTTTGTGGGTTTGTATTGAATAGGCTCCGAAACTACTGGATCGATTTCAAAAATTCTTTCACCGTTAGAAAGCTAAATGATCACTGAGTAACATAGGCTATTTATTATACTAGCTGCCCGCCCCGGCTTCGCACGGGTGGACAAAATATTTGATACATGTCTATGCTCCGAAAGTAATGTCTACCCGTGCGAAGCCGAGGCGGGCCGCTAGTTATACATAAAATCCATACTCAAGGCTTACTAAACCCAACTCCGACTGTGTACTTTGCATAAAAAAAATCTAATTAAAGGAAACTTATATTAGTTTCTTTCTTTCTCGCTGTGATTATTAGTTATCTTTGAAATCATTGTGTTCAATTATGGCTAATGTGTTTTTATTATTTTTTCAGGTAACTGATATTGCGATGATTTTTTGTGAGTGACAAATTCAAACGAATTCGCTTCAATATACGACTACGAGTAAGTAGTTACTTTACACATTCGTTTAGGAACTCGTATTCGCCGATTTATATAATACGTGTATGTATATTCACACAATCCAATTTCAGTCAGACACTACTCTACAAATTACATAATAAGTAAACAAAGTAGCATCATTCATTTACTTAAAGTAATTGCATTAATTCTTCTAAATTGATACTTATGAAGCTGCCGTCGAACTAGACAAGACCCCGCCGTCTGTCATTCGTCATGTCAATAAACAAATAATGTTGCCAGTGATATATTTCATTTTTTTAAATGAAATATACGATTTTGGCCACACGTTTTTCGTATACTATTAGTTTTATTAATTTTGTGAAGAATTGGTATTAATACATGATACCTTTATATATTTATTTTTGCAGTATGACGTTTTCAAGTACAATACTAAGCTTGATGCCAGGTAAATTCTTTTATTCATGTTTCACGTAATAAATCTTTATAGCACTGACTATAATAAGAACACCACAGACATGAGTGACGGTTGAATTTCTTCCACAATTTTCTACATAGGTATATTTTATGACAGTAATATAGATAGAAAAGCATTGTACATTAGTATCACATCAAGTATTTAACAGTTTTATGAATGACTGTACAACACATGCCTACACGCTATGTGCTATCATACGTACGAACAACGGTCAATTGGAATACAATGCTATTGTTTAGTCAGATACTTTGTTTATCTATTCTTAATAAGGCCCACATAACATGACAGGATTATAATTAGGCTTCGTATTTTCCCTAGAGATTTATTTGCCCTCGTTAGCCTTAGGTCTTCGCCTCTGGGACAAGGATTGTTCTTGATATATTGTTATTGTTTGCTTAGTTATAGATGCTTCCACATATTATTTTATTGATGACTGTAATGCCTATTCTGTGATAACTATTTGTTTTAATAACATACTAACAGCTCGAGCTAAAGTAAATTTTCTTTTCTTTGTTATGAATTGTTCATCATTTATAGAATACAAATTGTAATGTAGTTTGTATTCTATAAATATGAATCTCCGCAAAGTAACACCTGAATCTATTTAATTGTTCATCAGTGAAGCCGTGGTGGCCTTGTGGTTGAAGCAACGGTATGTCATCTGATGGGCCCAGGTTCAAATCCCGGCCTGTACCAATGAGTTTTTCTAAGCTTAAGTACAGCGATTAATCACACTTCACACCATGAGCTTTTAAAAAGAGATGTAGGGCGATTTGGGATTTCCCGTGGGCTTTCCCATTTAATATGGAGCCGCCCGACTGGGGACTGTACCTCCACCTTACAGAAGACCGCAGTGAAAAATACTTGATGTAGTGTTGTGTTTCTGCGGTAAGTAAGGTTGCCAGTGCTCCACGAGGATACGCTGCGCTAGTAGTAACGCTGCTAGCACTGAGTCCTTAGCTACAAAATGGTTGGCAACAAAAAAAAGTAATTGCTGACAAGTCTAAATACATTACTTACTGGAACTGTTACCACGTTGGTGTAAAAGGAACTTTTAAACGTAATTGAAGCAACAAAAATGAATTCCCAAGAAGAATCGAATTCGATATCGCGGAATTAAGCTTAGGTAACAGTAACACCTTGTGTGACATAAATTCAACCATAAAGCTTACGGCTTAAGGACCAATGTTGAGTATATTGTGGACTGTGACAGATGGCCGCGAAGACTTACAATTTACCGGCTTGCCTTTCTCGGAATTATTGACTCGCGCAGGTGATACAGTAAAGTAAGTAATTGTTACAAAACTTGCTCAAACTGTATATATATAAACGAGTTGTGTTGTACTTAAGGTTAGGTGAGAACTACGAAAGTAATTCTTCAAACCCACAGACCCTTTTCGATGGTGTCAAATATGGGTAGTATTTGTGTAACCCCTATGGTGTACAGGTTTTGGGATTGGCAACGCGAATGATACCCCTGGTATGCAAGCCTCTTGGATACATAAACCGCTTACCATCAGGCGGCCGGTATGATGTTTGCAATCTTAGTGGTACAAAAAAAGAGAATAAACAGAGCTAAAAATACCTATCGTATGGTACTATAGCAAGATCGCACATTGTTAGTTGTATTAGTGGTGAGATAAGCATATCACTTAGAAATTTTAGAATGGAATAGCCTAATTTAATTTCCTATCTAGCTACACCCCTGTTTGACATTTAACTTTGAACAAACAATCAGAGACTTAATTACTTTGACTTTGGAAGGATATGTAACTTAGGCATCAGTTTGACGGGTTCTTCCTTCTTTAGGTGTATCTTTTGGGTATGCTCAACATATTTATTTTCTGTAGTTACAAAGGAAACATTATTTCAAGTAAGATTCCTCGGAAGCACATCCCAAACAGTTCAGTAGCAGGAACAATTAAATTCTCACCAAGACTTATTCGTAACTGTAACAAGTTCACTTAACGTCCCTAAACATATCCTCCCACTTATTATTCCATAAAACCTCCTCAATTAAGGGTTCCTCGTGTTCAAATTAATCTGTCAGTCAGAACAGAACTATTTGTGGGGTGGGCGATCGCGCGTCGACGCGATTTATCTTAGCGTCTCCCAGACGGGGGTGAATGCAAATTACCGAGACTCTACACATACCAAATTATAAATATATTTCTGACTAAGGCTAGTACGTCGTATGTCACTTTAAGAGTGAACAAGGAACAGCCAAATTCGTTAAAAATTGTGACGGTAACAAGTGACGGAGATTTTTTAGATTCGTCGCCCCACCCGCCGTTTAAGTCATAGGTGGTTCTAGGGCTTCGTAATTTCGTAAGCTACTCGGCGCTATAGCAGTTTAGTTTATGTATATTTCAATTTTTTCTTCTAAACGTATTTCTTATAATAAATATAAATTCAAAAATTATCGAAAATTATCACTTGGTCGATTTGCACCATGGTTTGAATCGAACCAATATAAAAATAATCGCGGTCGATTGACACCGTGGTCCGAGAGGCCCAATTGAAAAAGCGCATTTGAGCGATTCACACCGTGGTGCGAACCTTACGTGGTGTGAAACGCCCCAATACCTTATAATGATTGAACATGACATCAATGTAAATATTAATCACCAAAATTCTGCCATTAAGTAAATTCATTTCGTCATTAATAGTATTATTATAAGTTATTTGACACTTGCCAATTATTTAAATAAAGTTTGCTTAATCTATTACTATTCCAAATTATTCGTTTTTGCTTCAAAGGGACTTGGAGAAGAGATATATTTACAAAATCGAATCTTATCTGAGGTTTTCAGATAGGATACCTTTTTCTATTGGAATGTAATAAAGAGCTTGATAATCTTGTATTGTATTTGTATTTTGTAGACAGTAATCAGAGTGCTGGAAATGGTTCTAAATTGTGAAGGCATTGTGGTCAAATATCATTTATAGATAGATAGATAACAAATGTATTCACCAAAAACTGCAATGACTAAAATCTTTACATAGATAAAGAACACAAAACTAAGTAAATTAAGACAAGAACGGAATTAGGGGTTAGTCACAATTGGAACTTAAAATTATGTTAGTGACACATAGTTGATTAATTAGTTAAAATAAAAGTGTTCAGTTTACTGCGTGTGTTGCAGCAGTGGGAAAGGTATTATGGTATATGTCATTCGTCATAGTTGTCTGACGTGATTTATGTGAAGGTCATTTCTGCGATTCTGTAATTTGGTTCGGCCTAACTAAAATTCCAGTCCAAATTGTATTTAAAGTTATGTTTGCGGTAACTCTCGCCCCCATAGTTTCCGCTCTATTTGTATCTTGGTAGCATCCTTCGATAATGAACGTAGGTACACACTCTTGTTTAATATTTTTTAAGAAGGAGACTAATGCACCTCCCAAAAAAATTACAATTATTAATTTAGCAAACCACTCATGTCCTAATGGTTAGAAATAGTCATGAGCTTAGATTCTAGCTGGTTCTTCTAACGTGGCATTGTTCTGATTGGGTGGAATAATAAAGACATTTATAAGTCCCTTATCAGGTCCTAAACTGAATATAAAAAGCTCATTTGTTTTATTTTTGGGACAGTGATTAGGTTCGCTATTTACCGTATAATGCGATGGATATTTTGTCGAATATTCAGCATCAAAACCTCACATCGCTGCGAACTGAGTACCGTGTATTATACCTACATATTACTACGTATATGTACTCTATTATTAATGTCTGGACTTGTATGTTTACCCAATCAACCCACGACCCAACCACTAACGTTTGCTTGCTCTACCGTAGTCGGTCACTGTGCACACTGGACTATAGTTTTAACCGTATCTTACATATAGGACACAATATTGCAGAACTTGTCACGATTTACGATTGCTCCTGTACGTAGTCAAGATCCAAAGTGACCACAGATGAACTTCAAGTGATGAAAGCAGTACTTCAACAAAGCAGATAATGTTTGATTAATATTTGTATTTGTAAATTCCCTTTTCATTATATTAAATGAAAGGAAAATATTTTAGTTCGTCGTTTCAATCATCATTTTCTGATAAGATTTTCGTAAAACTTAAATCCATATAATTTGGCTGATAAAGATTTTCCAGACAGATTTCAAATGAAGATTTCTTAAATATGATTTCGTCCTCTAAATATGACAAGACAAGAGGCGCCTTAGACATAAAGTCTTGAATATTACGATCCGTATCAGAAGGTCTATCAGGGCATATGCCGTAGTTCATAAATCATATTTTTTTATTGCAATTAGTGTACAGCATTTTACAAGCTTTTAGATTTATACTAATTCATACCCTGTTTATAGGGCACAGCAATTGTGATACTGAAAGGGAAATTATAATAATAAAATATATTTTACATTACACCTAATATAAATAACAATTAAGTATACATTTTAGCCGTGGTGGCCTTGTGGTTGGAGCAACGGCCTGTCATCTGATGGGCCCAGGTTCAAATCCCGGCCTGTACCAATGAGTTTTTCTAAGCGTCGGCATATTAAAACGTCTATACGGTGACAATGCCTTCAGTGGCTCCCGGTGATATAACACAAGATTCTATTGAAAAATCCACGTAGTGAATAATCTTTTCCCTCAAAACGAAGACTGTACAGTCTTAGTTTAGTCTTACAAACAGTAGCACATACAATGGAAGACTTAACCTCTCCACAGACTTAGAGGCTTTAGACCGAATTCGAACCAAGTCAGATTTGTTGAAACCTGCGTATATCGCACTTGATTTGAATATGTTTATCTGTACTCTTGTTACTCTGAAACTATTGTAATCAGATTCCAACAATGAGGCATCAATTGTTTTATTGTTATCACCCGAGTCTGATTACGTATTCATACTCACTGAGTTTCATGCGAGATCTTCTCAGGTGGCTTTTTTTTTTCGAACCGGTGGTAATTTTGACCTTCATAAGGGCCTAAACTGAATAAATTATTGTTTGATTTTAATTTTGAATACAAAACTTTGGTCGGTTCTAGTTAAAACAAATTGTGTTTGGTGCTTTTGTAGAGCATGTTTTTTTCATACCACTAAGATGGCAATCAAGTATACGCCCACCTGATGGTAAGCAGTCACCTTAGCATATAGCCGCAAGCGATACCAGCACTAACGCGTTGTCAAACCTGTTGTTCTGAGGACTAACTAAGCCAGCAGCATGTCCTTGCTACTACCGCAGCGTATCCTCGGGGAACACTGGTAACCTTACTCACCTCAGAAACACAACACTAAATCAAAGTAGTGTTATTTTATCTGCGGTCTTCTGTAAGGTGGAGGTACATTCCCCAGTCCAATTTTAAAAGATTTTTTTGTTGCATTAGCGCAAGCAAGATAAATACAATTTGGCTAAAACAGACATAGATGATTCATCTTTTATAACTAGTGAGTTATAGCCTAATTCTGAAACTAGTTTTAGACAATCAATAACAAGTCTGCCACGGAGTCTAAGTCCTATATTCACAATTTCGGTCTATAAGGATGTTCATTGTATTTAGGTCAGCCGGTAGTAAGTTATAGCTCAAGTTATATTGCTTCCAAGGGCGTCTTATATTATTCAAGAAGTATCATGTTTTGTTTGTTTTTGGTTCATTTCTATTATTAAGGAGACCAAGTAAATTTACGGAAGGACAGTCATGACCATGGGGCATTATTAACAGATCTATAATCTGATTCTATTCTTCATGTTATGCGGAGGAACGAAGATAACGTGATAAGGTTTTATGTATTAATGTGGATGGGTACAGGGGTCTAGGTAGACCAAAGAAAAGATGGATGGACTGTGTGAAAGATGACATGGCCAGAAAGGAAGTGAATACAGAGATGACCCCAAACAATAAGGGATAAGGGCAGGAGAATGATGATGATGAATCTAATTTTAATATATAGGAGTACATTTTTGTTGCTTAGATTAGACCAAAGGAAGGGTGTTAATTTTTAGCTACACGAAGATATGCTGCGCTAGTAGTAAAGGTGCTAGCATAGTGAGACCTCATCAACAAAAGGGTGTAAGTGATACCCCTGATATGGCTAGCGGCTACGGTGATTGTTTACCGTCGGGTGGGCCGTACCCTAGTGTGTCGTGCCACATAGTGGTATTAAAAATATCTGTTTTTGTGATTACCTATGACGTGTTTATCTGGATTGTTAAATATAATTTTATGTTATCACGATTCACGGGCTTCTCGAGACTTAAAGAATTGTAAAAGTATTACTTAATCGGATCTTATACGCGGTTTTCATTCGTATATTAACAATCGTTAATAGTAATTTTCAAGGTGTTCATAAAGTACAATTCGGCGTTTCTGCGAGCTGTAAGATTCACTCAAATAAGCGTAGCCCAGTGCCCTTAAAGTGTGGGAAAGCCCACTATAGCAAACACAAACAGAAATTTACATAATTCTCAAGGTCAGACATGTAAAGCTCTCTGTCACCTTAATTATGGAGACAAATACAGTTTGTATACAGTTGTTTATCGTCACGCGACGTGTTTATAATAAAGTGATTCGACCTCGCATGCCATTTGGTACCGTTGTTGAGTTGTGTGCCCTCAGCTCAGTATCTTTTCAAAGGTAATGAAAAAGAGCTCATAGAACTGCAGGCTTATCCATTTTTACTCTGTATGGGAATTAAAAACTATTACGTCACGTGGTCAAGTGTTTAGTTCCCATACATTTATTTCGTGTTCTATAGCATTAACGAGTGTAGATAGTCAACATCGCTGCAGGTACTGGAGAACTAACACCAAAAGTATTTATGTTTTGTAATTTCGTCTCCAGATTTTTTTCATAGAATTATCTAATCTCGGTTAACAAAATAGCCATAGCTTTAAACGGTGCAACTCTAAAAAAATATGCATCCTTATCAAAATCGAAATTCAATTCAAAATTAAGACTTTCGTCAGATTAATTCTGTATCCTAAAATTACTTGCCGATTACAGAATACAATTTACCGCAGTTGAATGATCATATCTTAAGCTAAACTCAATTAGAATATCCTAAGTATACCCTCTTTCAAACAGTCACAACTTTTCAGAAGTATTTGGGTTTTACTAACGATTTTTATATTCCTATTCCAATATTTTTCCAGATAATCTGTTATCAGTCCTACACGAGGATAATCTGCGCTAGTAGTCATGCAGATAGCACAGTGAGTCCTCATCAATAAAAGGGTTGGCAACTCGTTAGTGATATCCCTAGTTTTGCTAGCGACTATAGTCTACGGTGACTGCTTACCATCAGGTGGGCCGTACGCTTATATTCCACATTAGTGCTATAAGAAAAACGTTAATATATAGCAGCTCTTTATGTCAACTTAATGCTGCATATTCTCACAGATTGCTTGCAGTGCCGCTCGTCTGTAAAATACCGTACCGATAATAAATCGGAATCACGTCTCCAAATACCGCGACATGTGGCGAACAGATGGAGTTGTTTTATCTTCAGTAACCAGATCTATATGCATGAAGTTTCCTCGATATTGGATAGGATATTTCCAAGCACTGCCGTTTTAGAAATCTTTGATGATAACAAAAAATACTAATTAACCATGAGTATTGTTAGATTAAAAAAATGCTTTATATTTTGGGTACTCTGTTATCGAGAAATCCTCGTCGTAAACTGAACCAAATTGATATTTTAAGTGTTGCCAGCAAGCAAATACTCTTCTGGTGAATCACTGCCCAAGGCTCATAAAGATAACGGTCTTCCACAATCTTTAACTATCTAATGGTATCAATAAAATCTTTAAGATTTTACATTAATGTTTAAAATATGTATTTAATATGGCATTACGATGGCAAGTGGTAGTGCGAAATAAGAGGCTAATCGTATAGTACAGAACACTCCCTAATAAGAAGGATGTTTCTAAGTATACCCCAAGACTGACAGTAATTGGCAACGTGAGCCTAATTAAAGAAAAGTTCACGGTGAATAGGGCTTACAACTTAGAAGGCAGTCTGGACCGAAGTAAACTTTTCACATACATTTATCTTATACTAAACTAGCTGTTACACGCGACTTGGTCTGCATTTGTTTAAAGAAATTACCTATGGCCTTCCTAAGGATATAATCTATCTCCATGCCATATTTTATTACGATCCGTTCAGCCGTTTAGTCGTGAAAATGTAGCAATTAAACAGAGTTACTTTCGCAAGTTTCGCATTTATAATTGCCATTTGAAGCTGGGTTGTATGTGTGTACTCCAAAATGACTTGACCGATTTTGATATATTTTTAGGGTTCCGTAACCAAAGAGTAAACAACGGAAACGTACAAAGACTTCGCTATCTATCCGTCCGGGAAAATTAAAAGTCCAACTCGCACTACGCCGATTTTTGGGGGCTTCTAGATGGTTCTTATCTATACTCAAACCCGGCAGGTGTAGTGCTTCGGAACTTAGTTCCTCCATCTCCTTTTCGGCATCGGACTACTAGGCGTGGGGAGAGCTTTCACCGTTACGTTGTGGACATATCACCAATACGCAATAAGCGATTTGCGTCATATTTTATAATGCGTAGTTACAGCAAAGGACTGGTCTCTCCCCTCGTCAGTGTTCCCTGAATCCTACAACCTGGGACTCTTTACGACTAGAGTAAATAGGCTACTAACCGGCAAGCGAGCACCACCACATCTTCACTTACCATCAGGTGAGATCGTGGTCAACCGCTGACCCGTAACCTAGACTAATATTATAAAGAGGAAAGATTCGTATTTTTGTAGGTTTGTATTGAATAGGCTCCGAAACTCCTGGACCGATTTCAAAAATTCTTTCACCGTTAGAAAGCTAAATTATCACTGAGTAACATAGGCTATTTTGTCTACCCGTGCGACGTCGGGGCGGGCAGCTAGTTAATAATAAAGAAACTTCTGTTTTCGACCTAGAAATATTTTTCCGGGTCGTCGCGTAAAAGGCTAAAAGTTTTATAAAAATACTTTTCTCTAAAATAACGAGGCAACACATGCCGCATTAAAGATGCACCCTAGAGGTGGGGTAATGAGCAAAGTTGCCGATGGAGGTAATAGCGGCTGCGAACATCGCTACTGCCTCTTAACGCGAGCCTTAAGTTTATGCGGAGACGAACCACAACTTTCGGTAACTAGGCTAGTGGTTATTTACTTAATTACAAAGTATTTAGTGATATTGGTGTACTTTTCAAACGACTTCAAAAAGGAGGTTCCCAATTCGACTGTATGTTTTTTTGTATATTTGTTACCCGATTACTCCGTCAACTGTTAATTGATTTTGATGATTCTTTTTGAGATTTTGTTTGGTCATACTTCAGACGTGGTCACTTAATATTTTTTATTAAAATCAGTTCAATAGTTTGGTTTTTAAAACAAAATAAGCGAAATAAATATGTCATCCAAATAAACGAAATTTCGTTTTTACTTTATTTAGTTTATGTGTTTACGTACAGCTAAAAGACGGATTTGCTTTTTTTTTATTATATCAGTGCGAAACAATTTTTTTTTTTAATTGGTCATAGATCTGATTGACACGTTTCCAATTAATGGTTGTCATCTGAAAAGTAAGCTTCGCTCAATGAAAGGAAACAGCGTAAGGATTATATAATTAATCTACTTTATCAACATCCTTGGAAAGGTATTGACTAGGATAGGGCAATGACCCTAAATCAATCCAAGTAACTGCTAATTTGTTCATTGGCAGTATTTTTTATCGTTATCGTCGTTTATTTTATATAGCGGCCCGCCCCGGCTTCGCACGGGTAGACATTTATCAAATATTTTGTCTACCCGTGCGAAGCCGGGGCGGGCAGCTAGTATAATATATAGCCTATGTTACTCAGTGATAATGTAGCTTCCTAACGGTGAAAGAATTTTAGAAATCGGTCTAGTAGTTTCGGAGCCTATTCAATACAAACCGACAAAAATACAAATTTTTTCTTCTTTATAATATTATATTAGTTAGTATAGATTAGAAAAGATTTGATTTAGTTGCTCACCTACCACTACGATATGAGTTGCAGTAGAAGTATTCACAAGATGCCAATTCGACTATAAGTATAAGGTCACGAACGCCACCTAGGATTTACTTACTTACATGTAATTATTATTTTCAGACCTCGCGCAAAAAGTCCGTCATTGTAGCGTACCAGAGCGGGCTTAAAATAGTATAACATGCTCAAGGGGTAAAAAGTAATAATAATAAATAATAGATCTTTACGCATTCCCCACAAGGGTCCCCGATACGGTAGGCAGAGGTTTAACAACACCTACCTTCCACCAAAGATAATTTGGTTCCAACGTGACAGATAGTAAGCCCATCGCCGTCTCTTAGGCACTACATACGTCTATGAATTTCTTCTCAGACGTATGCAGGTTTTCTCACGATGTTTTCCTTCACCGTAAAGCTCGTGGTGTGACTAATCACTCCACTTAAGTTAGACAATCTCATTGGTTCAGACCGGTGGGATTCGAACTTGCGTCGCTAGAGCAGGCAACGCTTCAAACCATTAGGCCACCACGGCTCCTAAAAGTAACTTTTTTTAAATTTATGTCTTTTACCTGGTACTAACATGTATCTTATTATTACTATTTTCCACATAATCTTAAACAGTAACGAACATTATCAATATAAAAAATAATCTAACTCTCAAAGTGTTCATACGAATTTAGAGTTCCGCTTGTCGCTGGCGCTGTTAATTTTCCCATGCAAAAAAAGCGACACAAATACGTAGTTGAAAGTAGTTCTTGCTAAGGCTAAGTACTGACGAGGCGAGAGACCAGTCCTTTGCTGTACATATGCATTATAAAATATGACGCAAATCGCTTAGTGCGTAGGTATTGGTGGTATGTCCACAACGTAACGGTGAAAGCCCTCCCCACGCCTAGTAGTCCGATGCCGAAAAGGAGATGGAGGAACTAAGTTCCGAAGCACTACACCTGCCGGGTTTGAGTAAATCAAAGTTATTGACGCGTCAAGACCGTTTATGGCCTATAACTTAATCGCATCGCCTTACAACAACACCGTGAATGTAATAACCAATCCGTAAGCTGTTCATACATTTTGAACAACAATTAATCCGTTTAACAATTAGCACGATCTAGGTTGACAGTCGATTAACTAAACAGTCATGCCTCTAAGCGGATTGGGACGTCATTCAGACAGAAATTACTGTTAGGAGATCTTGGATATAGATACAAACAGATCCACAGTTATGGTACGTGTAACAGGTAAACGATAGAGTATATTATATACTAGCTTCTGCCCAACTTCGTCCGGGTTGAGCTTGGAATCCCAGAGGAATGTGACATTTTCCCGGGAAAAAAGTATCGCCAAGTGCTAATCCAGGTTATGAAGTATACGTCTGCCAAATTTCATACGATTCCGTTTTGCTGTTTTTACGTGATTGCGCCACAAACATCCATACATCCATCTTTAAATTTACACATTCATAATATTATAAGGATTGTAAAAATAAATTTTAGTAGCGAATGAAATGTTCGCCTATGTCACTTTTATAAACATAATTTTCTTATTGACATATTTTTTTTCTTTATTCAAGGAAAACATAACTGAGTCGTAGTTTGATCAATCAAGAACATGTCCATTCCGCGTATTACTGATATCAAATGATTATTCCGTGGTAGGCAGAGTCGCACACTACTTCTATCTCCCTCTGTCTCTTCTATCTCTTTCAGTAGAGATCTTTATCTCTTCAGAGCTTAATTCAATAGAGAAAAATAAACCATTCCACCACAAGAAATTGATATAATAAGAACTTACACCAGAGTCGTTTGCCAAGCAACGTCCGTCGTTGCCATGCCAACGTAATTCCCCTAATCCCCTTTATTTTAGCATTTCTTCCCCTCGTCGTTCCCCAGTATGTATCTGTCAGCCTTTAGGCAGGGTGCCTGTTACACCGTTGCGTAATCTGACATTTCTACACTAATAGCAATCTTCTATTCAAATATTCTTGCTTGCACACCATGAAGTCAGTATTAAAAAAAATACAATACAATATAAGTGTATAGCAAAAGGCGGCCTTGTCGCTAGAACAATGTCTGCAGACAATCTTCGTTCGTTCTTAAAAATGTATCCGCGCTCTGGTCAGCCGCATGTTCTTTACCTAAGACAATTCGAATAAACAACATGAAATAAAAGTATTACGACACGTGAGGAAGAGGTCTAATTAGAAGGCTATTAACAAAAATGTTTACTCACTTAAAACAATTAAAAATTGTAATCAAAATTTAGATGCTGCGCCTGCGGCGAACAGTAGTGGAAGAAAGTAAAATATCTTTGTCAATGAATTGTCAGACGAAATGTCATAGACAATTAATGGTTGAAGCCTAGAGTTTACTTACTTCCAATATTCACCCTTTC
This sequence comes from Falcaria lacertinaria, assembly GCA_951449985.1. Lineage (NCBI taxonomy): Eukaryota > Metazoa > Arthropoda > Insecta > Lepidoptera > Drepanidae > Falcaria > Falcaria lacertinaria. The sequence continues at coordinate 7,727,274 of OX602129.1, forward strand.
CAAAGAAAACTAATTAACAAAACTTTTAATTAATGAAATTAGCGTCAGTCCTTATTCTATGGGTAAATCGAACAATATCCTTTTGTTTCTCCTATTTATCTATGATAGACGAACCGTCATTAGTTTACGTTGTGCGAATGTCATCCGTCACGTTAACTACAAATGTCAAAACATGACAAGCTAATCAAACGAAAACGATGTAAACATAATCTTAAGATAATTTCTTTATTCTTTCTATTAAGGCCTGTGAATCGAAATGTAATGCAGTGTTGAATGCCAGAAGAAAACTCGTGGAATCATGTGACGTTACCCTAAAGGTTCCTAGACGAAGGTTGCGCAAGTTGTAATGTGGAAATCCCGTCTTCCCTTCTTGGCATCATCAGCGGGTGAACCGACCGACACGAACCCTGCGGCTCGTCCTACCAGAGGAAGACGGAATCCATCCCCACTCAGGTAATTCCCACAAAACATACTGTTGCAAGATCAACATGCAACAAATGTAAGACTGATTACACGGCCGTGTAACAGTCGCCCGCTACAAGTCCGCCCCGCACCCAAGAATTTGTCTATTGTATAGCACCCTAGTTTCAACCTCCCCAAACGTTTAAAACTGCATTTTATATCATCATAACAAAGTACAGTCGGCCACGCAATGGTAAGTTCTATTTTTTTAACCTGAATTCTTCACTTTTTGGCAGATGATTACGTTTTGAATATTATACGTGTAATTTTATTTTTTTTATTAATGCACTAGTGTTCTCAAGTTATGATTGATTTTTGTATAGTTTCATCCCAACTAGCATATTTAAATACGGTAACCGCTTACCATTAAACCGTCCTTTGAGTAGTATTAATACAAGAACAGCACTGATATAATAGGTTTGGTAATGTAAACTTTAATCTAGCAGTTCTAGCACTGACCAACACGGGTTGTTTGAGAGCTGGAGCACCATTAGCATTATTAACCGGTGCATTAGCGCTCATTAACTATGTACTTTACTCATCATTTTGGTTTGTTTGTTTTAGGGAAGTGGTAGCGAAAGTAGAGCGTTGTACTCCTAATTTATTGATTAATGTTTGGTTTCGCGGTCGGGAAATTTCGATCAATTGTTCTGATACATTTAACGGTGTGAAGAAATGGGAATCTTCCTATAAATAAGCTAGGCAATGGTGCCAATTCTGTTGTAAAAAATTACTAAACTTATTGGACAGGTCTAAAAGTCTTGCTATCCCTTTCTCATGTGCAGGGTTAAATAAGGGTGGGAATATTTTTGGACCTGTCAAATTAGTTATGTTTAGTAATTTTGAACAACAGAATTGGCGCCAATGGCATATCATAATTCATTCACCTGATAAACGCTATATTATAACTGAGTAGCATAGGCCATGTATAATATTATATTGGATAAGCGTTTTTTATGTATTTTCTAGCTGTCCTTGCGATCTCTTACACGTGAAATGGGTTTAAGTTTTTGCGCGTAGCTCCTAATTGTTTTTCTAATAAAACGTAGCCTATACTAATCCTTTTATCTGCCAGTGGAAGCCGTCAAAAGTGGCCCAGCCGTTTCGGAGATTAGCCAGAACAAACAGACAGTCAGACTAAAAATCTAGATTGAATTTTGTACATTTTATTTAATTGCATAGATTCAGCGAAGGATTTGGGTCCTGAAAATTTTACGAAAACTAATCCACTTTATTTAAGACCAGCTGCCCGCCCCGGCTTCGCACGGGTAGACCAAATATTTGATAAATGTCTACCCGTGCGAAGCCATAGCGGGCAGCTAGTATAATATATAGCCTATGTTACTCAGTGATAATGTGGCTTTCTAACGATGAAGTTTAGTAAGATAAGTTTCGTAGCCTATTCAATACAAACATACACATAAAAATACAAATCTTTTTATAATCTTAGTATAGAAAGCAATCGTAATCGATAAAGTAATGATACAGCCACATCACTCCATAGTTTCGCTACCATTGCAATAACAGGGGTGCCGTCTTATGTAAGTAACCCAGATGGTATCATCGTGGGGTCCTTTATTCCCTTCAATACACGCCATCCATCTCAATCCATTCCGACCTGTCTTCGACTGAGAGAGACATTCGTATCCATTCGAATAGTCTATACATTGTATTTTATGGGCTAATAATAAGTGTTGTGGCTTTAAAAGTCTTTTATATATATATATTTATACCACTAAGGTGGCACACAAGCATACGGCCCACCTGATGGTAAGCAGTCACTGTAGCCTATAGCCGCTAGCAATACCAGGGGTATCACTAACGGGGTGCCAGCCATGTTGTCGATGAGGACTCACTGTGCTAACAGCAATACTACTAGCCCTATTTGAATAATATGTGTATATAGTGTTATATCTAAGATAAATGTATATACCATAAGTTGTACATAGAATAATACAGCGAACAAAAATACTTTCTAAGTGTTACAATTTCTTCGTATCAAATCGCGAAGTTTCAACCCCATTAAAATCATAAAAACAGGAAAAAAAAAACTACTAGCCCAGCGTAACCTTGTGGAGCACTGGCAACCTTACTTACCGCAGAAACACAACACTACATCAAGTAGTGTTATTTCACTGCGGTCTTCTGTAAGGTGGAGGTACAGTCCCCAGTCGGGCGGCTCTAATTTAAATGGGATAACCCACGGGAAATCCCAAATCGCCCTACCTCTCTTAGTCATGTTGATATTCAAAAAATTGCAACTCAATTTATTTGATTCGTAGACGCCATTTTTAAATACTAATTTATGCCCGATGCTTAACAATAACCTATTAATAATATTCGTTTCGATTATACTTGTTGGTTCTTACACTTCACTTTAATTACTAGTGACCGGATACTGAAAGGCCGTCAAATACGACGCCACATTAATTGTGAGTGGCCTCCGAATTGTACATATAAATTGTATTTTGACGACCCTTCAACCATTTACGTGGACCTTCAAACTTTGAATGTCGTATCAGTATCATTTGAGCTCAGATCAAATTAAAAAGGTAGCTGGAACTCTGCGAACAACAGAATGACGCCGGTGAAAACTACGCCATGTTGTGTACATATATACAATTACACCCAACCAACTACAAAGAAACTACGCTTTGCCCACGCACTACATGTTTGTAAACCGGCGTCAGCTCGTTCGCAAAGTTCCACCTACATTTTTATTTGATCTGAGCATTCGGGTCGGTAAAGAGAGGTAGGGCGAATTGGGATCTCTCGTGGGTTTTCCCATTAATATAAGAGCCGCCCGATTGGGGACTGTACCTTACAGAAGACCGCAGTGAAATAATACTACTTAGATGTAGTGTTGTGTTTCTGGGATACGTAAGTTGGAGCACTGGCAGCTCCACGTGGGTACGCTGGGCTAGTAATGCTGCTAGCTCAGTGAGTCCTCATCAACAACGGGGATGGCAACTCGTTAGTGATATCCCTGATATTGCTAGCGGCTATAGGCTAAGGTGACTGCTTACCATCAGGTATGCATGTATGCCACCTTAGTGATATAGAAAAAAAACTGTGTACGATACGAGTACTGCAGCCTATCACTGTATTTCCCTTAGTGTATGCCCAGTTTTGCTTAGTAACTCCGTATCTAATTTGGACTAACGGCCGCAAACATTGGCTTATTTGTATAAACATTAAACTTGCCAGGCACTGATAAGTGACCGCCGGTTTCGGATATATCGTTTCATTCGGATAACTTCAACAAGTATATTGGTGCTGATTCTGTTGTACAAAATTGTTACACTAAACTAATTTGACACTAAAAGTATTGCCACCCTTATTTAACCGCGCACATGAGAAAGGGATAGCAAGACTTTTAGAAATGTCAAATTAGATTAGTGATTTTGTACAACAGAATCGACACCATTAACGACTATTTTGATATTTAATTCAACTATAATCTGTATTGGATGCTTATAAAACTATTATTTTTTAGACTTAAAATTAAAACGGGGTAAGCAGAGAGTACCTATGGAGCGCCATTTCACTCTTCTTTTACATTCATCAGTCTTCTCGCAAGATAAATGCAACAAAAACAAATATTTGCTTTTCCGTGCCGCAAAAGTGTGTTTTAAAGTCGTTTTACTTCATGGAATTCTGTTGGAATTGCGTTTGTTCAAGTTCCCTTTGTTTTGGTACAAAGTATTGTTTTTAAGTAGTTGGATTTCAGTAATTGAAATAAAGACAGGCTTACATAAGAGATTTTTGAGAGCTTGAGTGTACTGAGACGTGATTCAAAAGTTATTTACTCGTAACATTGCATGTCTCTGATATTTGACTAGGTTTAAATATTTATAGCATACAAAATATATTATAATTTGCTTTGTCCGCTTAATGAGTGTGATACGGCTCAGCCGTGGTTTCTTCCGACACGTGTTTCAGGACTTCCACGTCCCATCATCAGGGTGCCGCCGCGTTGGTCGAGCAGCGTGATGTCACATCGAGATCTGGATGCTGGAGCAGCGCCGCAGCACGATGGTCGGACGCTGGAGCAGCGTCACAGGATGCTGGACCAGCGTCGCAGGATGCTGGAGCAGCGTCACAGCATGATGGTGGCGTGAGACGCCACGACAGCACGTAGACCCTTCTGTAACTAAAGCTGAGAAATGAGTCTAAGAAATGAGTCTAGTCTTAGTTACAGAAGGGTCTACGTGCTGTCGTGGCGTCTCACGCCACCATCATGCTGTGACGCTGCTCCAGCATCCTGCGACGCTGGTCCAGCATCCTGTGACGCTGCTCCAGCGTCCGACCATCGTGCTGCGGCGCTGCTCCAGCATCCAGATCTCGATGTGACATCACGCTGCTCGACCAACGCGGCGGCACCCTGATGATGGGACGTGGAAGTCCTGAAACACGTGTCGGAAGAAACCACGGCTGAGCCGTATCACACTCATTAAGCGGACAAAGCAAATTATAATATATTTTGTATGCTATAAATATGAATTTCTGCAAAGTAAAACCTGAATCAATTCAATTAAATATTTATGTTATGTAATTTTTTTTTGCTAGCTTCTATACATTACCAATTCTACGCGGGAGAATATTTCCCATCTACATGAAGGACTAGCTGCTCCCCGGTCTTCGCACGGGTAGGCATTTATCAAATATTTTGTCTACCCGTGCGAAGCCGGGGCGGGCAGCTTGTATAATTTATAGCCTATGTTACTCAGTGATAATGTAGTTTTCTACCGGTGAAAGAATATTTGAAATCGGTGCAGTTATTTCGGAGCCTATTCAATACACACAAAAATAAATTTTCCTCTTTATATTTATTAGTATTGTATAGAAAGAGAGATAAAATACTTTATTCAACGTAATATAATGTTCTTTACATTTTATTTTATATAGCCGACTTCAGATTCCATATCCGAATCAACTATGTCCGCGTGTTCGGATATTGAAATAAAAAGAACCGTTCGGCCCACCCTACTTACAATTAGCTTGACTAATGCATTCGAGGTGTTTGTACTTTCTGACACGTGCAACTCGAGCTAACCCGTAATAAGTCTCCGTCGGGACTGAAATAGCCCGTGCGCTAAAGCCACTTAGAACGGATCAGTAATGGAAAATCATACCATTTATGATTGACTGTGTATATTTCCATGATATTTCCTGTGTTTATTTTGAAGTGTTATAATTGATCATTAACCCCTTTAGTTCAAAACGTTGGAGTGACTCGGATTTTCTGCGCAGTATATATAGCAGCTATCACATATTAAATAACTTTACTGGTAACTGTAATAGCAACCAAAGCTTTCTTAAGTTATCTTACTTGAAGTCAATCTTAAGCCGTAGTGGCCTTGTGGTAGAAGCAACGGCCTGTCATCTGATGGCCCCAGGTTCAAACCCCGGTCTGTACCAATGAGTTTACAGGGAATACTCAAACCACGTGTTTAAAAGAGAGGTAGGGCGTATTGGGATCTGCCGTGCGTTTTCCCATTAAAATAAGAAGCCGCCCGACTGGGGACTGTCCCTCCACCTTACCGAAGACCGCTGTAAAATAATACACTGGCCATTTGCCGTCAGGTTATACCTAGTGGAGTAAATACATGTATAGACACCAAGATAAACACTATATAAAAGAGGAATTTTAAAATGTGAAAATCTCTGTATAGTTAACAGATTTTAACAGCCTATGAATGTAAATTAGAATGTAGAGAAGGAAGCGATTACGTTACGCGCCGCTGAATATTAGACACGTGTGGGAAATATGTTAAGCTCATTTTCAGAACACAAACAAGAGATCCTTTGTGCCAAAATAAATCCTTCTAACCAGTTTTCAACAGTCGTATTTAGAATACACTTTTCGTACTAAACGCTTTATGTTATATCACACCGTTCAAATTTATGTTAATTTTATTCACTGGACCTAGTAGCCTAAGAGGTACTGAACCATTCGACTAACCCACTTCCCACAAGGCTAGAATTTTTTACATAAGCTCGCCTGGCAGCCACTTGCAACCGCCAGAATAGGCTGTTTGCGTATACTATTTAACTATTGAAAGAATATTCCCTCCAATGTGCAGCCTTGTGTGGAGTAGGTTATAATTTACCATCCATATGACAACTTTGCTATCATCTGGCAGATACATGATATTTCTCTCTTCGCCTTCTTCTTCTTCTTAGGGTGCCTCTCCAATTATTGAAGGTTGGCGATCAGCTCTGAACACTTTTTGCGAGGCGAAATAGATCAACGGCACTCGCAATACCAGTCCACTCTCTGATGTTCCTCAGCCAAGACTTCTTTCTACGACCGGCTTTCCTTTTTCCCGCCACTTTTCCCATGATTATAAGTAGAAGGAGTTTGTATCATGCCGTAGCACGTGTCTTAGATATGATACTTGCGTGCAACCCTCAAATCTATCTATATATATAAAAATCATATGCTGTTCGTTAGTCTCGCTAAAACTCGAGAACGGCTGAACCGATTTGGCTAATTTTAGTCTTGAAATATTCGTGGAAGTCCAGGGAAGGTTTAAACGGTGAGAAAAAATGGAAAAATTGCGAGTCAAACATTTGATGAATGGTGATAAGAAGTTCATTGGGTCATCTATATTTGATAAATTTCTACCCGTGTGAAGCCGGGGCGGGCCACTAGTAACAAACATTTTTCTACAGTAAGTCATATGTAAATAACATATTGTCAATTGTCAGTGGCCTCAGACTTTACGTGCCATTTTGTATTTTGAGGACGCTTCGAACATTGCTTTCGAATTTTGAATGGGGTTTCAATTTTTGACCGTGTTTTTAAACTGCCTCTAGATCACATGTTAAATTAGTTCGGCATGTAAGCCCGTAATACAGAGTATGCAGCCCACGCCAGCTTTAATCCTGTTTGCACATGTAATCCCCTGGTATTAGCGATTTACTTGCATGAATACCTTTATGGGTTACCGGCAGTGTTGTCATGTAACGCAATATCCAAATCCCCTACCTAGCCAAAGATGGCTATTTGTCACAATTTGGTTACACTGAAGCATGTTTGGTTGCGATAAATTGCCTCAGAATTTTAGTGAACCACCTTAAGCTAAGGAGCATGTGTCCACAGAATAGTTAAGCATTTTTTGATGATATTAAAGAAGATGATATTTGAGTATCTCAGCTTTTTTTATACCACTAAGGTGGCAAACAAGCATACGGCCCACCTGATGGTAAGTGGTCACCGTAGCCTATGGACGCTTGCAACACCAGCGGTATCACACCCTTCAAAAATCTCTTGACACCCTTCTTGAAGAACCCCATGCTGTACTCCTTTGGGAAAACCTCGGCGGGGAGTTCATTCCACAATTTGATCGTGCGCGGGAGAAAACTTCTTTGGAACCGCGCCGTACAAGACAAATTTCTATTCTAGCTTTACTTCGAATTAGACCGTGTATAAATATGATAAACATTATAAGCTTATGTTACTCTGGATTGATGTACCTTTTTATTTGAGAATATTATTGGAAACAAATTATAAAGATTTCTCTATATATGCATATATAGAGACCAATCAATATATTGGTGTTGCGAGACGAGTGGTGGTCGAAGGTTACACAAACATTGAAGTATTTAAAATTACCACCATTATTTATTAAACATAATTGTATTTTTGATCTGTTCGTCTTATGTATATAAGGTAGACCTTGTTGCGTTACGTGACTGTTCGTTTCAGGTCTTTTTAGATCGGTAGGAAGGATAACGGCTTTCTTAGGTGCCTCATTAAAGCTTTAGTTAAATGAAAGATTGGCAATCACGGCATGTCTTTTAAAAAATTGTCACGCTCGGCCCTATTTTTCTCAGGTCGCCTCTTTACACAAAGAATAATAAGATATGAAGAGAAAATAGGTTAAGGGAAAGGATTATCCGATTATATTTCAATAAACATTGTTATATAAAAAAAAATAAAAAAAAATTCAAAGAGGTGTTACTTGGCCCAGTTTCATCTCGAGCGTTCAATGAATAGGCATTTTATATTTCATTATTCCACAAAAATGTTATATAAGTATCAAATGTGTTCTTATCTTTTTTAAAAGGAAAATGCATACTAATCCCGCACGGGGTAGGCAGAGAGTAAAGAGCGCCATTTCACTTTTGACGTAAACACAACTTGCTTCTACATTGGTGAATATCTTCATCCATGCCTGGCCGTAAATTACATATGATTTGTTATACAATGCATGCATGTACTGTTAATGAAATATTACTTCTTTAGAGCACATCTCAGTCAAAGAGTTTTAATTGCTGTGATCCAGCGTAAAGATTCTGGCTTTTCGGCTTATTGATATGTTTCACTGAAACCCAGTTAGTTCTTTTAATAGTCAGTTGTAAGTACTAAGTCGACAAACCAGTATACCGCCCGCCTTATGGTAAACAGTTACCACCGTGGTAACGGCGACCGAACAGGGGTATCAACGCGCGATGCCATCTGTACAAAATTTTCACGCCCATGAAGAGTGCCCAAGTTGAACGTTGGGAAATGATTTTGAGACGTATAAATACGTACTTTGAGGACTATTTCCTGATACTTAAAGTTCTCATAAGCCCCAATTGCGCGCGCAGTTTAAAACACTCTTGGAAATTAAATAGAAATATATTTATTGTGTAAACATCCATATGTTACCAACAAGTTGTTGGAGCACCCTTTTAAGTATCACGAGACAGCTGTAACAGAGTACTCTGCTCTTCCTTATCTAACTTACACTGTACTATAAGTAGAACTTAATACAAAGTTATTTTAATTATCTGGTATATTATTTTAATCATAAGTGTGTGTTTACGTGTACGTGGTTCCAATGTGTGGGGATGAATTCCCCGCTGCTGGCGAGAGGTGCGATGGTAAAATGTTGCCGTGGGCATCATGACAAACAATTCCTCAGAACACTGTCCGTTGTCTAAGCGGTAGAACACACACAGGGAGGCAAAGTCTCGCCTCAGACTTAGCGGTTCTAAGCCGTTTGAGAGCTTGGGATCGTCGACAATTCTTATAGCGCGCCTTTGAACCGAGTCCCGACCGAACCGAACCGAGTGAAAAGGCGCAAGCTGGCATCCACTATGACTATATTGACATACTATTATTATTCTTAATATTGTTTACTACAACCTTGTAAATACGTAGAATGCTAGCGTAGGACATGGAAGAATAACTAACAAAAAATAACAAAATAACTAATCTGTAACGACTGTAACATAGATTAGACCGCCTACTCGACTCTTATGTACACTTAGACCTTGATCATTATTTGCTTACGTTATCCGTTCTCCATATCGGTCAATGTGCAAGTTCAACATTCAGACCGTTGGAGATATGTTACAGTAAGAATAATTGTATTGGTTGTCATTTTTGATTACTGTTTGTACATGATAAATACATCAGGCATGTTCGTTCACAGTGTAAATAAAGTATTAACTTCTACTAGGTATGTACAATCAATCACGGTTCGATTTGCGTATTAATATTGTATTTATCACGTTAACTTTATAATTACTGTATGTAATTATGAAATGTCCTGTAATTTACAACTTTGGTCCCATAGTATTAAATGCTCAGATCAAGATCTAACACAAAATATACAAAAAAATGCGTTGGCCGGCACTTTCAGATATGGACCAAAATTGATGATAATAATAATAATTATGCTTGGACATTATCACACAGCGCCACCTGGCCCCATACTAAGCAAAGCTTGTACTATGGGAACCAGTAGCTGATATAATACTTATATACTTTTTTGTAAATACATACTTATAATACATACCAAACACCCAAACGCAAGGCAAACATATTTGTCACATAAATGTTCGCCCTGGCGGGACTCGAAACCGCGACCTCTAGCGTAGCTGTCAGCTATACTAACCACTAGACCAGCGGTCTCGTCAATGATGATGTCCTTTATTTATATAAATATGAACCACAGAATGCCCTTTCCGTGTTCCGTGGTTAGCATTATTTATATCTGTTATAACAAACCGCAGACTCAAAGGAAATAATACGATCTTCGATCCATTATGCGTTATCGATCGAAGAATACTAGTATCAAATTGCGTTGGTGTGTAATGCGATCGAAGAGCCGTCTTGACTTAAGTCTCATACTTACTAAGTACCTTACTATTGCTGTTTTTGTCAGCCTGGTACATCCCACTGCTGGGCAAAAGCCCACATCCAGTACTTCCAAGAGTGCCTGTCCAACGCTAGTGCTGTCCAGTGACACTAAAATTGGCGAGTGTCTTTCGCAACTGAATAGATTATGAGCGGCACAAATACATACATACGTCCCTAAGTCCAAGAGAGCGTAGCCAGTTTGTTCTCAGTAGTTACTTTAGCAGATCCTTTAAAGGAACTGAGAACTTTTACTGCGAATTTTTGGTCTCATAAGTCCTTTCCCTATGAAACTAAACGGAGTATTGAGTCACATTACACTCTTGACTTACACACCTCTTGTTTGTTTTATATTAGTCATGTCTTCATACATGCCCGCCGGTTCCTAGTACTCTTTACCTTTCCGACACAGATAAAACAGTAAATAAAGAAATTAAATCAATGCAGCTACATTCGATACCCAAGCACGTCTCGGTTAAATTTAGTTGTGGGTTTTAGTCGAGACTTGCCGTTCTCGTCCAGTCCAGTTGCCAGTAGAACCATATTGAACAGTTCTATATTGGGCACGATATAGTGCTCTATTTTATTCATTAAATTGACCCATAACAAGCTCATAGGTTTTCATATAACAATCATATTGTCCAGTGGTTAGTAAGAACAAATGTTTGCCATGTGTATGGGTATTACATGTACATTTGTATGAACAGATTGATGAATGTAGAAGAAGCAAGAGAGGTGTAAAAGTGAAGAGTGAAAAAGAGTTACATTTTAGGGTCGGCAAGGCGCGCAATGTAGCCCTTACATTTGATACCCATATGTTTTTGTTTTATTTTTATTTTATACCACTAAGGTGGCAAACAAGCATACGGCCCGCCTGATGGTAAGCGGTTACCGCAGCCTATGAACGCTTGAAACACCAGGGGTATCACTCGCGCGTTGCCGACCCTGAAATATGTAATATGTATATATGAAATATGTTATGATATAGATATAACGCCTATGGGTTAACGAGTAAATAAATAGCAATGTTAAAGCTGCCGCCATATTGGTTTAAAGATGGCGGGATTTAGATAATCATGCATTGTCACGGGAACCAAAAGTGTATGCCAAATTTCAGTACAATCGGACACTGGGATGTGGATACATTTTGACTTGCAAGATTTCATTACACGCATACCGAACAGGTGCCTATAAATAAAATAAATATTTCAAGAGGTGTATTGTAAAAAATATTTTATATTTTATATATTTTATATATATATTATATTTTAATAAATTATTTGTATAAAAGTATTGATGATGTCTCATCGTAATCCAAATAAATTGCCTAATTTAATTGGGTAAGAACTCATACGATAGCTTATCACTTAGGATAATTACTTATTGACCTAAGTATAATGTTTACCCTCGTTATAAAATGGAATTATAAACACGATAACATTCAGTTAATTATTCAAATTTGTTAATAATACTAAACTTCGGATGCTACGTGATATTTATTGAATATGATAGATACAATTATGTCTTATACTTAAGCGACATCTACTGCATCATTCTCCTGCCCTTATCCCATATTATTTGGGGTCGGCCCAATATGTATTTCTCTTCCATACTTCTCTATCAGCCGTCATCTCTGTATTCACTTCCTTTCTGGCCAAAGCGACATCTACTTGGCAGTACGTTGGAAAATACATTATTTTTGATGTGGCAACTTTGTTAACTTATGTCAATCCTCTACCTATCTTAAGAATTAAGGCTTCTAGTGGTGTGAGTCCTCTTAACAACATAGGGTTGCTTACTCATTAGTGATAACCTTAATATTGCATGCGCCTATTGGCTACGATGATCGCTTACAATCATTCAAAAATTTAGTTTTTCGAAATCACTAGTCCACAAATATTACTGGGTCTCAATGACAAAGTACCATACTTTTTTTGGAACAGTAGGGCAAGCATGAATAAATTGCGACAACGTTAGCGTATCGCCTTCGACTATTTTTGTATTGAAAAATGAACAGCGCTGCGGCGGTGAAAAGTGGAACTAAAAATTAGTTACGTTATCGCTTACGTTGTCGAAAAATGTTCCTGCTACCGGCACAGGTCTTTCATCTGGAATTTGATGTAAAATAATATATCATATCCAGTCGTGACTAGAGCTGTTCTTACGGTCAATGCCCCTTAGACCATTCTGGGAATGTGCAGATAACGATTGATCGTTACCAATGATAATGCGTCTGGTTTTATTGTGATCTTCCGATACTTTGGCGTCGCTGGACAAATGGACTACAATTTGTAATTGTTGATTTTGGTCTGATTATTTTTACTTGTTTGTTTCAAGTGTACAGACTTGGCTTAGAATTTATCGAATGAATTTGTACATTACATATTATTTTGGATCCATAGACTTTGACATGAACGGAACAGCTAGTTCAGTTTGCTTTAAAAGATTGTCTTAAAAGTAGAAACCGAAAATAGTTTTGTTCAGTTACACTGTTCAAAATATTGTTTGTATATTCTTGCCAAGTATTTCCTTGGATGCCTTTTTAACTTTCCAAACGGGTAAATCAATATGCATGGATCCAATTCCCTCAGCCACCCTTGTTACTGTATCAAAGATTTCATCTCAGGTTTGTGTACAAAAATTCCGATATTTCAATGCCATTGCGTCTGACATGATATGGCTTTCCGGAATAAAAAGAGCCAGGGATTTTCAGGTCCTTGTATTCCGTATGCATCTATTCACGCACTTACTACTCTTTCGATAAATTGTTGGACAAAATTAGTTGTAATATGACCTGGTTTTGTTACTAAATCATCGTCAAAATATAGTCCTTCGTTTTGGAGTTTAGCAAAGATTATAAATTTAAATTTATAGGCCAAAAGTCCAGGGTATATATTTATGATCAACTATGAACTCTGCTCCTCTCCCTCTGTCATATACAGCTTCGAGCTTCTTATATTTTATTGCTCGGTAAATATTCAGCGACTTAGTATCAATTACTAAGTTTCAAATTTATAATACCTTATATTAACCTTTTCCGAACAGAGAAGCCCAAGTAACGTACTATATTTTTTTTTGCTACAATTTCACTACTCGCCAATAAGAAGATCTCTAAAAAGGGTTACGTTTCGTTTGCTCTACGGATATACGTTCCGTAGAGAATTTATTCAACCAGGCCGTCGGAGCCAGAACCTCTTTCTGCTATTTATTCACAAATGATCTGAGAAGTCATTCCCAATAACACGGGATTGCAGAATGATTTGTTTGGAAAGAGAATTCATATTAGGTCGCCGGAGGTTTTCTTAGGTTTGAATTATTTTTGTATTCAGAGCTCTTACATAGCTTTTGAGTTTATCTTCAGGGTTTTTATTGTAAGGCTCGGTTAGTTGTCAGCAGAAGATCCTACGCATTATTTATTTTAACATTTCTTTCTAAATGTCAAAAGATGTCCTCGCGGTTTCAAGAACTATAGTTTTCCAGTGAGTTTACGTTCACGCTTGGATAATAATAATAGTCTATCTCGAGTACGGAGGGTAAAGATTATAAAAGACATTAGCTTCAATAACTATACCACAGTAAATTATCTCTGCATCCATTCCCGTTGGTTCTAAGCGCTCTTTTATTGAGTAATTTGATGAAAAAAGTTAAATCATGATCTGCCGTGACTCAATTTCACATCTTCTTCCATGCCAGTCTTTTATCACTCATTCCACCTGTGACATTATTTTATTTGTCTAGTACGCGTGTTCACACAAAACTGCTTCGTCCTAAGTTTGTAAACACTACGCCCACTCGCAGGTATCACGATGAAACTGAAGTTTATGGAGTCTGGAGAAACTTATACTTTACGACACTCTTGTCACGTATAGAGGTCGGCACGTATCATCTATAAACCACAGTAGCCGAATTAGACCAATCATAACTTATTATACCACTTAACGATACTAGGGAAACTCGAACGCAAATCATCATTCTGCTCTAAGCCTCTTATTCTAAGTCATAAACTTGACGCCAAATTACTTCCTGTCATCCAATTTTGATTGTTCAATTTCAGCTATTGTGGACCCCAGCTTTTCTGTGAAAGATCAAACTTAAACTCAAAATCGTCTTTATTTGACTAGACTTTATCAAAATAAGTACTTTCAAATCGTCACAATCTTTCACCGAATTCGGAACGTCGTTTTTTGCTGAGTAGAATACGGCAAAAAGCTAAAAAAAATATCTAGAAGGATATCTTGCTTAATGCATGATATCCTTCTAGATATCATGCATTAAGCATGATATCTAGAAGTAAGTAAGTAAATCAGTGTCAATTGGACATTTTGCCATCTCAAAACAAAATGTGGCTCGGTCTAGAATATTTTGGAATAACAAATCACTAACACGCTATATGGACAGCAGTCCTGTTAACTTCAGTTAAAATGCAAGTCTTGAGTTATGTCCAGGGGTCGGTGCTAGATGGAAATTAGACGACGTCGGGATATTTGAGGATATTAAAGGGTTCCAGGCTAGGAAATCTTGTTTATATGAATTTCTGTGCTACTACTATACTAGAGAATATGACTAGCTTGAAGACGTCTCTTAAATACATCGTCCTCGACTAATAGAGATAAGGTTAACGTTTGGTAATTATATACGCGAACAGGTATTTAGTTATGTAACTGCAGAAGTCAGTGAACCGCAATTTTAATCTTAATTGACTTACCGTGTCGTTGACTTTCTTGGACTAGCTTGCAAAACAATATACCAATGTTATGTTTGCCAAAATGTTAGCTTCCCAATGGTATGGTTGTGTGGCAAAATGTTGGTGGCTTATTTCACCCTTTTTAGTTTGACTTATAATTGAAATTTAGTTGCACTTCGATTGGCGTATTTGATTGGAGATTTGATGAATATAATAAAGCAGCCAGATTATTTATTTATTTATTTAACAATTGCACGTGTATTACATGGTATACATACATTATACAGTACTTATAGCTATAATACACACCCTGTAGGGCACAGCAATTGGCAGGGCAGGCATTAAATCATGTGCTGATCCAATAATATGACAAGACGAAGAAACTTACATTTCAGTCGCCTAGCTAGTCTTGATTTGGATGATGCTATCATCATTGGTAGGACGAACGATCTCCCTTTCTAGCACTTTGCTTTTGAAACTACATAAAATAGATTTAATACGATTCCAGTAGCAATGAAAACTTTTGTAAGTAATTAGCCGATCCAACTTGTCCGAAACAATGGCGACCGTGGCGATAAAATATATCTCGCCACAGGCTGGCACGTGCAACAAAATGTATTAAACTTTTCTGCGCCACTACACTTTTATGGGTTTTGTCTGAATCTCGACGGACAGCGGCTTCTTGGTAGTCTGTCTCATTCCACGCAATTGTGACAGGCCACCCACCGAGATGTTGACATAGATTTTACATTGTATAAAAACTTTGAATATTAGTAGTGGTGGTGTAAATCACTTTTTGTCTAGACAACTACTTTTAGATATTCCGATTAATATATAGCAATCTATCTAAATGTATCGTTAGTTCTTTAAAATGAACAGAGTACTACTCAGCTATGGAAAGACAAAAAGAACTAGGAAACAACATCTACGAAGAGATTGTTGATTTTAGAAGAAACAATAGAAGTGTGCTAGTCAAGAGTGTCTATGATGAAAGTCGAAGTCGAAATTCTTGAGGATCGTTTTTTTTCTGATAAAATGATCACGCAAATATATTAAAGTTAACCAATCTTCTGATGACCAAAGCTTCCTTCCACTTGCGATTGGCTCTCCATTGCAGCCAAACATCGACACAATACAGTTGCAAAAATAGTCCCACAGCCAAGTAATTGACCCAAAAACCAACCTACTGAAGATATATCAATTTACGACCATCTTTATGGGATAGTAAAAACAAGTTGGGGACTTTTGGGTCGCCCGGAAGAAGTTTAAACATTTGCAATCCTGCGGGATGTGGAATGACGGGACTTTCTCAATGAATTTCATAATGGATGTTGAGTGTTTTTAGGGTCGAGTTTTAGAAAACTTTGTTGTTATTTTTGTGACCCTCAAGGTCTTGGAAATGAGTGAGGTTTAGTACTAATTGGTTTAGCGATGCTAGCTTTTTAACTTCACGTAAAAAATCTACTTCTCGTAAGGTCTAGATCTAATCTGCCTCAAGGCGTCAACATAAAAATTTTAATTTTTCATTAGCACGCTTAATTTCTTTGTCGAGTTTATAAATTACCAGTGAAATATTGTAATTAGGTTATGTTGCAGTACACATATGAAAGGTTATTTGTTTATAAGAGTAGGAATAAAATTAAGCTAGTAGCGAGCAGTTGCTAAATCTACAGATTCCAATCACTTATATTCATAAATGATTATTTTACAGCCGAAAGAGACCATAGACCCGGGTATTTCATATTAATTTCTCCTCGCGTTCTTGAGATAAATATTCTTGACAGACAGACGGAGAACAAAGTGATCCTATAAGGGTTCCTTTTTACCTTTTAAGAAACGGATCCCTAAAAAATAAGCTTCCTGTGTCTAAGCTGCAACTGTACCAATGTTGCTAATTTTACCAGTTAGAAATCACTACATAGTACATATACCTATTCCGAAGGCGACTCGTCAAGACATCAAATGTAAAATTCATGGCGCGTTCCCCGAGATACGATAACGAGAACCCGCGAGATAACAAGCACATTTTGTTTTCTTTATGTGGCCGATCCCTTTTCGACTAAAGGGTCTTGTCGGCTCTTCCTGGAAAACTGATCCATTGGTTATTGTCGCATTAATGCTTCTAGGGTTTAAATGCTATCATACAAGATGACCAGATGACCTTTGTGTATATCGTGGGAAAAATGAACAGCTGATTAGTTTTTTTTGTACATGACCAGTGGCCATTAGAACATAAAAATAATACATACATAATTCGCTACGTGTATCCTTTACCAAATATTAAAATTCTCGAACGGGCCTCTACGTGTTGGATATATATCTCCACGCAAGCCTGGATAAAGGACCGGATCGTGAATTTCGAAGAATTTTAGTTTTTCTTCTAGTTACCAAACTCATAATGTGACTTATATATAATTCTACGTTAGTTATGTTTCTATGTGGTACCCTGATTCATCATACACACACTCATATACACAATCCAATACATTATTTCAAACATCCAAAAAGTTTGTATGCTTATTTATTTGCTCCGCACATGGTAAAATTGTTTTTGTTTACTATTTTCAAGCTTTATCAATAAATAACATTATTATCAGAAATCCAACAGTATAATATTTTTTTTTATGTACGTCTCGATTCGTCGTGTTCCCGGATCCTTCATCGCCTTATTTACGTACGCTTTTTTTTGTTACGTTACGCCTTATTTAGAGGGCACATCTCGGAAATTACACCGCTTATACAGGTTGTTAGTAAATAATAACAAGCTTTAAACGAGTGATCATGTTTTTTTACGTAAATGTTTGTTTGTTTATTGATTGCTTGCTCCCTGGTCCGAGACAAGTCTACGGTATAGATCATTTAATCCGTAGAGATTTGCTGAAGAACATAGAAAATAATCCCTAGATTTTTATTTCCCTTCATTATCTCTTTCGTTTTTGTAATTGATAGAATTATTGTTGTGTCGTGTGTAGGAGAATAAAACATTATTTTTTTCTAAACTGCTATAATAATCACATTTTTATTTCTTTCTCAGATGTGAAATCATCCCAGGATCCCAGGATAGCGGCTGGCATATGTTTATAAGGTAAGCTATTTGTACTTCTTATACTTAATTTTATTAAAATAAAGCCGGGGCGGGGTCGCCAGGGCTTTGCACGGCCAGCGTTAGCCATATAAGTAAAAAAAACCTACAAAACACAAATTATTTTACTTAAAAACCTTTCTCTTGAAAACCGCATCAAAATCTGTTGTGTAGTTTGAAGTATCTAAGCATACATAGGGATAGACAGACAGTGGGAAGCAACTTTGTTTTATACTATGCAGTGAAATCACGTCCCTTTACCATTTGGTCCGATTTGTTGATGGATTGCAATTAATCGTATGAGGGTTTTTAAAGCTTAAAAATTTGTAGAGAACTAGGGACCAGCTTTTGCCCGCAACATTGTGCGAATATGCAAATTTTTATACATCTCGTTGGATTACCATGTTACAGTCTAGGTGTGCGGCAAATATATATACAGTAAAATCTTTCGGTGGTTATATTATGTACTAGTATTTACCAATATTTACAAATTCGACAAATATAAACTTTTTTCAATCCCGGGTAACCCACATTTTTCCGGGATAAAAGCATCCTATGCTAACATAGAGTAGTTATAAACAAAGAAATGAAAAACTTTCGTATTCGTAATATTAGGAAGATATAATACAATTTATGAAGGATCACTTAACGTTATTCGAAAACGTGATCGCTACACGTACATATGCGACGCAATTCCAGTTAAAAAACACTCTAATATAGGATACGTTTTATACAAAAGACTTTACTTTAAATGAAATTAACAATACAGTACAAGAGTAACGCCACAATAGTACAAGGTGCTACGGGGAATGTAGGTTAATGGATTGAAAAGAAAAAGATAAAGAGCTTCTTGAGACGTGATCAGGCTTAGTGAGATATCGGCTACGTGAAATAACTTCTTGGAAGTAGAAATACTAGATGGTTAGCTAAAGAGTTAAATAAAGTAGTAGATTAACTTGATTAACTGCTCACTAAACATTTTTTAAAAAGAATTTAACGCTTTTGAAGACAGACATGTCCTTTTGACACTAAAAGTAACTTAAAGGAGTGTTTACATTATTCTTGTTTTCATTATTGTTATTTTATATTTTATACCTGCCCGCCTCGGCTTAGCACGGGTAGACATTTATCAAATATTGTGTCTACCCGTCCGAGGCGGGCAGCTAGTATGATATTATTATTATTATTTTTTATACCACTAAGGTGGCACACAAGCATACGGCCCACCTGATGGTAAGCAGTCACCGTAGCCTATAGCCGCTAGCAATACCAGGGGTATCACTACGGGGTGCCAACCATGCTGATGAGGACTCACTGTGCTAGCAGCATTACTACTAGCCCAGCGTATCCTCGTGGAGCACTGGCAACCTTACTTACCGCAGAAACACAACACTACAACAAGTAGTGTTATTTCACTGCGGTCTTCTGTAAGGCGGAGGTACAGTCCCCAGTCGGGCGGCTCCAATTTAAATGGGATAACCCACGGGATATCCCAAATCGCCTTACCTCTCTTTTTAAAAGCTCATGGTGTGATTAATTACTGTACTTAAGCTTAGAAAAACTCATTGGTACAGGCCGGGACTCGAACCTGGGCCCATCAGATGATAGGCCTGTTGCTTTAACCACAAGGCCACCACGGCTAGGCAATATATAGCCGATGTTACTCAGTGATAATGTAGCTTTCTAACGGTGAAAGAGTTTTTGAAATCGGTCCAGTAGTTTCGGAGCCTATTCAATACAAACCTACAAAAATACAAATCTATCCTCTTTATAATATTAGTATAGAAGTATAGATAGAATAGAAGTGTAGATATAGACAAGAATTCACTTAATTTCACCTGTGCGATGCTGTGATGTTTAAAAATGCTAGCTGATCACGGTTCAAGGATGACTTATTTGAAGGCTTAAAAAGTAGTTGATGAATGCATAATATTATTCACGTCAGATAAACGATTACCCCAGATTATGACGTCATTAGCCGTTGAATACCGCTTGTGATATGAATAGCCGTTGTAGAAGTACATCGACCCTCGGTCAATCATTCCCATTCATTCGTTCACTCGATCGTATGAGCGGCCCTACGTGGACCGCTTACACATATCAATTGCTTTCATTACAATTTAAATCATGTAACGTGTTGGTGACAATTACACGTACACGTAACACGTTGTATAGAATTAAGTGTTAGTGATGACGAATTAAAAAATCGAGCCCATATCGATCCAAGACTCCAGGTATAAATTAAAGCGGTCAACAAATGCAATTGCTACGCCAATTAAGTAATTGAAATGTATTTTATTTGAAATTAGTAATTGCTGAGTTTCTTACCGGATTGTTCTCAGCAAAAAAACTACCTTCCGAATCCGGTGGTAGATTCTGACGATCTGAAAGTACTTATTCAAGAGTGGTGTACCCAAGGCCTACCCTTTCGGGGACTCTTGTGGGAAGGCGTGAAGATATATTATTACTATTATTTTGTAGACCTAGTTAGTACTGTGGTGTCTAATAAAACGCCATGTAGCTCTGAACACTATTTATTCAGGTAATTAATTAGTTTAACTTTTTCTTCATCCCAAGATTGACAAGACTCATGTTAATTCTCTGTCTAAATTAAAGTTTCTTTTTAATATTATTTTTCTTAATTTATTACCACCAGTCAGGAATTTCAAAAGGTTACAGTACTATGTACTACATAGATATCTACTACGCCTATGGGGGACTTTAAAACGATCCTTACCATATAACTTAGTCAGGCGCAGACCTTGTGCACCGTACAAATTCATACATCCGTAAAGGCTATAGACTTTTCTGCTTGGGCTTAAAGCTTATCCCCGCACGTAAGTGCTTTATTGACATAAGTGCCGGTAGCAGTAACATTGTCGGCAACGTTTTCGTATCGCCTTCGACTATTTTCGTATTGGAAAATGAACAGCGCTGCGGCGGTGAAAAGTGGAACTAAAAATTAGTATGACATTTCGCGAGTTACGTTTTCGAATAAGTTGTCGACAATGTTCCTGCTACCGGTACAGTAGTGGGCTAGTGGCTCTTCATTCTCCAGTCGCGTTGGGCTCGCTTGCTCGCTCAGTGCGCGTTTTACGCTCTTTTGTTGTGTTCTAAATTTGTGAGTTGCTCGGTTTTTTGAGTAAGGGATAGTGTGTGCTTGTGAAGTTTTTACATTATTTATTAGATTTTTCTAATTTTACCTGAAATGGGCAGAGGTAAGTCGACTCTTTTTTTATACCACCACTAAGGTGGCACACAAGCATACGGCCCATATGATGGTAAGCAGTCACCGTAGCCGTAGTAGGAGAAACACAACACTATATCAAAGTAGTGTTATTTGACTGCGGTCTTCTGTAAGGTGGAGCAACACTCCCCAGTTGGGTGGCTCCAATTTTAATGGTAAAACCCACGGGAAATCTCAATTGTTTCTACCTCTACATATTATGTTTCTTATTTATTGTCTATGTAACTGAATGAACGTTCACACGTAAGTACAGCATTAATAGGTGTTATCAGTTACAGTGATTTAATATAAAAACCAATTAATCACAATTTTATACGAATCCTTCCCTCAACTCTACCAAATAAGCTTACTACATACAATTACTTATGTAGGAGGCTAGTAAACGAAGATGTTATTCTAGCTACTACAGCTAAGCTTAAATAATTTAACAATGTATTTTGTTAATTAATTATGTTTTATTTATTTATTTAAGATAGGTACACCAACAATACAACATATTGTAACATTACACTTAGACATTGTTATAATTACATTTCTGATATGTGTATCATTTAGAGGCGTACACAACATTCGCAAAAGGGAAGATACCTAGTACACTGAACTTGTCTTCTCTGAACAACAACAAACTTCAAATTTAAGGTTAAATCTGTTAATGTATGTATATCTATTACTTACCTACCTCTGTTACGATGGGTAAAAATTACTGCAACACCAGTAGAAGAATATATTACTGTTTACTGTAAAGCATAAATAATTTTATGACAATAAGACCACGTGGTTATGTTGGTTTTAGTCCCGACGCAGCCTGTTATAATTTAGTACTAGCGGCCCGCGCCGGCTTCGCACGGGTAGTCATTTATCAAATATTTTGTCTACCCGTGCGAAGCCGGGGCGGGCAGCTAGTAAAACATATAGCCTATGATACTTAGTGATAATGTAGCTATCTAACGGTGAAATAATTTTTGAAATCGGTTAGTAGGTTCGGAGCCTATTCAATAGAAACACACAAAAATACAAATCTTTCCTCTTTATAATATTAGTTTAGATTTTGAAAACAAACTTGCTTTCATGAAATATTTATACAAAATTAACTAAAGATATACATTGATAAGGGAGAGAAAAAAATGTGTCTGTTCTTGTTTTTTTCTTCTTGAACAGACCAAACTTCTTTTTAAACTGCGCGCTTTGTCCAAATCGCCAAAAAATAAAAAGGTTTGTTTACACTGTAACACAACCCTACAACGTTTACGCACATTATGACGAATCACAATCCATAGGAACAGGATTGCAAGCGTGTAGAAGTAATAGACTAGACTATTTTACTTTTTTTAAGAGTCGTTAAATGACTCAGGGCTATCAAAGTGATGGTCGATTTTTTTTTTATTATTGGTGATTCCGAGTTTAATGTTTGGTTATAATAAATAATATCGTGATTGAGAGAACCCGTGCCGACTTTCTTAGTATCGCCTTTGAAACGTAAATATACCAAAAAGGGGATTAATTAATTCTCAGTAAATATAATTTAAAATATTTGGCTTAAATTAATAGTAGAGAAAATTTATTTGGTATTTAATTAGTCAGTAGTATGTTCTTTAGTTTATTTGCTAAGCGATTCTTATAAATACCAGTGTGAATTCGCTACTGAGTTATTGATGCGAGATGTCAACAATAGGTCAAATGGCCTTTGACTAAACACGATCTAGTTTGATGAAGACATTCCTGATAAAACCTTTATTTTTAATAATATCGTACAATACTATCCTAGTTTGTTTAGTAAATACTAGCGGCCCGCCCCGGCTTCGCACGGGTAGACATTTATATCAAATATTTTGTCTACCCGTGCAAAGCCGGGGCGGGAAGCTAGTATTTACTAAACAAATATATAGCCAATGTTACTCAGTGATGATGTAGCTTTCAAACGGTGAAAGAATTTTTGAAAACGGTCCAGTAGTTTCGGAGCCTATTCAATACATACAAAAATACCAATCTTTCCTCTTAATTTATAATATTAGTATAGAAGTATAGAAAACAGTACCTTTTAAAATGGAACCTTCAGCGACAGCAGCAACTTTTGGCAATACGGGCTTAATGCACTGATAGAAAAAGTTTCGTTTCACGGGAAATGGCGAGATAATAGTTAACTTTTCTTGTTACGTTTTGTACACTGTGATTATTGTTTTCAGGGAGCGTTTATTCTGTGGATTTTTGTTCAACAGGAAGCTTTTGATTTGCTTCCGTTGTTCCTTTACGTTCACAGAATATTTCCCGGGATTTGGTCTCACCAAACGAAATAGACGGTTAGATATTGTGACCCCAAAGTTCTCATCTTAGTTTTTAATGTTACCCTGCTAGTAGTAGAACAATTTCTAAATTTGTCGTAAAAGAACATTCGTCTATTTTAGTACAAATTCGGACGAAAGAAGAATTTCTATCCAGACATTCATCTGAAATCTGAAGATTTTGCAATAGTGACTGGTGTTTTTGTCGGTTAAGTTGTATAAAAAAAAGTTGGTCTTAAAGTATGAAAACTATATGGTGAAATTGGAAAGCATGAAGTCTATGACTTGCCAGCGCACAGTAGCTTTACCAAGGACAAATTTCGACTACGTATCGCTTTCGAATAATTTTGTCACGGGAAAATGAACAGCGCTGCAGTGGCGTAAAGTGGTATAATTTTTTTATGTTATACCATAAAGGTGGCAAACAGGCAATACGGCCGCCTGATGGTAAGCGGTTACCGTAGCTTATGCTTGCAACGACGGGGTATCACTCGCGCGTTTCGGACCCTAAAAATACGTATGATTTTTTTTTTTATTTTGAGATTTACGTTTTCGAATGTAGTTGAAAGATGTTCTTGCAAGCAGTACTAAGCATTCATCACTTGCACGCCCAAGTCTAATTACACTCAATCATTTATCAACTGCATCCCAACGTACCCTCCACGAGCGGTCCCCTAACTTCGACTATAAATATACCGTAACAAGTTATTTATTCACGAGGCTCTGAGCTCCAGTAATTATTGTGAAAAATGTTGATTGTAATATTTTTAGGCTGTTTTATAAGAGGACTTTTATTTTATGATTTATTGATACGATGTCATACCTAATAGCTTATTCCTTTAGCTGTTTCCATGTTAAGTGAACTACTGCTTATTTGGTTTTTTTTTTAAAGAAATTCTACCGTATAGAAAACATTAACAGATCTTATTATAGAAGTCATAAGCCAAGAACGGTATTACAGCTTGCTAAAGGTTCGTTAGAAAAATTGTGTCTGTGTGTGTGTGTGTTAGACTTAGGATGGCGTTTCTGGCCGGCACAGTCCCATTTCGGTTTCCCATGCTATCCCAAAGGAGTAAAGCTTAGATACTCCAAGAAGGGTGTTGCAAGCGTCCATAGGCTACGGCAACCGTCGGCGGCTCATACGCTTGCCACTTTAATAATATAAAAAAAAAACAGGATTACATGAGGAAGAAGTCGACGGGCAAAGACAGTATGCTGTACAGAAGACTTTACATAGTAAAACTAAACCCGAATCATACTTAAGTAGTTTCACCTTTATACCAATATTAGTGTTCTCGTGTGCGTTTACATAACAACTTCTAATATAACGTACAGAGCTTACAAACACAGTGCTTGGGTAACTGTGCTTTACATAAAGGATTCGTGTATATATGTAACCGGAAGATAACAAGAACCGCAAATTTATACATTTCCTAGGAAATTTATCAACCTTGGTAGGATTCTTAGCGAGAGATTAATTGTATGCATTTACGCCCACATTTTCGCAAATGAATTAGCTTACCGAACAAAAAAACAACCAACGTAGGCTAAGGCCTTAGCCTTCTAACCTATCACGGCCATGTCGGACTACAATGTTACAAACGGTGAACGTAAATTAATACAATTAATCTCTCGTTTAGAATCCTACGAAGGTTGATAAATTTCCTAGAATTTCCTAGGAAATTTATAAATCTGCGGTTCTTGTTATCTTCCAGTGACATATACATATTAACATAGAGAAATCCTTTAAGTATTTTTAGTAGACGTGGTGGCCTTGTGGTTTGAAGCGTTGTCTGCATTCTAGAGAAGCAAGTTCGAATCCTGCTGGTCAGTACCAATGAGTTTTTCTAACTTAAGTGCAGTGATTAGTCATACAACGAGCTTTACGGTGAAGGAAAACACTGTGAGGAAACCTGCATACGTCTGAGAAACAAATCAAGGACGTATGTAGTGGCTAAGAGACGTCGACGGACTCACCATCTGTCACGTTGGCACCAAATATTCTTCGGTGGAAAGTGGGTGTTGTAACACCTCTGCTTACTCCTTCGGGAACCCTTGTGGGAAGGCGTTAAGATATATTATTTATAGATATAAAACTACACCTGTTCCCTTCAAAAATACTTGAAAAACATAGCCTTGCGAAGGCAGTCGGATAAATCTGTGATAAGGACTCCTGGCTGAATATTCATGATTCATGTAAATTCCTTCCCTTCAGCACTATAATTTAATCAAAACAACAGCTAATTTGTATTCACCCTCATATGCATGCTATCCACTTATCTTCATGTAGCGTGTTTCAGCTGAAATGCAATATGCATCATTCTAGCTTCCATTACCAACGTTATATTTAGAGACCGGTGCATTTTATGCTAGCACATATCTCAATAGAGTAATAAAAATATTATAAGGAGGTCAGCAACGCGCGAGTGATACCCCTGGTGTTGCAAGCGTCCATACTCTACGATGACCGCTCATTATCATGGGCCGTATGCTTGTTTGCCACCTAGGTATAAAAAAACGTAACGCTCGTAAAATTAATCTATAATAATAATAATAATAATATTTGGACATTATCACACACCGCCATTTGGCCCCAAACTAAGCAAAACTTGTACTATGGAAACCCGCGGCTGATATAATACTTATATACTTTTTTTTTTGTTGTTACTTATAATGCATAGCAAACACCTAGACGCAAGGCAAACATATTTGTCACTTTACTTATTTAAATGTTTGCCCCGGCGGGAAGCGAACCCGCGATACCTAGAGCAAGAGTCAGTATAATATTACTAACCAACCAACGGCATCAAACACAAAATCATTTCTTCAGTTTAGGCCCTAATAAGGCACTTATAAACATCTAAATTACCACCGGTTTGGACAAAAAAACCACATGAGAAAAACGGTAAGAAACTCAGTGCTGCTTTTTTTAATGAAACTTTCAAAAGTCGATCTATCTATTAACTAATTTATTCACCCATTTTCAATCCACAGCCTGACAGGTAATTCTTACACGCCACACTTTCCGATTCGGAACGGACGCATTTCAAATGTGGAGTATTTTAGGCAATAATTCATTTTTAGCGGAAGCATATGGCTACTCTCAGGTAGATTCCCAAATAGACCAATATACAAGGCGTTTTGTTGGGTTTACATGTTCTTATACTTATTGAAATTGCGCGTGTTCTGAGAATAATACCTTTTGTTATATACGGCCCTGGATTTTATCAAAAACATTGTTGGGGTCGACCACCTATCTACCGGTTGTGGGACTTTTATACGATCAAATACTAGTAGTCTGGCATGTGTACTTCGCAACCCATTTTTATTAATATATATCTTCAATATAATAGCTGAATATAGCTTTATTCAAAACAGATTAAACTATTTACAAAAAACAGAACTTAAACTTAACTTTCAAAGCCGTGGTGGCCTTGTGGTTGAAGCAACAGGCTGTCATCTGATGGGCCCAGGTTCGAGTCCTGGCCTGTACCAATGAGTTTTTCTAAGAGCTTAAGTACAGTGATTAATCACACCATGAGCTTTTAAAAAGAGAAGTAGGGCGATTTGAGATTTCCCGTGGGTTATCCCATTTAAATTGGAGCCGCCCGACTGGGGACTGTACCTCCGCCTTACAGAAGCCCGCAGTGAAATAACACTACTTGAGGTAGTGTTATGTTTCTGCGGTAAGTAAGGTTGCCAGTGCTCCACGAGGATACGCGGGGCTAGTAGTAGCTGCTAGCACAGTGAGTCCTCATCAGCAACATGGTTGCCACCCCGTAGTGATACCCCTGGTATTGCTAGCGGCTATAGGCTACGGTGACTGCTTACCATCAGGTGGGCCGTATATATGGGCTTGTGTGCCACCTTAGTGGTACCTATAAAAAAAACCCGCCTACTTGTAGATAAAAGATCTGACCCAAACCAGAATCATGCGGGAGCGTGCCAAGAATGCTAGCAGCATTGCCACGCTGGTTAGCAACGTTAATTCTCTGAGCGAGACTAACCAATTTGTATTGTAATCAGTATATCGTGTTTATGTATTCTGAATACTGGAAATGCATGTGGTGTGTTAAGCGCTTATCGATTTAATTTTCCCCATGTTAGAATATCTACTTATAAATATTTTGTGCGTTGTAAGGATCAGCCGCTGTTTTCGCACCCCGAACACAACCTACTCCTGATCTTACACGTGGTGTTATGTTAACACTGTACAAAAATCACTCTACTGTGACTTGTTGGTTTTATGGAACAAGTTTGGAGCTGAAGCGACGTAAAATCGTTAAATAACATCTTAACTAGCTATAACTGACCCTTTGTAGTGGGTCCAGAGAAAAAAAACATTGTATTTTTTCTGCTTTAATAGTACCCTATATCATAATCTGTACCCTGATGAGGTGCGTGCAAAAATTTACGATTATCGGTTGAGTAATTACAATAAGCGTAGCAAAGAACCAAACTCATATTCTCATTTGAATTATTAGTTTGAATTCTTAAATCTAAATTGTCACTAAAACTACGTGTCTTTAAAATTGAACCTGTTAGTGAATCTACTTAATTCTAATTAAATTTATAATTAATTCATAATCTAATTAAATTTATCCAAACAAAATAGCTATTGCCTGAAAGATTAAATGTACCCTATTTACTCAGGGATAGTGTAGCTTTTCATTCGTTATTTTGGTTTTGGGTTTAGACTCATTATAAGTTTTTTTTTACAAACGTTTTCTTTGTAATTAAATATCGTGTAGAAACCCGCGGTCTTCTCCAATTGACACCACAAACACAGAAGCGGGGCGGATGGTTTATTATCTAAACACAACATCCAGGGTCGAATTTGAGGGACACGTTCAGCTAGCCAAATAAACCGGATAGCGGGATATCGGGCATCGTGTGATGGATGTGTGATGGGCATTTCTCTAATCTAATACATTCTATTATAGCTATATACGTGCCTCGCGGACTCATCCGCGATTGTCTTCGCATTTTGTACCAAAATTTTATTGGTACTCTTTAAGATTAAATTTTTCAGTGCAGACTATAATCGCTCGACTGTATTGTGATACGAAATGCCAAAATTACGCCACCAAGTGCGACAGGTAGTACAATGTATAGGGTGTGTTGTGTATATACTATCTCGCTCGCACATCTCGCTAGTTGTTTGACATTGGTGGATTCGCAGAAAGAGCAGCTGAGTTCGCCGCGGTTTATTGAGAACTAGCTCGCTACTACGTTCGCTTTGAGCTTAGAATCTCAGAGGAACCTAAAATTTTCCCGGGATAAAAAGTATCCTATGTATCAATCCAGGCTATAAACTACCTGTTTCAAATTTCGTCCAAATCCGTTGGCTAGTTGTTGCGTGAAAGAGTAACGAACATCCATCCATCCATCCATCCATCCATCCATAGTCACAAACTTTAGCATTTATAATATTAGTAGGATGGTGTATATTAATAAGGATACACGAAACTTATCTGACCAGGTTTTTTACTCGTGTTATCTAATAAAGGAGTAAGCGAAAGAGGTGAAGACAGATAAAGTGTTCATACTAGGCCTACTCCTAAATGGGTAAGAAAACGAAAGCAAAGTTAATAGAATTCTTTCAAACTGGCAAGTCTAAAGCCCGCGTCACAACATGTGCTCGTACGCACACATAACATTACCCATTCTGTTTTTATTAGATGCGTCGAAGTAAAAAAGGAATCGCAGTACTTTCCGTAAAGGAAGTAATTCCAATAAAAATACTTGGAGTTTCCTGCGAAGATGTAGAGGGAATGTAACTTGTTTGAGCGTATGTTGGTACTAGTGACGTCATCGTTTTGACAAACACTTAAGACTTTTTACTATTCTGCGATTCTAAATATAGGCTTAGAGAACTATTGCGGGTTTCTGTGAATTATTTTACTGCCTATAAAACTGTTTCGTGATTTTAAAAACCTGTAACCTATTTAAGTAAACTTTTTGTATATTAGATACTCTTCTTGGCTACTATAGGTATTTTATCCAACATTTTTGTAATCATAATTATTGCGGCTAATAGGCATAAAACCATCATTAATTATACACATAATTCTTCCCCATGAATCTCTCCATTGGTCAAAACCGTATGAAAATCTGTTCAAGAACTTTTGAGCTTATCACGTTCAGATAGATAGACAGACGCGGTGGGGGCTTTATTTTAGAAGACCCAATCACTGCTTATTAATCTTATTCAACTGTATTACAACATTTTGATCTCACTCATACTCATATCACAATCACATTATTTATCATTATAATTATAACACACAGTGTTTATCCCCATTTGTATCACCAATACCAGTAGTGCGAGCATGAATAATTGGCGACAACGTTTTCATATCGCCTTCGACTATTTTTCTTTTGCAAAATGAACAGCGCTGCGGCGGTGAAAAGTGGAACAAAAAATTTGTATGTCTATTTTGACATTTCGCGAGTTACCTTTTCGAATACGTAGTCGGAAAATATTCCTGTTACTGCGTACAGCTCCTTTTGCGCCTCTGGCTTTCCGTCACTCATCTTCAAAAACCATTTGACATTCCACGTTTCGTTTCACAAAGAACGTAGATTGGTTGAAAAGGCTATAATATGTAGTGATATGTAGTCTGTGGCTTTGCATTGTGCATAGCTGTAATAATAGATAGAGGACGCATCAAATGCTGGCCGGATGCGGCAATTGGACTGCCGGCCGACAAACAGCGGCCTTAATTACACGAGATGTAATCAATCAGCTGTTGTTATAACTGTTACCTCTCCGTTGACACACGCCGCCATTTTGATTCAATCATTTTGGTCGCAGAATGTTATATGAATCGGATATTGTTTTGTCGTGTATGTTTTTGTTCGTGACATATATATATATTTACTAGCGGCCCGCCCCGACTTCGCACGGGTAGACATTTTTATCAAATTTTCCTGAATTTTCTTTGCTATAAACCTCACGGAGCCCGAGACCTTTCCAACGAATGCAAAACCGTGGAAATCGGTTCGTGCGTTCTGGAGTTATAGCGTCAGGAAGGAAAACCCGACTTATTTTTATATAGTAGATATATCGATTGAACAATAACGGATTTCAAATGAAAACTTTATTTATTTATTTAATAATTGCACGTGTATCACATTGTAAACATACATTATACAGTACTTATAGCTATAATACACACCCATTATAATTAAGAGAAGTTATCGTGTGGTGTTCCGAAGAAGCTATATAAAATATAGAAATAAAAAATAATAATTAAAAACATGTTAATTAAAGAAAAGAAAAAACACTGCTCCAAAAGGGGCAGACGCCTAAGTAGAATATTTTTCGATCCCGCGACCGATATCGCAGGAAGAAGGTTAGTTCATAGACTTAATATTCGACGTAATATTCGACTGCAACAACCAATTCAAAGTTACCCCTAATTGAATTATATAAGTTTAAAAACTAGCAAAGACCAATTTGCAGCCTATCAAACGGTAATACACCCGGGAGCGATAAATTCGGGACACCGACATAAACCTTCATATCGTATTCTAAGAATGATAGCTAATTCAAAAATTACTTGTGTGCCAGCCCGCTTGTTTTTACTTGAATATAACTATAATTCATATTTTTCGAGACACCCTGATGTACTATAGTGTCTAAGCAATGAGTAGGGTTAAAAATTATCTAAAACGAAGAGACGCTGTGAAGGTAATAATGTTTTTATACGCCTAAGGTGACACCCAAGCTTACGGCCCACCTGATGGTAAGCTGTCACCGTAGCCCATAGCTACTAGCAATACCAGGGATATCACTAACGACATAGCAATGACATGAAAACGGGTCTTATACGCGATATTAAATTGTTTTTTTTTTATTAAATTGTTTAACAATATTCGTTCTACCCGCGAATCAAGAAGAAGGCGACGTACACAACTACAATCAGTCAGCCCGTGACCACGGCCGATGCAACTCGGTCGAAACGTCGGGAGGTAAATAATCAATTAATATCGCGTATAAGACCCGTTTTCATGTCATTACTATGTGTTTAAAATCGCGAAAGTTTAAAAAACAGTATATCACTAACGAGTTGCCAACCCTGTTGTTGATGAGGAGTAACTGTGTTAGTAAGCATTACTACTAGTGCAGCGTATCCTGGTGGGGAACTCAATTAAAAATCAATAAAACATTTATTCAGTTTAGACCCTAATAAGGCATTTATGAAGGTCTAACCACTGGTCTAGGCACTGGGAACCTTGGTCATCGCAGAAACAACACTACATGAAACTGGTGTTATTTGACTGCGGTCTTCTGTATGGTTGAGGTACAGTCCCCAGCTTGGCGGCTCCAATTTTAATGGGAAATCTCACGTGAGATCCCAACTCGGCTTACCTCTCAGTATATCTTGCTAACTCAAACTCAAACTCAAAATCATCTTTATTTGACTAGACTTTACAAGTACTTTCAAATCGTCAGAATCTACCACCGGATTCGGAAAGTCGTTTTTGCTGAGAAGAATCCGGTAAGAAACTCAGCAATTACCCTTTTCAAATTAAATACAAAATTTACATTTAAATTAATTTCTTACATGACAAGAATGAATCTAAAAGTTATCACATAAACGAGGATATTATGCTTGAATCATAAAATATGCTAGGACAGCTAGTTTGCCGAACTTTAATGGACTACGCGGTAATAATTCCCCTGATTGGTATTTGCCAGTAGGCTGAGTAGGCTAAGGCCAATACGCTTGCACGCCAGCTTCGTAGTTTACAAAAAATATTTGCGGATTTGTTTTAATAAGGTTGAGTACGCGTTAGGGGTACCGCTGGTATTGCAAGCGTCTGCATACAACTGACCGCTTACCTTCAAGCGAGCAGCTTGCCGACTTCGTAGTTAAAAAAAGATAAGTAAAAGTAGGTTTATTCGTGGACCCGGTTTTATTGCTCCCGAGTGTAACTTAAGCAGAAACATTAAATAACTGTCTGTGCGATGAGGGAGGCATCCCTTAATCTTGATTAATCCGGACTTAATGGGGGATGACTTGTGGCCGCAAGATTGATAACAAAAATCAATCCTACGCCTCGGAGTTTGCCCTCGGTTTAAGATTATGTTAGGAAAGTTATTTATTTTCTCAGGGCAAAGTACACAAGCGATACCCTATCCCACATATTATACATACCATAATTTCTGCGGAAGTTTGAATGTTCGTTTGTTACTAACTGTAATATTAATAATATATCTTCACGCCTTCCCACAAGGGTCCCCTAACAGGCAGGTATAGGTCTTACAATACAACACCCGTTTTACACCGAAGATAATTTGGTGCCAGTTAACAACGTGACAGATGGTGAGTCCGACACCTGATCAAATCAAAATATATAAGGGAAGTATGACCTACCAAAAAAAAAGAATCAACAAAATCGATTAATTGGCGGAGTAATCGGGTAACAAATATCTGTACAAAGAACATACAGTCGAATTGAGAACCTCCTCCTTTTTTGAAGTCGGTTGAAAATCAGATGAATAGTAAAGGTCGTAACTATCGTGTAACATACGTAAATACACACATAAACTGTTAACATCATAACCCCTCCTTTTGGCTTCGCCGTATTCGGGTAAAAAATCGTCAAGAATCACATAGCAGAGTAACTTTCGCATCGATAATTTGGTATATGAAATAGATGGCGTAATTGGGGAAGTGTTTGTATTTCGCCAGCCATCATAATAAAGCGAACATGATGGTAATTTATCACTGAGAGTGCGCGTCACGTACGGTTTGCGTTCCAAAACGTAGTCGTCCCAATTCCGGGATAGGTTGGCTGGAAGTTATCCGGGGATCGTGGATAGCATAGCGCAGATCAAATGCTAGCCTTAGTTTGATTACCCTGTGTTGGTTGTCTATGGTGCAAATGTAAGGCAGGGGTTAGGATTATTTTAGAGATTTTTTGATGTTTGATTCCTTAAGCTCCTATGATTTGCAAAAAAGTATTCGTATCAAACGTAAAGAAAATACGAATACTTTTTCGCAAATCATAGGTGCTTAGGCTTCAGATGTCAGCAATGTCACTAATCTACGATGACAGATGGTCCGTCGCCGTCTCTTAGGCACTACTTACGTCCTTGAATTTAATCTCAGACCTATGTAGGTTTCCTCACGATATTTTCCTTCACCGCTCGAGGTGTGACTAATCACTGCACTTTAATTAGAAAACTCATTGGTTCAGACCGGCGGGATTGGAACTTGCGTCGCTAGAATAGCAAAGCGCTTCATACCACCAGTACACCACGGCTCTTTAACCTAAAATGCTCAAAAATGTTTTTAAAGGAAATTGGTAATCTAACAGACTCAATCTTCGCTTTATTGCTTTCCCACCAAGTACTTTAAGATCTAAACGTGCCCATGCATTCAAATGAATACGGTTATATTTTAATTTGTATAGAGCTCTAACGATAAGCATAATCATTAAAAGCGTTTTAAATAACCATTCATATCAACATTAAACCAGCTTTAATTTAAAACCATTACTAAGCTACGTTTGAAATAAAACATAAGTAATGTGAAGTTATAAAGTATTAAATAAACCCAGGTGTTTAATAACGGCGGGTATGTGTGTTCTAATGTTTATTTTAAGAAGGGCAATAAAACGTCATAACTGAACATCGATGACGAAGGCTACGCGGGAGAGACAATATATATACTAATATGTATACATTTTATACAATTATTGAAATTCTACTACACACTAAAGTACTAAAGTACTTCATGATAAAAATATTGATATTTGGTTGATGTCTTTAAAGAGAGGTAAGCGAAATGGCTACTGCCGTAGGTTTTCCCATTAGAATTGGAGCCGCCCAGCTGGGACTGTACCTCCTCCGCCTTACAGAAGACCGCAGTCAAATACACTACTTTGATGTAGTGTTTTGTTTCCGAGGCGAGTAAGGTTGCCAGTGCTCCACGCGTATACACTGTAAGTAGTAATGCTACTAGCTCAGGGTCCTCGTCAACAACAGGGTTGGCAACCCGTAAGTAATACCCCTGGCCCCTGGTATTGCTAGCGGTTGTAGGCTACGGTGACTGAAATATATAGTATAAAAGGCATATAAAAAAAAATGAATCAAAGCTGTGTGAAATGGCAAGCAATGCCAACTGCCTAGCTCATTTAAAAAAAAATACACTGATGTATTGTATCAACATAAGCCTTTTTAAGTAATTTCGCGAGGAAAGAACAAACAAAAATCGAAATTTTCGCATTTTTGAGAAAATATTTTTTATAATGATACAAAATTACTGAACAATAGGACGTAACAAAACATTTCAAACGTAAATCAGCGTGTTGTCAGTATGTTTATGGTTCAGCGGCTCTCGGCTAACACGCCATGAAATACGGCGGGAAAGACGACAGATACTCCACTTTCTACTTTGATTCAAATAACATTGCTTTGACTTTCTCTAAAGATGCTTTGTTTTTTATTATGAAGAACGTTCTGGAACGTTAAGATTTTATCGTTTGCAATACAACTAATAACGACTCGTTTCATAACGTCACTATGTTCCTCTTCTACACTTGTTATCCCTTCTTATATGAGAGCCGAGGCAGCCGCGTGGTACGAAGCATTGCCTGCTATTCTAGCTACGCAAGTTCCAATCCCACCGGTCTGATTAGTCACACTACGAGCTTTACGGTGAAGGAAAACATCGTGATGAAACCTGCGTATGTCTGAGAAGAAATTCAAGGACGTATATAGTGCCTCAGAGATGGCGACGGACTCACCATCTGCCACGTTGGCACCAAATAATCTTCGGTGGAAAGTGGTTGTTGTAACACCTCTGCCTACCCCTTCGGGGACCCTTGTGAGAAGGCGTGAAGATTATTTATATGTTTGTGTTGTTACGAATAAATGTTTTTTCTTTATTTTCTTTCTAATACAACTTACCTAATGGAGAAACGATTAATGCGTATGTATCTCAAGAATGTCTTCATCAATCATTTTCTTTAACAATAATAATCATTACTCGGCGTACACAATCACTAAGCACGTATTTTGATCAAATCCTATATCAAACAGAATTTTGACCTGCTTATTTTAAATCCAATTGCAGCGCGGGCGAAGTTGCCGGCATAAAACTAGTTAATATTTTTGTTAATAATGGAACTACTAGCCCTTTCATATGTAATAATTAAGATTGGCAACGCGCGAGTGATACCCTTAGTAAGCGTTTATAAGCTTCGGTAACTGCTTACCATCAGGCGGGCCGTACCAATGCTTATTTGCCACCTTAGTGGTATAACAAAAATGGTCTAACATCAAAATCTATGCTTAAAAATTTCAATAACTTTTACAGCAGAGTACTCACCCACAATTTTCTCAATCCTGGATACTCCCATGAAAATGTAAATGGAATAATGACACATTTACATAATGAATATCTACGTCTGGAAAAATGGAAATTAATGTCAGTGACCTGCCAGTTCCTATATTCACATCCCTCCATTTGAAGGCATTATTCCGGATGGCTTGAAGCATCGTGAAAATGAAGATTTATGTACTTGTTTTAATGAGGTACTTCCATATTTTATTGTCAGAGTATATATGGCGTATTAGCGGGTTTCATATACTTGGGATCTAAACAGATGGGTGATCAAGGCGTAAATAATTATGTGTTTTACATATTTTTTTTTGTTTTGTAGCCTTTTACATAAAGTTTAATATTGTTTATTTTTAAACCACTTAGGTGGCAAACAAGTATACGGCACAACTGATGGTATGCGGTCTTCGTAGCCTATGGACGCTTGCAGCACCAGGGGTATAACGCGCGCGTTGCTGACCCTTCAAAAATCTCTTCACACCCTTCTTGAGGAACCCCATGCTGTACTCCTTTGGGAAAACCTCGGCGGGGATGTTATATTTAAAAAAAATATTTAGAGCACTTTTATTTAAGTCATTTTAATGTACTTATATATATATATATATAATCTTTACAAAGCTCATTTTGAATCCTTCACATTCATCAATCTCTTCTTACTTGCTTGCCGGTTCCGAGTACTTTTTACCGAAAGGTAAAGATTTGTCATTGAGTACTTTGGGAATTCGATAAAGGAATTTGCAATAGTTGGCTTACAGTAGATAGATATAGTTGGTTTACTGTAGTAGTAGATAGATAGAGGTTTTCCCAAAGGAGTACAGCATGGGGTTCTTCAAGAAGGGTGTGAAGAGATTTTTGAAGGGTCGGCCACGCGCGAGTGGTACCCCTGGTGTTGCAAGCGTCCATAGGCTACGGTGACCGCTTCCCATCAGGTGGGCCGTATGCTTGTTTGCCACTGTAGTGGTATAAAAAAAAAAGATGTAGAAATAGATGTTTGACAAATATATGCTTACCCGCTACTTTGACCGCGTAAGTAAAACGCATAAAACCCTTTTCCATGTACTTCGATCTGCCATTGTATAAAAAGTTCAATTGTATAATTAACTAAACTCCGGAAGTGCTAATTAGCGTCCATTTGCAATTAATGCCGACACCGTTGTTGGAATCGAACCCACGACCCGGGGGAGCTGTGTAATTGCGGTATGCCGTGACTGTACGTCCCATACGTAATACGTATACATATATTGTGTTCGGTTCCGCATGTGACATACAAGGTATTGATTGAAAATATGATACCAATTGGTAGGATATTTCATTATGATGTTATATGGTTATGGGTATCACTAAGGTTGTAAACAAGCATACGGCCCACCTGATGGTAAGTGGTCACCGTAGCCTATGGACGCTTGCAAATCCGCAATCACTCGCGCGTTGCCGACCCTCGAATGTATACCCGTGCGAAGCCGGGGCGGGCCGCTAGTCTAGTCCTTAATACAATTTCACACTGGCTCAGCACAATGATTTCCTTACGTGAGCGCAACAGGGCACAGAATTCTTATCCGGCGTCAGTGACCCTAACGCCGCCGGTTCTGGCAGTGTGCAGCCTTTATTTGGTCAGTCCAGAGTAGTGGTGATCTGCCGCGCGGTCTCCTCCCCTCAAACAGTGTACCACAAGGCGTTCCATAGAGGCATCATCACACAATAGATTATATTGTTCCGTGACGATGGCTGAGAGAGATAGTTAAAATTGGATAAACAAAAGAATTACAAGCACGGCCCTATTACAGCAATTATGGTGTATTATGGCAATCACGGGACGGCGTTCATGCTAATAGCTTTCTATATTTTATGCTTTATTTTATTGTTCTACGACCGTTTGGGACGTTCATTTCTCATGCTGAATTATTAAAAAGTTTTGTACACGACACTATCCACTATTGAACTCATGAAGCCAGGTTGATATTTGTTTTTTTTTATATACCACTAAGGTGGCAAACAATCATACAACCCGGCTGATGGTAAGCGGTCACCGTAGCCTATAGCCGCTAGCAACGCCAAGTGTGTCACGCGCGTTGCTGACCCTAAAAATAAAAATAAATTCCACGCGCACTAAGTCGCAGGCACATCTAGTTTCAAATATAGGCATACATAAGACGTGAATTTTCTATGAAACTAAAGGAAATATAGAAAAAAAGTCATGGGTCAGTAATCCAGCCATTATGCTTCGATAATTGAAAGAAAGCCATTTCACAATACTTACTATTGTTTCAATTATTCAAATTTATTTCACAGCTCTTGAAAACATTGTGGCAGTTCATTGAACCTAATAAAAATGTAGTTTGTTCTCAAATACCTACATCTAGATTGATTGTGAAAGCGTCTTTATACCACATATTATCATAATTTATACAGCATATTTATAGAATACAAAATATATTATAATTTGCTTTGTCCGCTTAATGATCATTAAGCGGACAAAGCAAATTATAATATATTTTGTATTCTATAAATATGAATTTCCGCAAAGTAAAACCTGAATCAATTCAATACAGCATATTTACTTCGTTTTCATATATTACTAGTACTAGCGTGATATAAAGTTGACGGCTTGAGTTCCATTCCAAGTTCCAACCTTTTGGTTAGCTTAGTTGTATATTATGTACTATACAATTGTCTTTTGATAAAAAAAATGCTTCGTTCTATTTGTTTTGAGTAGGATATATTTAACAGATTAAATAGTTTTCATCCCATCTATTCGAAAAGGACGACTTGGTTCGCCTTTAAGTGCGCCCAAATGTGGTATTTACTGTTTTTTATAAGAAACTTTTAGCGGGTAGTAATGATTTTTTAATCCTTTGTACGGCGAAACAAGTCGTCTTTTTCGAATAGATGGGATGAAAAAAATATACAAAACGTTCCGAAATTCCTCGTCTATTTTTTTTATAGAAATGTGTAGGGACATCAACAATATCGGCTTAGTTTGACCAAATTTTTCGCTTTGTGCTTTCCACTGCCCACCGATTTTTTTTAGCGCCCCCAATATTACAAGCTTCAATCGCCCCTTTAGAAAGTGACTATAATAGTCGATGTGCCTTACGAGTTGGCTGTCTAGACAAGTTTAACGGTTTTAGAATTACAGGGCAAGTTACGTGTTCAGTACCTCTCCGATAATGTTATAAAGACGTAAATTTATGAAGAGCTGCACTATCCTTAAGTAAAAAGCCTATATTCTATCTTCTTTCTTCACGCACGAAGTCGGAAAGACCAGTGTAATATATTAAAACATAAATTGCGGCTGAACAAGCCTTGAATGTACGCAAACTGAGATAAGTCCAGTCTATAAACCGCCACTTTTCAAGCAAATCGTATGTGGACACATTCGACTCGATTGCTTCGGATAGCCGACCACAATCTGTGTACGCTCCGCTCCATAGCACACAGTATAAATAGCTGTGCCTTATATTCTCTAAGGAACGTTTAAGACTACTTTAGTAGGCTTATACTGTAATGTAAGGTATATAATGTTCAAGCGTTATATACTTGTCTATGTGTTAATATTATTTTTTAGTGTTAACAATTGTTTTTATATATTATTTTGAGAAATAGGTATCCGTGTTAAGTTAGTATTTGAAATGTAAACTTTATGTAATTCTTTTGGTTTTTAAAAGAGTAATTGCTGAGTTTCTTGCCGGATTCTTCTCAGCAAAACCGACCTTCCGAATTTGGTGGTAGATTCTGACGATTTGAAAGTGCTTGCCTGTAAAGTCTAGTCAAATAAAGATCTTTTTGAATTGAATTGAATTAAATGATATTGTTCCAAAAATTAAATTAATCAATTAACTTAATCTTTTTACGTACACACTACTATAATTTTCATGAAATTTAACTCCCAAAGGTTAAATTTCAAAAATTCTTAAATACTTACATAATTAACAACCCTTAACTATTCTCATATATTATGTATCTCTAAAACAGTAATTATATAATGTACTAGCGACCCGCCCCAGCTTCGCACGGCCAGCGTTAGCCATATAAGTTAAATATCTACAAAACACAAATTAAATATACATAAAAACCTTCCTCTTGAATGACTCTATCTATTAAAAACCGCATCAAAATCCTTTGCGTAGTTTAAAAGATCTAAGCAGACATAGGGACAGACAGACATCGGGAAGCGACTTTGGTTTATACTACGTAGTGATTTGTGTTAGACCCTAATTAGTATGTTCTTAAGAGTAAGCAATTTTAATGAATGTATAGACATAAGGATATTGTGGGCAACCTAAATTTAAATAACATCACAACAAGTCCCTGGCGGGGTAGGCAATGAGTATAGAACGCCAATACACTCTTGGCCTGAACACCTCTTTTGCATTTTCTTATTTCTCTCTCATAAATCTCTTCATACTTGCCCACCGGCTTCGAGTACCCTACCTTTCCTTCACTTTGGAAATTGGATCTAGAAGTTAAAACTTGGACCTCCATCAGGGCCGGTAGCAGGAACATTGTCGACAACGTTTTCGTATAGCCTTCGTGATGTGTATATATGTTATTGTTATGTGGGTGGCAATACTAAGAGAGATGTCGAGACGTCAGAGATTGTCTCTGAACTGAATTGAACTGGAAAAAGATGGCCAATAAATAGTGATTAATTGTGAAGAACGTTATTTATTTAATCCTGCATACATATCATCTTTTGGCGACGAGGATGGGATAGATAAATAAAAAATGGCTTCATATTTGGGAAATTTATCGACATTTGACTACAAACTGCAAGCTTGGGACATATTTTTACATCGTCTTAAAATTTTTTTCATAGTAAATAAAATAACGGAAAATAAAAACAGCATTCTTTTAACGTATCTTTCTGACGATACGTACGTTCTAACGAGGAACTTAGTTCATCCTCGCAAGCTTGAAGATATTTCATTTGAAGAAATAACCAAGGTTTTAAGTGAACATTTCACTCCAAAACGGTCGACATTTGCGGATCGAGCAAAATTCTACAATGCTATTAAGAGCGATACGGAATCGATGGAAGAGTGGCTAGTGCGACTAAGAGGGCTCGCGGTCTACTGTGATTTCGGGCAGGCGCTGGACACTGTGTTGCGTGATCGTTTTATTCTGGGACTTCCTGATGGACCAGAGCGCAACAAATTATTCGAACAAGATGAAAAAACTCTTAGCGTGTCAAAGGCTCTGGAAATGGCTCAGCAAATTGCTTGCGTTAGAATGGCGAGGTCGGCGACAGTCAGCAGTGAGAACTACGTAACTCCACCAGGCGGGCTGCACTTCAAGGAGGAGCAGGTGTTCCGTGTTAGTGGTGCGGGCGATGGTCGGCCTCGGTACTCAGAGGCTATGCATCCGGCGGCTCGCCGAGCGGTCCACAAAGACAGTACATCATGCTGTAATGTGTGCGGTTTAAAAAGTCATTTGTCATCTTTTTGTCGTTTTAAAAACTATAAGTGCCAATCTTGTGGTAAAAAAGGCCACCTAAAAAGGGTATGCAGTGAAAGAAAGTCCAGGTCACAGTTAAATAATATCACGGCGCTCGAGGCTGGTGCTGATGAAGCAGACAGCGATTGTGACGAGTGCAAGCTCTTCAATATGAGGTATGGAAACTATTGTCCGTATACTGTAACTGTTTTAATGAATAAGTGTTTGTTAAAAATGGAGATAGATTCCGGTTCAGGTATAACAGTAGTTTCAAAACAATTATGGCAACAATGTTTTCCTGATATGAAATTAGAGAATTGCAATTTGAAGCTATGTTTCTATACAGGTCATAAAATTAAACCTATAGGTTTTTTTTGGGCTACCGTACAATATAATAATACTAATAAACGGTTGAAGGTGTATGTAATTGAGAATGGCGGTCCACCATTACTGGGGAGAGATTTTATGAACATATTTAATATTTCATTTACATCTTTACATCATGTAGGAGCACAAGAGGGTAAAAATAATGAAGTCAGTTTATTGTTAGAGAAGTACGCTGAATTATGGAAAGACGAGTTAGGCCTATTTACTAAATTTAAAGTCAGTTTGCATTTAAAACCGGAGGCAAAACCAAAATTCTTTAAACCACGCCCTGTGCCATTTGCCCTAAAAGATAAGGTGGACGCAGAATTGGACAGATTAGTAAACATGGGAATTTTGAAACCTATATCATATTCTTGTTATGGTACACCAATAGTACCAGTTTTAAAACCAGACGGTAGTATAAGATTGTGTGGTGATTACTCGGTAACACTAAATAAGGATCTCGAAATAGAAAGGTATCCAATGCCTCGTATCGAGGAGGTTTTTGCAAAGCTTCAAGGGGGTGAGCATTATAGTAAAATTGATTTAAAAATGGCGTATAATCAAATCGAGCTATCATCGACGGATAATTCCCAAGAAATGACGACAATAAGTACCTCAAAAGGTTTGTTTAAATACACTCGTCTTGTTTTCGGACTGGCAAGTGCTCCGGCTATTTTCCAGCGAACTATGGAGACTTTGCTCGTGGGAATTCAAGGGGTGGTAGTTTGGTTGGATGATATATGTATTACAGGTCCATGCACCAAAGTTCATTTAGAACGTTTGGAAGAAGTTTTAAAACGTCTACAAGAGGCTGGACTTAGATTGCAAAAAAATAAGTGCGAATTTTTTCGTGAATATGTGACTTATTTAGGTTATGTGATAGACAAAAACGGCTTGAGAACTTGTCTTAAAAAGGTCGAGGCTATAACAAAATCTCCACGGCCCACTAACGTTAAAGAGGTGAAGCGTTTTTTAGGTATGATAAATTATTATCGTAAATTTATACCTAACGCGTCGTCTACGTTAGAACCGTTAAACGAATTATTGCGAGAAAATATAAGCTGGGTATGGGGGGTTAGGCAGGAGCGTAGTTTTGAGAGTATCAAACGGGAGCTATCATCGGATCGGGTGCTTGCGCATTTCACACCGGGTGCGCGACTCGTGCTTAGTGTAGACGCAAGCCCCACCGGCCTCGGTGCAGTGCTGTCGCAGGGACCTGAGGGCAACGAGCGACCACTCGCTTTTGCATCCCGCTCTCTCACTACAAGTGAAAGAAATTACAGCCAAATACATAAAGAGGCCACGGCGATAATTTTTGGTGTAAAATACTTTCATCAGTATTTATATGGCCTTAGTGATCCTTTTGTGCTTAAAACGGACCACAAACCCCTCCTTGCAATTTTCGGTAAAAATAAGGGAATTTCTATTATGGCCGCATTACGTCTGCAACGATACGCTATATATTTATCAGCGTATAACTATGTACTGCAGTATACGTCAGGGGAACAAAATGCGATAGCTGACTATTTTTCTCGCTCACCGCTTCCATTTGATAGTACAGAATCACAAGATGAGTGTGAAGATGTTTCTTTTGTGAATTTTCTGGACGAAGATACGTTACCCGTATTATTTGAAGACATTGTTACTGCAACCGCGGCAGATTGTACTCTTCAAA
The DNA here is from genome assembly GCA_951449985.1 of Falcaria lacertinaria. Classification (NCBI taxonomy): domain Eukaryota; kingdom Metazoa; phylum Arthropoda; class Insecta; order Lepidoptera; family Drepanidae; genus Falcaria; species Falcaria lacertinaria. The sequence goes on from OX602129.1 coordinate 7,771,002, forward strand.
CCGTCATGAAATATATGAAACAGGGTTGGCCTAGGAAGATTACATGCAACAAAGTGCAGGCATTTTTTAAATGCAAATTAGACTTAGACATTGATAAGCAATGTTTATTCCGTGGTCACCGAGTGGTAATACCTTCATCATTAGTAAATAAACTTCTCATTGAATTACATAAAGGGCATATGGGTATAGTAAAAACAAAAGCATTAGCACGAAGTCGCATGTGGTGGCCGGGTATCGACTCTGATATCGAGCGTACGGTAAGCGCTTGTCCCACATGCAGCGCGCTGCGGCCAGCGCCGCCGCGCGCTCCACCTGCCCCTTGGCCACGTCCGCCGCGCGCATGGTATCGAATTCATATAGATTACTTGTCATTAGGGGCAAGGGTGTATCTGGTCGTGGTTGATGCCTACAGTAAATGGCTGGAATGTCTGCCCATGCTCGGCGGTACCTCTACTCGCGCCTTAATAAATAAATTAAAATATTTATTCTCTAGATTGGGCCTACCAAATGTTATAGTATCCGATAATGATGCTAAGATTAGAACAGCTGAATTTGCAAATTTTTGCAAGTTTAATGGCATTAATCATTTGACATCGCCAATCTATCATCCCGCGAGTAATGGCCAGGCGGAAAATTCAGTTCGCACATGTAAGAAAATGCTAAAAAGTATTTTAAAAGAGGGCGGACACAGTGGTATTGATGAACAACTTTTAGATTATCTGTTTCGCTATAGAAACAGTGTTCATTGTGCAACGGGGCATACTCCAGCAAAATTGATGTATGGACGAGACCTGCGTTGTAAACTAGATTTAGTATGTCCATCTGTCTATTATAAGGATAAAACAGATGATCATTTTAATAATGAACATAGAAAAAGACATTTTAATACAGGAGATAAAGTATGGGTGAGATGGTTCGTGTCTGGGAAACCTACATGGGTGCTGGGGATTATAGTTAAGACAATAGGACGGAGATTATTTTTACTGAAATTAGACAACTGTAACATATGTGTAACTCGTCATGTTGATCAAATTATAAAGTATGTATGTGACCGACAACCTTCAGTAGCGCCTGTGCCGAGTGCGAACGCTTCGGCCTCGGCCCCCGCCACTTTCGCACCCCAAGGCACTTCAGTGTCAGCACCTGATGATGGGCCGCCACCTCAAATGATTGTCAGTAATACAACGGGAAGCAAGGACACAAACAGCGACCAGTATAATGAAAATAATGACGAGGATAACCTTGTTGTTGCTCAGGGTAGTGCAGGGGGGGAAATGGCAATGACTGAGGCTGTACAAAATGATAATGTTCTAAATACAGATCCAGACCCTCCCCGTCATCATTATTGTTTAAGACCACGCAAAAATGTAATTAATTACACAAAAAAATAGGTTAGTTTTGATTTCTTTTGTATTTTATTATTAATGTCTGTATTATTTTCTTTCTCCTCCAGGTTTCCTAATTAGAGGGGAAGGAATGATGTGTATATATGTTATTGTTATGTGGGTGGCAATACTAAGAGAGATGTCGAGACGTCAGAGATTGTCAACTGGAAAAAGATGGCCAATAAATAGTGATTAATTGTGAAGAACGTTATTTATTTAATCCTGCATACATATCACTTCGACTATTTTTGTATTGGAAAATGAACAGCGCCAAAAATTAGTATGACAATTTTGACATTTCGCGAGTTCCGTTTTCGAATACGTTGTCGACAATGTTCCTGCTACCGGCACTGATCAGACACGAATTTTAATAGAATACCACTGGTAATATCGAGATAAGTTTCATTTTCATAGAGTAAAGAAACAGGTTAATGAAAAACATATCCTTACACCATCAGATAGTGCTCAATAAATTACAATCAAACGAATGGCTCTCTAGTGTACAAACACGCAATTTTCTACATGATGCCGAAGTTCAATTTATCACGCGACGCGATGGATCGGTCATATGTTCGTGTCATCTCGGATAGATGATGAGGTTATTTCGAGGCCAATATCCAATATATCTATTGTACCTGTACCTGTGATGTTGTATTTCAGGAAATATATTTTGACAGCGTTCCTCCTCACCAGATAGACCATCTCCACCAATCTATTGTACAATAGATTGGTACCTACCGCATTTTAGACATGTGTATTATCGACTATTTTTGTATGGGCAAACAGCGCTGCGGCGGCGAAAAGAGAAACTAAACATCGTATTACCTAAACATTTTTACATTTTCGAAAACTTAGTCGAAAGAAGTTCCTGTAGCACGAGCATGAATAATGTAAAAATAATAATGCGACGTTTTCGTATCGCCTTCGACTATTTTTGCATTGAAAAATGGAGAGCGCCGCGGCGGTGAAAAGAGGAACTGAAAATTTGTATGACAATTTGGCATTTCTCGAGATACTTTTTCGCTTACGTAGTCCAAAAATGTTCCTGCTACCGGCACTGCTACCAGTTTCTCTAGCAAGAACAACTTGCAACTACATATTCGTATCGTTTCCGTCAAAAAAACGATCAGCGGTGCGGCGACGAAAAGTGGAATGAAACTTATACGAAAGTAAACATTGCAATAACATCTATATATATAAAAATCAAATGCTGTTCGTTAGTCTCGCTAAAACCCGAGAACGGCTGAACCGATTTGGCTAATTTTAGTCTTGAAATATTCGTGGAAGTCCAGGGAAGGTTTAAACGGTGAGAAAATATGGAAAAATTGCGAGTTATTTTCGCATACAAACTGTTCTTACCTGTCAAACATTTGATGAATGGTGATAAGAAGTTCACCGTTTCATCTATATTTGATAAATGTCTACCCGTGCGAAGCCGGGGCGGGCCACTAGTACTTTAATAAATAATCAAGGTTTTAAACTTTGATGTACTAACTTGTATCTATTATTTTGTTACAGGTAAGAAAATTGATGGAATTCTTCAGAACTTAATTACAAGGTATTTGATAGTGCATGACTCACCTGATGGTCACCTTTCAACGTAGGCTATAACACTTCCAACACAAGAGGTGTCTCTCGCGCGCTGCCGACCCAAGCCGGATTACAGCCAAGATTCTTATAGGTTAAAGAGAGGTAGAGTGAATTGGGATCTCCCGTGGGGTTTCCCATAAAATTGTAGCCACTCGGCTGGGGACTGTACCTCCACCTTACAGAAGACCACAGTTAAATACCACTTCTTTGATGTAGCGTTATGTTTCTGCGGTAAGATGCACTGCCAGTGCTCCACGAGGATACGCTGTGCTAGTAGTCATGTTGTTAACGCAGCGAGTCCTCATCAACAACATGGCTGGCAACGCGTTTGTGATAATCAAATCCATTAACTCTTTTTAAATAAACTAGCGACCCGCCCCGGCTACGTCCGGGTAGCAAAGCATAATATAATATAGCCTATGTCACCCGGAAGCTACACTATGTAGCTTCCCAACAGTGAAAGATTTTTTGAAATCGGTCCCGTAGTTTCGGAGCCTATTCAATACAAACATACACACAAAAATACAAATCTTTCCTCTTTACAATATCAGTATAGATTTAAAGGACCTAGTCCCGCGTCAACGTCCCAAAGGTCGTTAGCTCAACGGGACATTACATATCAATTTAATATAGTAGCGACTGTAGGTACATACTACATCTTAGGCTGTTGTACCTCGCCAGCTGTTTCCGTTCAGGTGTGCTAGAACTAAGAACTCATGTTTGAACGTAGCTCCGCTTAGTAAGTGATTAGTAATTTGAATTCTTATCATGATTCTGTCATTCTTAGTAGTTTGTTTAACTACGAAGGTAGTAACGCAAAAAAGTGGTAGATACAAAGCTACGCGGAATTCGGGCTTTTACAGTAACATATACATATTACATACATATGTTATAACTATACGGTTCTGTAAAAGCTTGATTCACCATTCAGATCTTCATACAGTTGGATATTTCTACAGAGATTTAAATATTATTTATTTATTATACATTTCCACCGTTATATTAGGTCCTTACATATGAAATTGGCGTTTTTCGTACTGGCCACTTTAATCACGAATTTCTCCTCTTTGGTAAGGAATTCCAAATTCAAATTTGTACAGCTATAGACTCATGTATTTGTGCTTCGATGATCGTCATTCATTTGTTTTTTTTCTTCTGTTTTTTTCTGTTTGCGTCACTCATTTTACAAAATGGAAAACCTTAAATATCGCATTATTTACGAGTACGAGTTCCGCCGTGGCACTAGTGCTGCGGAAACAACTGGAAGGGTGAATGATGTGTATGGCGGTCGTGTTGCAAAAGAAAACACAGTTCGTTTTTGGTTCCAACGTTTTCGTTCTGGAAATTTCGACCTGTAGAACAAGCCCCGTGGACGGCCTGAGACTCAAGTTGATAATGAAGAGTTGAAGGCTATTGTGGAAGCGGATCCATCGCAAACCACGTCCGAGTTAGCTGCAGGCTGCAATGTTAGTGATAAAACTGTTTTAATTCACTTGAAGCAAATTGGGAAGATTAAAAAGCTTGAAAGGTGGGTACCTCACGAATTGACTGAAACAAACCGGCAAACGCGCGTCGACTGCTGCGTTACATTACTAAACCGGCACAATAATGAAGGTATTTTAAACCGAATCATTACCTGTGATGAAAAATGGGTTCTTTACGATAATCGGAAGCGCTCAGCGCAATGGTTAGATCCTGGCCAGCCAGCCAAATCCTGCCCCAAGCGAAAATTAACCCCAAAAAAGTTACTTGTAAGCGTTTGGTGGACTAGTGCCGGTATTGTTCATTACAGTTTTTTCAAATCTGGCCAGACTATTACGGCTGATGTCTATTGTCAGGAATTGCAAACCATGATGGAAAAGCTAGCGGCTAAACAACCTAGGCTGGTCAATCGCTCCACGCCACTGCTGCTTCACGACAACGCTAGACCACACACTGCGCTACAGACGGCTACTAAATTAGAAGAGCTTCAATTGGAAAGTCTAAGACATCCTCCGTACTCCCCGGACCTTGCTCCAACAGATTACCATTTTTTTCGAAATTTGGATAACTTCTTGCAAGGGAAAAAATTCAACTCCGATGGGGCAGTCCAAATCGCCTTCAAAGATTTTATTGATTCCCGTCCGACTGGTTTTTTTAGTAAAGGGATCAATGAACTACCTATGAGATGGCAAAAGTGCATAGAAAATAATGGTTCATACTTTGATTAATTAAATATATTATATTAAAAAATATTCGACTTTTTGTTCCTCCCATACAAAACGCCAATTTCATATGTAAGGACCTAATATTATCCCGTGGTACCGCTAAATCCCGAAATTGAGGTATCATTTCGTATTCAAAGTCTGGTACAAATTTTAATGCCGCCGAACACATTTTCGGGGTATTCCAGCGTCTTATCTCACAATAGCAAGGAGCTAATATGTAAATTTGATTCACGGCCAAATCTCGGGGATAGTGTTAGATCCCGGCGCGAACAAACAGAATAACATATCTTTGACGGCTTCGTCCCGGGAACAGAATTTCTATAAACCTTTGCGTGTCACTCGTAGGTATTTTGTTTGATGGTATACGAGATTGAATTCTTTGTGATGTTATTAGAAATAAGATATTGTTTGAGAAGTAAACATCGAATAAATGCAAATTGAGGATCCCTCATTTTTTTAGGGGGATCATAGTAAAAATTTTAAAGAGTGTTAGGGCAAAATGGGATCTCCCGTGGGGCTTACCATTAAAATTGGAGCCGCCCGGCTGCGGACTGTGCCTCCACCTTACACTACTGTGATGTAGTGTTGTGTTTCTGCGGTGCGGAAAGTTGCCAGTGCTCCAACAAAAGGGTCCCCGTTTGGGTAGGTTGAGCTGTTACAACACCTACTTTACACCGAAGATAATTTGGTGCCAACGTGACAGATGGTGAGTCCGTCGGCGTCGCGTAGGCACTGCAAACGTCCTTGAATTTCTTATTAGACTTATGCAGTTTTCCTCACGATGTCTTCCTTCACAACACTTAAGTTAGAAAAACTCATTGAATTGGTCACACATTGGTCACAGACCTATGGGATTGCAACTTGCTTCGCTAGAAAAGCAGGCAACTAGTCTACCACGGCTCTGTACTCATACGTCATTTAATTTTAGACACCACCGCATATAGCATATAGGTAGTAAGGGCAAAGATCCCTTACCCATGATTTGCTCGACCGGATGATCCACAGGATGAAAGGCTTCGCACGTCACTTCCGGTCACCGATCTCATTCATCAAGTCATTCATTTCGATCTAAGTGACGGGTTCTAACAGTGTTATATCAGATACTAGGTTATCCCCCGCGGTTTTGACCGACTGGATTTAAAGATTATTAATAGAAAACTAAGAATATGTTTACGACTGTGATTTTTGAAAGGGACTCGGCGTAATGATGTATCTATAAAAATAAAAAAATAATGTATTCAATTTGGCCCCTATTAGGCATATATAAATGTCTAAATTACCATCGGTTGGGAAAAAAGCCATCTGGGAATAACCGGCAAGAATCACAGTGCTCAATATTTTTTCATGTAACGATCATAATTTAGCAAAGTTTAACAACATTCTTCTAGACATGAGTATGTACTATAATTAATTTATAATTGACTATAATTATATGTATGTATGTAATATAGCATAATGCGCCAGCTTTCATAGCATTTTCTTGATAGGGCCAGCAAGGCATTGTATGTTTGAATTAATTATATATTTTACTTAAGAATAAATAAAGTATTTATAATGGTTCTGCGCGTTTACGATAGCCAACTTGATTGATTAGGCTTCAAAAGCAACTGCTCGCGTATTTTTACGGACCTTCGAATGCGTCGCAAATTACAGAATATTTTTCTCAGACCAGATTCTAGATGAACCTATAGGATGATTGATAGTCCGACGACGGCTGAGTAAATGATGTTTTGATATGTTCTCTAAGATACAAATCCTACTAGAAATACATATAATACGCAAGAAATACATCGTAATCTGTTAAGTGGTATAGAAAATAAAAAAACGAAAAAATATTAGATTAGCATGATCCAAATTATTTATTATCATTGAAATTTCCGCAAAGTTAGCGTTAGTTCAGAATTGCAACATAAATAAGACATGGCCAATACTCCTTTGTGGTGTAATAAAATAGCCTTATGCATAGACTGCAAATAAAAACTGGCTCTCTTTTATGTTCCCCATAAATTCTGAGCCGAATTTCTGCAGTAAGAAATGACTACTCATTCATCCGAGGCAAGCCTTCTGAATTATGAAACACAACCGCGTTACTGCTCTTAGGAAAAACAAATGAAAATATTTTGCTTAATTAGAATCTACAACGTTGCTGAACTTTTTAGGGTTCTGTAACCGAAGGGTAACCAACAGAACCCTTACCAAGACTTCGCTCTCCGGCCGTCCTTCTGTCTGTCAGCGGGCTGTATCTCATGATCCGTAATAGCTGAGGTAATAAATAGGTAGACTGTTGAAATATTCACAGTATGATCTATAATAGTCAAAATCAATGCAGTATGTGCATTTCTGTTGCCGCTATAACATCAAATATTAAAATAACGCTAGCTCCACTACTAGATACGTGTTTTTTTGCTCTATCTCAACTAGAAGTCGCTCGAAATGCTTATTGTGCAAATGTAATGTTCACAGTGAACTGGATGAACATCGGTGCTATTATTTTATCTTGAGAATAGAAGGGACTAGATTTATGCCTTTGTTTGCAGTAAACCTTACAGTTCCAGGGCGTCAAATGTTAAAATTATACTCCTGACCTGACCCCTTAACAGTTAAGGCATAACAGATGACATCTTTTAGCGAGATCTTAATTATCACACATTATTAAGTGCCCGTGTCTCTTCGCCCCGAGACACTTGAGTCTGTGTAGATACTATTACAACGCTTAAGTTAAGTGGGATGGAGCTTCACGAAAGTACAAGTGGGATATGTCTTTCTTATGTCAAGTTGTGCTCCACATTTTTTGTTCTATTTTTATACTTGGTTGTTAGCACACTGAACCATCTGGACCCTACAAAAAATATAAAAACTTTGGGTTTGATCAGATATTGGTGTCGATTCTGTTGTTCAAAATTACTAAACTTAACTAATGTGACAGGTCTAAAAGTCTTGCTATCCTTTTCTCATGTGCGGGATTAAATAAGCATGGCAATATTTTTAGACCTGTCAAATTAGTTAAGTTTAGAAATTTTGAACAACTGAATTGGCACTATTAGCAGACGGCGCCATCTACACCCAAACTTTGTAAAGCTTGTATTGTACTATGGCTCAAGATAAAAAAATACTATTATTCGATATGTTACATAAAAATGTTCATCATGTGTATGCGTATTGGATTGTGATCGCTACAGTTGGCACAGTAAAGGATGATCAACTAATTCCACCTAACAGATCACAACCAAATATGAAAACTTATTTACTGTAGTGTTGTGCTCCTTTAGTAGCGCTGGGCAGTAATCAGTTAGTTTCATATACTGCTAGGCTGGCTACGTGCCAGGTCACAGCTTGTTATCTGGTGTGAGATGGTTTCTGCGGTTTGTCGATAAAAAAAAATGAATTCACACTGAAGTTTTTATTATGAGTAAATAGATAAAAAAATATGTATACTTTTTCCGGGATTAAAAGCACCGTATGTATGAGTAAATTTAAGTCATTGGTATATCTAGGTGCTAGCTTATTTAAAATAAAGATTAATATTTATAGGATCTTAGGATCTGTGGAATATGTATAGGATCAGAATCATGAAAATTGCGTAACCTTACCACGAAATATCTAATAATAAAAATAACAAAAGATAAATAAACCGCGACCCTGCCAGGATTCGAACCTGGAATCTTCTGATCCGTAGTCAGACGCGTTATCCATTGCGCCACAGGGCCAATTGAAGTGTCTTACGAATTATTGCTTTCTATGAATTGAATAAAGAAATATATATAAGTTCCCTCCTCTTGCTCAAAAAATCCGTCTTTGTAGCAGTACGCTAGCGGGGTAAAATTAGATTATCGTGCTCTAGCTAGGGGAAAAATAATATTTTTTTAATATGTCCGTAACCTGGGAAGTGGAACTACATGTACCTAATTATTGTTTATTTATTCATGACATGGATACAAGTACTTTAGTCGCATACTAGATCGCTTTTTAAAACCCCACGTTCGACATTTTGATGTCTTGCGACAAAAAAGGGGTAGATATGTCACATATTATAATTATGCGACTACTACGGCGCGCTCGGTTTTTCTCTGTGATATGATAAGAAAATATGTATTAATGCCGGGCAAATATTCTTGAGTTTACTCTAAAGTAAAGTTTGTGGCCTGACGCTAGGTGAACATAAAATCCGCACGCTGCTAAATTTTCATAAGATTAAATCCAGCTAAATAATGTGGTTTTCCAAGCGCGAGCCTGGGTTCCGCATATTAAGGTGTGTTTTTATTTTCGTTGGGTAATAATTTAGTGTTTCTTTTTCACTTTTCGCGTTACAAGCGAAAGTAAATGTATGTATAAAACAGAGTTTCGTAGTAAAGTAGACTTTCATAAGTACCTTATTAGGGCCTGTATTGAATAAACGATTGATTTTGATAAAAAAAATACTGAATGTTGGACTTGCGACCATAAACTTAACGAGCAATCCCGCCTCGGGTTTGCACGCAAAACACATAAACAGCTCTCAGAAAACTAACTATCTATTGACGAAAACCACATCATAATATTCCATATCGAATATTTTAAATGCAATTTTTTATTTTCTGGGTGTGTTGTTTTCTGGTGCAGGTCATGACGAGCATTTCGATAATGATGATTGATTGAAGCAAACATGCAAAGCTGCGAGAGACATTCGTTTCATACAAAAATTTTGTTTAATGGTGCATACTCCAGCCGATAAATTACGATACTACGGGAGAATTTCAATCACACACTCTTAAAGTATGTATTCCTTTTTAATGAGACCGCTGGTCTAGTGGTTAGTGTACCTGAATGCTCCGCTGAGGTCGCAGGTTCGATTCCCGCCGGGGCAAACATTTATTGTGATATACATATTTAGTTGAGATTGTATGTTAAGTATATTGTTAAAAGAAAACGATAAAAATGTATTGCCTGATAGCGACTAGGTTTTATATTCCACTAATGTGGCAAACTAGCATACGGATAGCCCGCCTTATGGAAAGCGCTTACCGTTGCCTATAGACTTGTAACCCCAGACGTAAAATCAAAAATCATTTATTCAATTTAGACCCTAATAAGACACTTATGAAGGTCTAAATTACCACCGGTTCGGAAAAAAAAGCCACCTGAAAAGAACCGGCAAGAGACTCAGTGCTCTGTCTTTTTTTTCATGTAACAATCATGATATAACAATTTGTAACAAAATTATTTTAGACATTAGTATGAAATTACAAATATCAAAATGAAAGCTACCAAGTTGGTTTTGTCACTGCTTTCATGAAATACATATTTTAAACTATTACAATTACCAGGAGCGGGGAGCCACTTGTGCAGAGTGAGTCTATATATTCCAAGCATTTTTGTCATTTACATAATCATTAATTTTATAATAGGCTTTATTTATCAAAACTCTTTTGACATGAGTCTTGAACTAGGTATCCTAAGACCCTAGGTACGGTAATGTCCACATGGTGGCACGTAATAACACGCGAGCTATAAGTTAGGTGCGCTCAGAGATTTGTCCTCATCAAGACAGATTGGATACAAATTGCCACGGAGAGCTGTGCCTTTACACATACGGACCGATTTATAAGAGATAGCGAGAGATGGAAAATTTTCCACCTGAGTGACCCCGGCTACCGTGGTTTAGGGTTACGGTTACCGTAGCCGGTGAACGATTGAAACTCGGAACTTTAGGACTTTACTATCTGTCGTTACGCGATAGCTATCAATATTGAGTCTAGGCATTTTTTTAAGGTAACCTTTTCTGTAAATATAAAGAAGAAGCAGTATACCGAATGGTTTTAAGAGGTTGCTTGTAGCTTTATAAAAATACTGTTCTGACTTTGTAAAGCTAAACATTTTTCTGCTTTCTTTATTTTCAACGTCCTTCTGCGCTATTATTTAAGATTAGTTTAGTATTACAGACAGCGGGAAGCGATTTTACGTGCAGTTGAATATGTTTCGAAAACAGAAAAAGAATACGAATGTTCGTTTTAAAAATTGTTTGCGTTGAAACAAAGCTGTTTGTCCGACGTTGTTTTGTTTCCTTGTGTAAAGTAAAGTAAAGGTGTTTTAACTAATGTCAGAGGTTTTATTCATGTTATTTTTTACTTGCATGTGTTTAGTATTATATCTTTTGACACATTATAATAAATTCCTAGGTGTCTCGATATAGCCGTTTTGTGTATGTTATCCCAGAAGTCTAGCGGTAGTCAACAATGATAGTATTTCGCTCTTACAATGTCAATTACTCATTCATATGTAATGTTAGGAAATACGTAAAATTACCGATAATAATAATTATTACGTCTGCCGCTCTCTTGAAAAATCTAAAAAACGCTTTCAGCTTGAGACTTGCGGTGGCAGGGAGTACCTAAGAGAGTTCTATTAAATTATACGGACAACGCCTTATCAATTTGCTGTCCAGTAATAAAATGGACGTTGCAATAAACGAACAACCCTTCAGATACACACTTCTAGCGCTATTTCTACCACAAGAACGACGTACGCGACGTAGAATATTACATTTATTTATTACTCAGAGAATAGTGGGTTCTTTCTAGTATAGATAGTGGGTGGGTGACACTCAAACTGGGAACAAATATCGTTCATCTGGCATGTAACTTGTGAATGACGTACTTTTTTGGTTGTCAACATAGAAATAGAAGACCAAAGAAAAGATGGATGGATTGTGTGAAAGATGCCATGGCCAGGAAGTGAATACAGAGATGACGGCTGATAGAGAAGGATGGTAGAGAAATACATATTGCGCTGACCCCAAATTATATGGGATAAGGGCAGGAGAAATTATGAATAATTTATTTTGAAGTGGAAGCTCGCAAAAATAAAGCTCCAAATTAGGATTTGTGTATGAATGAGAATGCCACTCAACTTCACAGGACGAGAAGAAGAGTACATATAACATTCCATTCCGTTGTGCGTTTGTTTGTAATTCTTCTCCTAAACGATTTCATTGATTTGCTTTTTTTGTTCAAATGCGATCTTTTGTATGGTTCTTAGATATAGTTGTACCGGGTAGGTGACGTTATTTTACTATCGAGATTCTGATTTTTTTACGCAGCCGAATTCGTGGAAGAATGTCAATTACAATAAAGCTGGTATTTTTTCATTTCTCAATCAATCACCTAGCTTAATTTTATACGCAGTAAGTGTAGGTAAACCTTTATTCTACCAGCTATTACCTACCCATTAGAGTAAAGATACTTATATTATAATAGCTTGTTCCTCGTACATTACCAAGTTACATTACCTACCGGCAATGTACAGGGAAAAAATGATCCTCGTATAAATCTGCGTAATGTACGATGAAATATTTTTTTATACCACTAAGGAGGCACACAAACATACGGCCCTCCTGATGGTAGTGGACCGTAGTCTATAGCACGTAGCAACACCATAGATATCACTAACGAGTCGCCAACCCTTTTGTTGATGAGGACTCACTGTGCTAGTAGCATTACTACTAGTGTAGCGTACTCTCGTTGAGCACTGGCAACCTTACTTACCGCAGAAATACAACACTACATCAGAGTAATGTTATCTGACTGCGGCCTTCTGTAAGGTGGACAGTCCCCAGTCTTACAGGCCGGAGTTTGAAGCTGGGCCCATCAGATGCCAGGCCGTCGCTTCGACCACAAGGCCACCACGGCTGTATTTATTTTCCATACATTACCAGTAATGTACAACTAAAAATGTACGTGCGTTCTTAAAATACTTTGTTCCTGGTTTTGTGTGTGCCGTGCAGTATCTATCTAGGTATGTTTGTCCATCAAACATTGACTTTTAATTAGCGATAACGTGAGTTATTTGGGCAGTAATATATTCTTTATCTGCCTTTTAAAATTATATTTATAACGTACTATCGCGGCAGGTCAAAGTTGTACTCGGTAGGTAAAAGCATTCTTTTGGGAAGATAAGTCGAGGAACTTGTTTATGTGTGTCCGATGTGTTTTATTATATACATCATGCCAAGTCCCTCACCGGGTAGGCAGAGAGCGAGTATAGAATAGCGATATATTTGCATACCTCTTTTGCTCATTTTACCTACATTCATCAATGGCTTCATATATGCCCGACGCGCGACGGTTCCTAGTATTCTTTACCTTTCAATCATTGAGAACATTCGAAATAAGGTCTAGAAAGGACATCATCCATGTTTCATAGAAATTTAGTCCAAATCTGAAAGTGCCAGCCAACGCTTTTTTTTTGTATATTCTGTTAGATCTCCGTCTGAGCATTTATTCTTATGGCAAATTTGGACATTAAAGGACATTTCATTTGTTTTTGGTTATTTTGAATTCCTATTTTCAACAAAAAAATATGAATATTCTGATTGACGAACTCAAATCAAATCAACTACAATGGTGGATGATGTCCTTTGTAAATAAGGGCACTACGATAGGAAGAACCAATTATGGTTGGCAACTTAGTTTTATCGATCCATTTTGATAGTATATAATGATGTGTGATGATGTATGATGTAAATAAAGAAGTTGTATCAAGTGTAACAGGATGTAACTGAATGAGTTTTATTAATATTGATAGCTGTCGGTATGCTATAAGTTTTTGGGTGAAATTAACAAGGTGCCCCTAAGTGACTCGCCTGATGAGTTTCCAATATCCTCTATTAATATAACTCGAGCCGATACCTAATATTCGCTCGATCTAATGACCTCCTGATGGATATCTGCGGGCTGAAAAATTTACTTGCGTTCCTGGATAGTTATCACGAGATATATAGGCTATAGAAACATTTTTTCGACGTCTCGTGATTACGAAACTAGACCCCTAACGGCCCTTTTGAAAACTGGATATAATGAAAAAAAAAATTTTCGACAATTTAAATTGTTAACTTTACTGGATTTAGAAGCCACAAAAAGTAAAAAGCCCGAGCGAACTGATCAATATCATATTCTTGCTTCTTGCCTATTTTATTTTGGTAAGTCGTATATAGTGAGGCTTGATCAGAAGGATGGAACAGAGAGAGAATAAGAATAGTAGGATTCAACAGAATAGTAGGATACATAGCATTCATGTTGCGTTGCTTTAAAGTCAGCTATATACATATTAATGGCGAAACTAATCAATGCTTACGAAAATATCTGCCGAATTGTTCGCCTTTGCCCGTATTACTCTAAGGCAATTTGTGTTAACGAATATTACGGACTGCCTTCATTTTCGGCGATTTCCCTAGAGGGATTTGATAGCACATAATATAATATTTGTCACCTGTTGATTAAGTCTACGGAGCGTTAATAGAAAAAGTTTCAGCAAATCTACTGTGAGTAGCGTTTGGGGACGGGGCTCGTTTTCAACATAATTTTACTTAGCGTTACTTGTCTCTTAGACTCTCTCACGTAAAGCGTGCTACACACCCTCAGTTTTAACTGTACAGTCGAACTGTGCAGTTAAAACTGAAGGTGTGTAGGCAAAACTGACAACTGTGCAGTTAACCTGACGATCTAAGCTGAACGTGTGTAGTCACCAGGGGGCGTCAGTTATAACAGCACAGTTCGACTGTACAGTTAAAACTGAACGTGTGTAGCCCGCTTAATGGTCCTTTAGGGGAAGTCAAGGACAACAGTACTGTGCCGGTAGCAAAATTTTAGGCATGGGGCAGCGCTGTTCATTTCCCAATCCAAGTCGAAAGCCTTACAAATATGTAGTCGAAAGTTGTTCGTGCTAAGACTACAGAGCTCATTTCACTATAGGCAGATTTTAAGGCCTAATCACTAATTCTAAAGAACCGTCAAAGAACGATAGGTAGTCCTAATCGTTCTCAAGATATTTGAAAGTGTAACGGCCGTATACTGATACAAATTTTATGCCACATTAATTTTGAGTGGCCTCCGATATTAAATGCGAAATTGTATTTTGAGGAAGCTTCAAATAGTTATATGGGCAATCAAACTTAATATTAGTCCGTCAAAATCTATAAATTACTTACGATATTAGAATTCGAACACGCATTGAATTATCATTAAATGCTGTGAACAATTTGAACGTTTCTGTTTTCAACAACAAAATGGATAAGACGCTTTGTGTTGTGTGAGGTACCTAATTGCAAAGCTACGATAACCTAGTTAGATAGCTTTATTGACTGTTAATTAATAGATTGTCTATGTTTTGATGGAGCTATTCAATGGATGGATTGCTGATTGATACAATGATAGTTGAGCTAACATGTATCAGTATTAATTTGCAGGTGTGTTTGAGATTCATACTTGGAATTTCCATTCTATCAGCCGTCACCTCTGTATTTACTTCCTTTCTAGCGTTCTCATCTTTCACATGGTCCATCCATCTTTTCTTATTTTTTTATATACGACTAAGGTGGCATACCAGCATACGGCCCACCTGATGGTAAGCAGTCACCGTAGCCTATAGCCGCTAGCAATACCAGGGGTATCACTAACGGGGTGCCAACCATGTTGTTTGTTGATGAGGACTCACTGTGCTAGCAGCAATACTACTAGCCCAGCGTATCCTCGTGGAGCACTGGCAACCTTACTTACCGCAGAAACACAACACTACATCAAGTAGTGTTATCTCACTGCGGTCTTCTGTAAGGTGGAGGTACAGTCCCTAGTCGGGCGGCTCCAATTTAAATGGGATAACCCACGGGAAATCCCAAATCGCCCTACCTCTCTTAGGTGTACTTCTACCTCTGTACCCATCCACATTCTTACTTAAAACTTTTCCTACCATGTTCCATACTCCATACCATACAATGACAAACGCTTGTTCTTCAACTTTTCGGTCACTGGAGCTACTTTCAAACTTCCTGTAATAAACTAATTTCATACATTGTCCAGTCCGCAGTCAAATAACACTACTTTGATGTAGTGTTGTGTTTCTGCTGTAGTAAGGTTGCCAGTGTTCCGCGAGACGCTGCGCTAGAAGTAATGCTGCTATCATAGTGAGTCCTCATCAACAACATAGTTGGAAATTCGTTAGTGACAGCCCTGGTATTGCTAGCGGCTATAGGCTACGGTGACTGCTTGCTATCAGATGGGCTGTATGCTTGTGTGCCACCTTAGTGGAATAAAAAAAATGTCCAAAGATCAAGACTCCCTTTACGAAAAACCTTGTATAAGTCACTTATATTTAAAAAAAGGATTTTATTATTTTAGGTCCTCACTAATAACGCACGAAGTCGCAGGCACAGCTAGTACATGTACATAATGAAAGAATTAAAAGTTATCTGCATCAGTCGAGACAATAGGCAATCATTGTTCAATTGTATAGTGTAGGTATTGATCAAGTATAGATCAACTGTAACATGGTTATTGTTCAAGCACGGAACTCGGGAGATCGTTCACCAAGAGAATTGTATGCAATTTAGTGCTGGGATTCAATTGAAATTGACAACTAATTGATAAGAGGCCAGTTGTCAATTCCTATTTGTATTTCAATTTTGATCTGTCTATTGTACAGACCTAGGATTTTCGCCACGCTGGCCTATTGAGATGTTTATTAATTAGTATTGTCAGACAAATTGTGTGAATTATCTTGTAAGTTTTACTAAACGGAACTGAAATATTTTTACGATTCTCTTGTTCATTGAAACTAAGTATATTCCTCGTTTTGACAGTCTTCTGTCATTTGGGTTAGTGAGACAAGAGCATTGGCACCAAATATTTGAAGGGCTATTGGCACAGTATCTTCAACATTATTAGCGGCGGAAGTCTATAGTAATACCACAGTATTAAGCCTGGGCCCTACTATAGTAAATCTGAAATGAAATATACACACTTAGGTGGGATCCCGCGCACTCAGTTTAAATCTATGTCATTTGTCGGGGTTTCCCGGATATTATGGGCGCATGGTCTTATATCAGGGGAAATGAAGAACTACCATTCAAGGCAGTGTGTTATATGAAAAATGGTCCACCGACTCAACTTCCCTTCTACGATGAAGCTTGGAGAGAAATGTAGCAGTCGTATACAAAGAGGTACGGAGGGATTTGCTATGCATTTTTAAGGCTTTTAAGGCTTAAAATAAGGTTAAGTACATCATTCGTCATGCGTGATTGTTTTTTTTTTTATAAATGAAACCTTATTTCCCTCTGTATTTTTCTGTAGGTATCTGTATAATTAACTTGTTGCTAGTTTTCACCGCGAGCTCTTTTTTATGATACAAACGTCACAATCGTACGGCCTACATGGTAACCGTTCAGCGTAGCTTTTGGTAGTCCGCAATATTAGATATTAAGAATACTTTGCCAACCTTTTGTTGTAGGCCATAGCTGGTTGCAGCAAAAATTCTCGCGGTCAGCACAAGGCATCGCCAAGGAGTTCAGAAAACCTTACCGCAGAAACACAACACTACATCAAAGTAGTGTAATTTGAATGTGATGCTGTAAGGAGGTACTGCCTAGTCTGGTGGCTGCAATTTGAATGAGAAATCATATTGCACTAAACTGTAGTTCAATAAAGTGTCGGTAAGCCATTACCGAAGCCTATTAACGTTTACACAAGGGCAGCGTGTGAATAAGTAATCTTTTGAAGTTGCGTTTATAATGTTTGCAAATCTTCTACTTATCTTAACATAGTATAAAACAAAGTCGCTCCGTCCCGCTGTCTGTACGCTACGCTACAGTAAGTTCCCTGAGTAAAGTTTTTAATTATTTATGTATAATTCATTTAGATTTTGTATAAACTTGTGCGAAGCCGGGGCGGGTCGCTAGTTGGTATATAAAAACTGGCCCAGTTAAACGGTTCCTTAGTCCAGTGTTCCGCAAACTTTTTGTGCCCAAGATACATTAGAAAATAGGGAAATTTTGGAAGAACACCATAAATGAAAGGTCAATCTTGAAGTATTATTCAAACATGCTCTTTTATTGTTAAGTGTCCGAAACGAAACAGATAGTCTCGCACGCGCGCGCGATTTGCAGCGGTTGAGATATTTTCTTTCGTCTTTATGGGATAATTATTTTTCTAAGGCACACCAGCTAATGACCACGGTACACCAGTATGTCGCGACACACACTTTGCGGAACACTGCCTTAGTCCAACGGGCACATTGCCAGCTCCAATGATCCGAATAAAATAAGACCTAAGATAACAGACTAAACGTTTCGTAGCTACATTACGGAATCTAATATCCGGCTATTTATTTCAGTGGGTATAAACGATAGCGGGGTTTGTTAAGAGATACGCAATGTCGTTACAATAATAATTCAAAAGATTATTCTAATGAAATTGGCTTAGAAAATGGGGCGGAGCGTATCCATTGACCTGGATAGTCCTCCACAAGACGGCTATCAGCATCCGATCTCACCCGAACCGAGAACGTTATCGGACTTCAAGTATTGCCATCCTTATTAAACCCCGCACATGGGAAAGTGATAGCAATGTTATTATTATTCTCTAATACATAACATGCAATTCTGAGGCGTTAAGATAATTGAATATACAAAAACAGTAAACATGTAAATGATATGAGCTAATGGCTCGTCCAAACATTAGCTGTTTCCGATCTATTAACCCACTGACAGCGAAACAGAATTAACATTAATGTAACGGCCGATTACGAAGACAATTAACATCCCAGTGCAATAACAATCAACATTAACAATGCTACGTACTTGATAGTTGAATACTTTTATGGATGAGATGCTCTGAGCTAGATAGAAATAATAAAGTACTCAATGGTGGATAAGGAAGGAGTACTCGTAACCGGCGGGCATGTTATACAGAGTATCATAATGGCATCAAGAAGCAAAAAATGCGTGTAGAATATGATGGCGCTCTTTACTCTCTGCCTACCCATGAGGAATCGATACTTAAAAAGCACTTCTAATAAACTGGGTAATGGGGCTCGAAGTAGCGCTTACCTGCCGGTTATCCAAAACTTCAAAGTCCTATAACGCGTGAACCAGACTTTAAACTGTAAAATGTCAACATGGATTTTTACAAACAAACAAACATCCCAAACGCATATACCGTCTCCGTTCCGTCATGGGTAAAAATATTGTGTACCTTTGTCAAGGACATACCTATATGGATATAACTAGAATATTACTAAATCAAAGATCCACGTGTAAATCGTGGAATGCCCCAGTAGACATTTTGTTGCAACAAACTCAAAAAATTTAGAAACTTGATAATTCTCTAACACTCGACAGAGAAAGTCCTTGAAGAGGATTGATTGCCACAGTTAGGAAGAAGAAAAAGGAGATGAAGACCTTGGATCGTTATAAAAGATTAGGGCTGAAATTTGCCTGGGGGACTATTCAATATATGCTCGGAAAGCCAACATTGATTTAAATCTTTAAAGTGGAGCAAGGATTACTTAGCACGGTCTTGTAACTCCGTAATGTCTATTAGAACACTGATTAGCTAGAACGATGCTAATACAAATTAGCGCTTAAACATTAATTAGAATTAGATGAATTCTGTTTGTGGT
Source organism: Falcaria lacertinaria (assembly GCA_951449985.1). Lineage (NCBI taxonomy): Eukaryota > Metazoa > Arthropoda > Insecta > Lepidoptera > Drepanidae > Falcaria > Falcaria lacertinaria. The sequence goes on from OX602129.1 coordinate 7,790,608, forward strand.
TCAACGTAGGTAATTAAGGTTAGGTCAATGGTTAGGTTGGCCAATACTGTTACGTTAATGATGTGATCTTAGTGGAATAAAATTTGTTCAATGAAGAATTTAAACTTCTGTGGTTTTCAGATGGGCCATCAAATTGTATATAAAAAAAATATGTATATATTTATATATAAAATTCCGGTCTGTTTGTTCGTAATTCTTCGTCTCCTAATCGGTGTAGGTCAGAATATTTTTGACGAGACCCCCTTTGGTTGTCGATAGTCGGTAAACTTGACTGCTACGCTAGAAAAGAAGAAAAGAAAGAAAGAAAATTAATTTATTCATAAGAACACATAAACATATAGGAAGGGAAGTCGTTATGGAACGGTCTTAACTCAGCATGTGCTGGTAAGCGTATGATGGACAACCAGACAACCAGCGCTGATCTTCCGATAGAAGCCGTGGGTTTGATTTCCTCGAGGATGAACATTTATATTTAGTTTCCCTTGCGTCTGGGTATTTGGTATGTATTATAAGATTGCATTTATAAAAAAACATTATGTATCAGCTGCTGGCTCCCATAGTACAAGCTTTAGAGCCAGATGGCGCTGCGTGATGATGTCCAACCATGAATTTATTAGTTGTGCAAGACAGTATTTGATGGCGACTGGCCGACAACAACGGCCGTTTGTTTTTATAGAAAAAGAAGTTTTTATTTTGACATTACGTGTCAGGTTTTGTGTCGTATTCCTTTTCGTTTAGTTTATTACCAGTTTTGTTACGTGCTTTCTTGTAAATATTTAATTATTATACCGCTTATCACCATCGTATGTCTAATTCTTTACCATCCTATACAGTCCACTCGATCGCTATCAGTAGTCATTTATTAAGGAATATTTTCATACTATAATTATTAAAATACAATAAAAACTGTCCCTTTCCTCTTCACCCTGAAAGTTGATAAAAAGCGCAGCTCTGAATACTTAATGAAATTCCGCAAGATATGAACATTGGTTGCATATTTTATGAAGATTGTTTGTTTTATGAGATCTCCAGCCCTTTGTAGTGATTGAAAAGACAAAGTATCAAGAAGTTATATCTAGATCTATACAGCGTATTTCAAACGTTCTTTTTGATAATGTTAGATCCTGACCCGAAATTATGACAGGTAAAAAAAATGCGACATAAACGGTCATATATTTTCTTCATATTGACTTAAAGGTTTGATTATTTTACAGCCGCAAGAGACCATAGACCCGGATATTTCATATTTATTTCAATTTGATTACTACACGCGTTCTAGAGATAAAATTCTTGACAGACAGACAGACGGACAACAAAGTGATCCTATAAGGGTTCCTTTTTTCATTTTAAGAACCCTAAAAAAAATGATGTACGGTCCGTACAACCTTGAAAGTAACTAAGCTGGATATAACAGAAACTACTAGATGAACTTATAATATTTGATAACTTAGGTTACTTATTAGTAGCCTCTCTCAATTACTGCTTCATCATCAATCAATCATCATTCTCATCATCATCAATCAAAATACAAAGTCTTATACAACTGGCTTGTTATACACTCTGTGTGTGTTTCGACTTTCTGTGGTGGCTTGTGGATGTTTCAGGAAGGTGGAAATGAAAACTTTTGCACTGTTACAAATTTATTCTAATCACTTCTTACATTTCGCGGTCTTGTCGTCTTCATATATTTAATGGAAGTGTTGCCACATAGCAGAAACTTAAAAATTTACCTTTTTCATACATTAATGTTGCCAACAGGCTTGCAACATCTGGTCTCAATCATACACATATCACAATATCTTTATATTTATATTACACAATCTTCCTCTCTATTTGTATCCGTTCGCGCCTCTCTTCTTCTTCTTCTTCCTAAGTATGGCAATCAATCCCTTCAGGGACTATTTTTGCCAGTGCCGAGTGTCAGAGAATTTTCATGTTGCAAAATTTCTCGTGTTTGCCGCATTAAAATGCCTAGTGTCATGCATTCTAACGCCCAATGGAGTTTCTGGAGACAACCCACGGCAGTAGCAGATCGTAACACGCCTTTAGATTAGAGGTAACCTATTGACCAAAATGATAAATCACTTAACCCAAAAGTCGTATTATGGCATTATTTCCAATGCTCCTATAAATCAGTCACTAAATGAAACTTTACTGCACATATCGACACCAAAAATACACATTAAAGATCAATAACACAATTTACGACACACTGGAAAAAATCCCAACCGCTCCGCCTGATTCCCGCCAAAAACTCCGTTCGCGCCTCTCGCGTTCTGTCACTCAGCTTATCTGTCAAACCCGTTTGACATTTTATGCTTTGTTCCACAGACAACCTAGATAGGTTGAAAAAGCTAACACTTAGTTATGGAATGATAGTGAGACGCGATGGTTGGTTGACTGATGCACGTGAACTAACTTTATTTACAAATAATAAATGTAATGACTACCGTAAAGCGCTAAGCTAGCAATATTTACGGGCTATGTTCGTACAGAAATGAATAATCGGAGAAAGTAACCGTTTTATTCTTCTAGGTCCGGTGTCAAAGTTCTTATGATATTCATGGAATAAGTTATTACTTTGCACAATTTTAGCTACTCGTATTTGATTTGCTAAATTTATGCAAAAAAAAAAAATTTTCGCCTCGATTATTTTATTTATTAAGAAACATCAACAGTATACATATTATGAAATATTAAGGAAACACTCTTAATCAAACAAGTTCTGATATGTAAACCCATTACAAGTGTTTACAACATTCGCCATTATGAGTGGTGGTAATACAAAAAAGGGTTAAAAACAGAAAAAATCTTTACAAATACCTATCTGTAAAACTAAACTAATTAAAATTGTAAAACTATAATAACTAAAAAAAAATTTAAATGGTCTTAATGTTAGTAAAAATATTTATACCTTTACTTGTTAAGTAACATGCCTTAATAATAAGTCTAAATAAGTCTAATAATAATAATATGGCTATAATCAAGCAATAACAGTAGTAAATAAGGATATACAAAAAAAATGCTTATGGGTAGTGCCAGAACATTAATTATTTGAGTTCATATTATTAAAAAAATTGACAATTTTATACCTGAATACATTACATGAATCGTGAAAGATATCAAGATCAGTTAAGGATGCATTAAGTTCGTTGTATGTACGACATATTCTTAGAAGAGGAGAGTTATACCCTAAGTTGGTTTTAGCATAAGTTATATGAAGAGGTTTTAAAATTCTTTGGCGCGGATAACGGTAAGGAACTTTTAATGGAATATCATTCAAGATTGAGGGACAATCGATAACGCTGTGAAGTAGTTTGTAAAGAAATGAAAGGTCTCGTATTTTCCTTCTGTCGCGCAAGCTGTCCATTTTAAAGAAAGATAGGCGATTTGTATATGGACTTCTATGCGAGATTCCTGGACATGAAAAAGCTAAAAATCTTGTAAAGGCTCGCTGAATGCTTTCTATGCGTTGAGAATGCACAGTGTAGAAAATATACTCTGACGTCGAATCCGAACGGCCTGTTGAAGGCTATTCAGTGTAAAAAAGGTTATCTTATTTCAATGCACTCTATACATGATAACTAGTAAGGTTAGGACCTAATAAAAATATATTAAAGAGTTATTCAGCGAAGGGGAGAATCTGTAGGAAGAATTGATTCATTTAACTCCTGTACGCACCATTAATATTATGGCATTTGAATGTTCGCATTGTATGGATACGTGTCACATCTCACAGCGAAATTAAATTATTGTGAGCCTCAATTGTTTAGTACTCATACAAACTTAAGTTGGGACCAGGCAGTGTGTGATAATGTTTATACATTACCTCGGTGCCAGTCTTGTGTTAAGAGGACTCACTCAGCAGCATACTCCCAGTACCTAAAGCGCATCCTTTAGGAACTCTTAACTCACTGCAGGGACGCAACACTCAAAGATATTTTTAAATTGAATTTCCATTGCTGTCTATACATCTTCTACGCAATCCATATACGAATGTGGATATGGATGGCCATATCCACAATAAACCAACGTCCACACAAGCAGTAATTTAAAAATAAGGGTCAATTATTGACCTCTGCAAGGAGTGTTCAATGGGCACGCTCACTATGCGCCAGAGCAGATAGCTTGTTCATTATTGTACGGAAGGCTAAGATTATGGTATCTTAGTGTTCTTAGAATGTTATCCGCATTATGGCTCAGTTCATCTCCTTAAAATTATTAAAAGCTTAGCTCTTTTTGACGCATCCGACTTATTGGTATTTAAACACTTAATACACTCGCACACACTAAAAGCAATAATTAATAGTAAAAAAAAATTAGTATATTTTTTTGTCAATTAAGAGCATTTTCTTACGTTTGTTTTGGTTATTTAGAAATTTAATTTTATCAGAAATGAGTGTAAAGTCAGATTTTTGTACTCAAATTAAATCAAGGACCATTGTCCTTGATTTAATTTGAGTACAAAAATGGCCCTACAGCTTTGGTGACATAGTAATAAGTGCTCAGATGGACAAGCTCTAACAGAATATGCAATAAAGCCGTAGCCGGCACTTTCATATTTGGACCTTATCTCTATGAAATATGGATGATGTCCATTATTTTACTAATTCATAGTTAAATAAAAAAATCATTTATTCAGTTTAAGCCACAATAAGGCACTTATGAAGGTCTAAATTACCACCGGTTCGGAAAATCAATTGCAGTATGGCTACGTAACTTTTATCCGTAGGTACTTAACAGACATCTAAATACAAACATTACTTCAGCTGAAACGTAGTACTTGAACGCACGAAACGACGGATGAATTCACGATCATTTAAAAGCAATAAATTCGGTAGGTTCATCAAAAACCGTAAAGTGCGAGAACAGAGAGTGTGACATATGAACCCGATCATTATCTCACCGTGCTCAAGATGTCGCTGTGGAGGTGTTCATTAGGCTTCAGAATAATTTACAAGAGATAGCGTTTATGCCTATCCATTAGAAATTATTCCCTTTTACCGATTCTTTGTCATGTCAAATTCATTAATGTGATAATTTTGTGGGAATATAAAATGTTAGTGCATACGAGTGGTGACTAAGCACTACCGTATAGTCATATTAAATATACTTACCTTGTCTGAAATAGACACAACGCACTGACCGTAGATTGAGAAATGGCGAAAATTTCACCGCTTGGTTAATACAGAGTTGTTTTGCCGCCGCCTCCTCGCGATGTACGCACGCAATTAAAATAATTACTTAGTAAGTTAGTACATATCTCCGATCACAATCAATTTAGTACATTTTTTAAAAATTAACGCAGATAAGAGAACCAAGATTGAAGACAAATACTTATGATTCGACTATGGTAAAAACTGCACGAGAAAATTCAGTATGATTTAAATTCATTCATATTAGTTCAACGTAGTTATAGTCTTCGTAAGTAATCGTAGAGAAATACAATATTAAAGGCACGAGTCAGTGACTTGTTCCACAAATATGCTCGGGATCATAAGGCGAGGCTCACACTGCGGAACGCACTTAGTTCCAAATTGCTGGCAGTTTGCACGCACCCTTACCCGGCGCGACGTAATTATAACACAAAGGAACTAATGAGTACTTAACCTACCTACTGTTTGTGTCCTAATTGTATTTCAAACTTAAATTCCATTGAACTTCGCAGAAGCCCGAAAAATACCAAGTATGGTACATTTTTATGCGGGAGACTCAACGTTATCAAAATTACCGGGATTAAATTCACGACATTTCGTTTCACATTATATCCTTTGATATAATGTATTACGTCATATAGACTCGGATCCAGATCTTGTGGCTGAAAATACTCGCTTATGATACAGAACAATTAAGTTGATTTACGAGGCTTATATTAATGGATCTGAGAGCAAAATGACTTACACCATTATCGTGCACTTATAAACTACTGTTTACAGCCAAGGCGCATAAAACTATTCGGGCTGCACGCTTAATGACTCCCATTAAAACTAGTGTGCGTGCTCCGAAAGATCTTATTTCCAGCTTTGAACTTTTATTGCATCCAAAACCAAGCTTGCTTTAATGCATATTTCCTTTGTTGCAGGATCGAGAGCTGATGAACGCAGATACAAAACATGGAACGATTGATCGTGTTCAGTTTGCTAGCAGCGGCCGCAATGGCAGACTTTACGAGCAACTGCCCACAAGAGTGCAAGTGTGTCTGGGCGAGCGGCAACAAACACGCAGATTGTTCGAGCGCACAGCTACAAGATATCCCCAAGACGTTAAGCACAGAAATTCAAAATCTAGACTTGACAGGAAACGATCTCTACGAGATAACGAGGCACGCCTTTCAGGATGTCAATTTAGTTAATCTAAAGAAACTGATTCTGCGAGAATGTAAACTGCTCACGATTCAGAAAAATGGACTGAGCGGTCTCGCCATTATGATCGAATTGGATTTATCGAAAAACGACTTGAAGACATTACATTCCGACACTTTTATAGATACAAAGAAAATTAGAAGAATTCTACTCAACGATAATCAGCTCGAAAAATTGGAGGACGGATTGTTTGCCAATCTAGAGTTCCTACAGAAAGTTGAATTAGGTAACAATAAGATATTTCAAGTGGGAATGAAGACTTTCATGAATTTGCCCAAATTAAATAGTTTGCGACTGGACGGAAATAAATTGGAATATTTGAAAAAGGAAACTCTGGATGGTTTGACATCATTATCCAATTTAGATGTGCACGATAACCCTTGGCGATGTGATTGCTTTTTGCAGCCTTTCAGAAACTGGGTTATTAGTAAAAACTTGTACACATCGCCTATATCTTGTATAGAACCGGCTAAAGTACATGGAAAACTTTGGAAGGAGCTAGATTCTAGTGATTTTGCTTGTAGACCGAGCATATTGTATCCTTCAACTAGCACAACGCTGCGTTCTTTTGACAATAACATAACCCTGGCCTGTCAAGTTAATGGGAACCCTCTTCCTGAAGTCAACTGGGTCTTGAATGCTCAGATTATAGACGCCAGTTACAGATACGAAGGAAGAATTAAATACCAGATTTTTCAAAGCAATGGTGAGAACAGCAAATGGGTAAACCTGACAATTTTCGATGCTGGCACTACAGACAGCGGGGAGTATTTATGTGTTGCTAAGAACACAGGAGGTGTTGAGGAAAGGAGTGTTAACTTAGCATATGCCCATAGTCCACCAGAAATATTTCCACCACCCAGTATGAATAATAATATGCTGCCTGTCCTCATTGGAGTGTCTTGCACAGCAGCCATATTATTAATTTTACTTGTAATTTTATGCTACTGCTGCTGTCGACGCCGTGGTTCTAACAAGAAGAAGGCGGACACATCAAATGGCGAAGCGTTGATAGAAGGGTCTGTGATTCCTGAGATGGAAAAAAGCTTGATCACAAGTCCGGTCAATCCAGTAGTGAAACCACCGAGGAAATATGACGTGCCTCCATCAATCACTAGTGGAGCGACTGAGATGTCAGAGTTGAATAAAACATTGCTGGACAATGATGCTGCATTCGGTAAGCCTTAGACTTCCTTTTTCTATTTGTTTTGACTTCTCTGACTTAGGGCTGCTTATTTAGAGCTTCGTCTTAGTTTACATATATTGGCAACGTTGATTCTAGTTTTGTTAGCTGTTCAGAAAACTTGGGGACGTTACATAAGTACACTTAACTAAATATATTATTTAAAACTTTTTAAATATTAATCAATATATGGTACTCAATATTCAGCTTATTTTCTACTAAGTATATTTACAAAGAACCCATTAAATAATTTGTCTTCCTTATTTTTTGAATGTTTTACATAATCAGTTTTTAATGTATTCTTAATATTTATTCCAGCGCACAACGAAGACGAAAAGCGTCTGATGGGCTTCGAGCACCTATTGAAGCGATCACAAGACGCCCTCAACGTCGAGTACGGTCGCACCGATGGCCGAGCCTACCCGCCTGATCTTTTATCCTTCCCTCCTAGAGCCGCACAGATATCTCCAGCCGCCAGCAACGCTTCAACAGTCCCTGACACGACCAGGCTACCTCCCCAACTCAATCCAATAAGTCCTATACATTCTCCCATATATGGTATGACAAATCAAAACCTGTTCAGGACGCTCCCCTACTCTCGATCTCAATCTCCCTTCACGGCACCCATAACGCCTCCCGTAGTCACCCCGAGGCAAGGGTACGTGACCATCCCTCGGAGACCGAGAGTACCGAGCTGGTCCAGTACTGCAAGCACACAGATTCTACCAAGTACAGAAGCTCAGGAACCACTGTATGATAATCTAGGCTTAAGGACAACAGCTGACGGTAGTTCAGTTTTGTCCCTCAACAAAGCAGGATTAGAAGCGCAGTTCTCTCCAATGAGAAACAGACCTTTGCCTGCGACACCAACTGTCTATCAAAATCCACATCAAGTCTTCTACGCGCCGATCGAAGAGCAGGAGCCGGCACCCTCACCGGTGCCTCAGTTCAACCCAAGGAACAGCATCAGCTCGCAACTCTCGGGTCCTTTGTCTACTCCCGGTCCACAAGAGCCTGTCAGTCCTAGAATGAGCTGGACTGCAAAGAATACATCTACCCCCCAACCTGAACCAAGGAGGGCTTTGTTCCAGGACAATAGAAACGCAGATTCCCAATCCTATGTTTCTGATAACAGTACGTTGAACAGGAAAGGAAAGCCGGAGACAGGGTCTTTGAGGCGACCCAGGACCGATAAAGAGGAAATCAGTTCTCCATCGAAAGAGGACCCGAGGAAGAACGAAAGTAACATATCTCTCAACCAATCAGGGACATTGGGGAGGAGTGGTAAGATTCCTCCAAGACCCCCGCCGAAGCCGAAGAAAAAGCCAACCACAGATGTTAGCCCTAAGGAACCTTTATTCGAGGACGAAGGCGAAGATGGCACGGAAGTGTAAGACTCGAATGATTAAGTTAACCCAAGTGCCAATGAACTTTTAGTGAGTGACAGTAAAACGGATACTGGTGATATCAGTGTTAAAGACAGAAAGATTAGTTCTGCGGTGCTCGTGTATATAAACGTTCGTGCTAGATTTTTTACCTACTGCGTACAAGTTCTTATGGACCATTTTTAAGAGTTAATATGAATTTTTAATGTTCCAACATTTCCACTGTACACTGTACGTTACATATATTAAGTATTTATTCTTTGTAAGTACTGTGTTTGTTTTTAGCGGAACGGTAGCTATTTGTGACGCTTGCCTCTTGTAGTGACTACAAATCCGTTTCCAAGACTGATTATTCTAAATTTACTTATTTGACATTCCTTATACACTCGCAGCTAGCAAACGTTAATAGAAATTGTCTATGAAGACTGATTGCTAGTCGCTTTTTGACTGTTGATAACGTCAATAGTTCATTTAAAGCGCCCTTTGCGGTTGTAGTTGCATCTTTGGTATGTCGTTTAGTATCCGTGCATGATTGAGATTCTCTTACTTTGACAATTTCCATGGAAACAGCATGATTTACTTGGATTTCAACATTGCATGGATATTAAACGAAATAATCCTCATCTACTAAAATAATTAACTTCGTTTCCTCTAAGTTAACACCATTTTAGTTTTTAAAACTGATTCTGTTTTATTCCCTAGTTTCGGACTTTAGCATCCGTTAACAACTTCAGCCAGAACATTATTCTCTTGGCATAGTGGATTTGCGTTCATATCCTTAAGACACATTCTTTATGCAATTACTAGAATCATTTTCAGGAAATTTGGTTCTAGTATGAAATATATAGTTCCTAGCATTATGTTTATCATGGAGGTAGCTCGTGGCATCTATTAGTTGTCTCGGTTGAATTTAAAGACAATTACCAACTTTATTTGCGGCCCCAAAAACACACCACGCGTAGATCGTGAAAGCAACAAGACAGTATAAACGGCTTGGTAATACAAAGTTGTTTTTGCTGCCGCGCCTTACTTACATTGTAGGCTCGAGATCCTATATAATTGCAAAGGACATCATTTAGGCTCAAATCTGAAAGTCAAGGCCAAATTTTGGTATATTCTGTTAGAGATTGCCCGTCTGAACATTTATTACTGTTGCGCCAAAGCTGTAGGACCATTGTTGTTGATTTTATTTCAGTTCTAAAATCTGAATTATCATTTTTTTTTGTTGAATAGAAATTGAAAATCACCAAAGCAAATGAAATGTCCGGTTAAGTCCAGCTTTGGCATAGTAATAAATGCTCAGACGGACAAGCTCTAACAGAATATACAAAAAAATGCGTTGGCTGGCACTTTCAGATTTGGAACAAATCTCTATGAAACATGGATTATGTCCTTTTGTAATCTGTATTAAATTCAACTGTAGCAAAGTTTACGTTATATCATAAGTTTTATGTATTCTGGTGCTTATTTTTATGAACAGTTTTTGAAATGACCTATTTATTTTTGTAATCTTTTGTTAATTTTAATCATTAGTTGGAAAGTACATGACAAAGTATACATTTTAATTGAGATTATGAAGTATCGGCCTGTATTAAGTTAAGTCTCAAACTAATTTGTTATCCATAATATGTGGAAAGTGGTGTTATGTAGTATCATAAACGGAAATGTACAATTCGCGATATATTGGCTGGACGAAAAACATATTTATTATTTGAAAGAGATATTAGTTCGTAAGATTGTCTAAAAACTCGGGATGACCATCGAAAGTATGTAAATCAATGTTTAAGATATATTATATATTAATTTATTTAAGCTTTAAGCCCCAGTTGTCATTAATCTTCAGTAAATCTGACAACTGGTTGCTAGACCTCGGTTGGAATTTGCCTCAAATGTTTGAGGAAAGGGCTGGATAAAAAGAAAATTGTATTCTTTATCGGAACCATACCTTATTTGGTAGCATATTTTATATTTGCTAATGAACCCTACAGAGCTATTTATTTCGAGAAATTTGGTAATGAAAGCTTTCAAGTGTTTTTCAATTCTAATTGTTTAACAGACCTAATCTAGTAGTATTTACTCCAAAACTTATATTTGTGGTGAATACTTAGATATAGTCTGTTGCTCTACAAGTTTTATCGTTATAATGCTTATTGTGTTATTTCTCTTGTATTTGTACAACGTATGTTTTTACAATATTTACTGTAGGCAGTCCAGTTTTGTAGATATAAGCGCTATGTACATAATAAACATGATTAAAACTGATTAAAGCTATATTTCAGTATTACGTGTTGGTTATTTTAAACCTTTATTACCGTAAATCGGCTTTAATTACATGATATATGAGGACGTAAAGTTTCCTTGTCTGTTTTGTGTCTGTTAACATTTTCCAACTAAACGGCTGAAAGGATTTTGATGCAATTCGACAATAAAATAGCATGCTTCAAGAGGAAGGCTTTCACCTCTTGTTTTTTTTCCATTATCCACCGTTAATTGTTGTCGGTAACAGAAAGTTTTGTACTCAGTGGCAAACATGCATTCGTCTGCTGATAAGCGGTTACCGTAGCCTAAAGACTTTGCAACAGCAAGGGTTCAATCATGTGTTTCTATCTCCACAAAATTCCCATCACACACTTCTTGAGGAAGCTTATGTTGCATTCGTTTAGGAAAATCGCTGCGGGGAGCTCATTCCTCAATTTGATCGTGTGCGGGAGGAAGCTGAGCTGGTAAGTGTTAGGGATGAATACGACGCCGATGTAAGTATATAGGTTTCCTCATTACCGTTAACTTCACCAAAAATCTACAAGATAAATCACTGACACATTATGATCCAAACCAAGTCAAATCTAAGTATACATAAATGTAGTATATATGTATTTGTTACTCAAAGAATAACCATTGTTTCGTCGAACATAAAAACTGCAGTAAAATATTAAAAAGACCGTATTCCATTCGCCTTTTAATGGCGTAAAGAATTGAGCTGTAAAATATAACAAAGAATTGTGGCGGTCGGATATAATTACACAAATATTTTTATTGTCGCCACAAATTTACTTTGATGTCCGTGTCAAAAGATATGCTTGCCCGTTTCTGGTTGTGAGGTGGGTTTCATTAGGGAGAAACATTATTTGATAATCTTGTTTCGGGGAAATAAATTCTAATTCCTAGGTATCTGGTTTTGGTTCAATTGGAGTTGTAAAGTAAATTATATTTACAGAAAATTATATTTCGTTTATATCGCTTATTCATAGAATTATGTATGTCTTCACACCTTCCCACAAGGGTCCCCGAAGAGGTAGGCAAAGGTGTTAGTTACAACACCTATTTTACCCGAAGATAATTTGGTGACAATGTGACAAATGGTGAGTCCGTCGCCGTCTCTTAGGCAATACATACATCCTTGAATTACTTCTCAGACGTATGCAGGTTTCCTCACAATGTTTTTTTTTCTCAATTCTTAGTAGGTAATAGAGTTCCGTTGGAGGTCTTAGACTTAGGATGTATACAAAGACAAGTCCTGAAAAGGATCTGACTGCAAAATGAGGTGCTTATTCCTATCAGACGAATTTCCTTTGCTACCTTATCAGACCTATCACCCTTGCCATATAACAGCGTGTTCTAATTTTGTTTAAACAACTAGCGCCATCTCTCGGCGACTGAGCGTATTATCTTCAGTCTGAGCTACTAACTTCACGTTGGATTCATCTCCCGCTCGATAGCATTTTGGTGGTTTAACTGGCTTTGTGCTCACTCTGTGGCATTTTGGGGGAAATCCCGATTTTTATATGCATATTTTTTTCGAAACAGATTGCGGTTAAAGAAATACCACTAAAATTTAACGGATACTGATATATATTAAAGCATTTTCAAAATAAATCTATACTGGTAGCAAGTACATCTTTTCCTACGTATTCGAAAACTTAGCCCTCAAAATGTCAAACGTCTACTGCGATTTTTAAGTTCCATTTTTCGCAGCCGCAATGCTGTTCATTTTCCTTTACAAAAAATAAGCACAAATCGAAAGCGATATGAATACGTAGTCTAACGTTTTCCTTGTTATGGCTGCGGTTGTGTTAAAAATAAGCGTCTGATTTACTCCAACACGTAGTAACCATAGTACAAATTCTGACATATTTCGAGGGTAAATTCTTGTTATAAAAATTAACCTATGGAACAACCCTTTTATAGTTAATTTTCACCAAATTATATTAAACTCGTTCAACTGTTCCGCATGATTGATCAACGAACATATTTCGCATTTATTATATTGAGTAGGATATTGCTATCATAAAATTACCGGCTACAATCAATATAGCGGAGTTACATGAGACGGTACCATTTGTCATTCATATTGTCTGACATTCGGTGGCAAATGTGGGAATTTAGGGCAATAGGTACACAATACACAATAACATCAACAGTATCATAACTTTTGAAGAGATTTATTGCACTACTTTGATGTAGTGTTGTGTTTCTGCGGTAAGTAAGGTTGCCAGTGCTGCACGAAGCTACGCTGCGCTAGTAGTAATGCTGCTTTCACAGTGAGTACTCATCAACAACGGAGTGTGCTAGTCATTAGTACTGCTATCGGCTATAGGCTACGGTGACTGCTTACCATCAGATGGGCCGTATGCTTGTGTCCCAACTTAAGGGTATTAAAAAAAAGATTTTATAACCTTTTTCATTTTATAAACTTTAACGCTTAAATATATAAGACCAGTAGCCCTTGCAAGAATAATTTGCGTATTCGTATCGCCTTCGACTATTATTGTATGGGAAAATGCACAGCGCTGCCGCGGTGAAAAGTGGAACTAAAAATTACTATGAAATTTTGACATTTTGCGAGTGACGTTTTCGAATACGTAGTCGTGGTGATGACCTACTGTTTAGACTTTTAACTATGACAAGGGCTGGCCGCTGTTAGGGCCTAAACTGTCCCAGATAACAAAACCCTTTGTCCGAGAAACAGATGATATTTTCCAAAATTATTTTGCCTTTGTAGGTAACACATGCTTTCTTACATGCCAAAATGTAGGCCCTGTGTCTGTTGGATATGGCTAGGAGAGAGAAAAACAATTTAATTGAAATAAAAACTGGTGTACTGGGCGAAAATCTGTATTACATACAAAACAAAGCGTAATGTTAATCAGTTGGAAGGATTTATTGGAATGAATGAACCATTGTGAAGTGAATGATGTAGGACTTGGGTTTTTGCCATACCAATAGTGCCGGTAGCAAAAACATCTCTCAAAATGTCAAAATGTTGAGTGAAAACCCTCGGTGCGCGAGTCTGACTCGCACTTGGCCGGTTTAATTATTTGTCCGACACTTTGTACCAGCTAATCAGTGAAACGACTGGACCGGACTTTTAAAGGATCTTTCACTGGCAGATACCTGATGTAACCTTGGCTACGTTAGCTCAAAAAAAAAAGGTTTCGCGCAAAAAAAACATGTAATTGAGAGCAAAATTACGCGTATAAAGTCGCGGGCGCACCTAGTACATAAATAATAGAAAGTTAAAAAGAAAAACAAGAACGCAGAACACCCAGACACCAAATAAGGGCGAACAATAAACAATTAACAGGACTCAGCTCATGAATAAACTTTTCAAACGAAAATATTTTCCCCGGAAACTTTTCACATAATTTATTTTTAGGGAGGCCCATTCGTTTTTTTTCGTGCTATTAAAGCTATTTATGTAAGGAAATTCACAAATTCTTAAAAAACTAGTAAGTTTGTCAGTTGTCACTGATCTTCGGGTCCCCCCTGATTCTTGCATCTGCCGGCCCGCGCCGAGCGAGTAGCTTTAAACACGCCCCTAAATTTAAATAATAATCCCAGCCCAGCCCAGCTCCCTAGCTTGCCCCCCAGCAACGCCCTAAGCCGAGGTCCGAGCCCCACTATGGGGCGCCCTTAGCTGTGTTGCTTAGCATGTAATAGTGCCTGGCTGGAGGCCACCTTGGTCTCGCCATTGTCCGGTTAAGTAGCTAAAGCTCCCGGAACTCACGCTACGAGAGACAACTCAAAAAAAACTGATCTTCGTATTCGGCTTTTGATTTTCAGTTATTCAACATTAGCTGTTACCCGGGCTTCGTCTGCATTTGTTTAAAGATAAGAATAGCGTACATCCTTTCCCAGGATGCAATCTATCTCCATGTATAATTGTATTACGATTTGTTCAGCCGTTTAGTCTTGAAAAGGTAACAAACAAACAGTAACTTTCGCATTTATAACATTAGTATGGCTTTACTAACTCTAGTTTGTAATTTGTAAACACTGTCGTAGGAAGTTCTTAATTGCGGAGTTCCAAGAACTATTGTCGGAAGGAGAATAGTTCAAAGTCTAGCTTTCGCGTTTTGTCGCTTCTATTCCAGGGCTCTATTCCTGGCTTAGAACATGGACGCTAATGGATTTCGGACAGTTTTGTTATTCTATTGTGAATTTGCGTGAGAGTTCTAGATTGCACTTAGTTAGAACTGAGACCTAAGCATGGTAGGTATCTGAATATAAAATATACTAGCTGTTTACCCCGCAACTTCGACCGCGTATCAATATAATAAATATCCTATGTTATAGCACTGAGTAACTAAGTATTAATATGTATTTTCAATCGCGAAAATTTGTTAAATAGTAATATTATAAAAAGAGCTCGTGGAGATATGATCCAGTGGAGTGGTCGCAATCATAAAGCTCTGTAAGTAATACTTTGATGCATTTATATTGTTTTAATTTTGTCTTTTATCTGTGTTTTATCTTTTACTGTGTATTATTCTATTTTTGTGTCTACTTTTGTGCGTGTGCCTTTTAAAACATTTATAATTCTTTTTTTTTATACCACTAAGGTGGCAAACAAGCATACGGCCCACCTGATGGTAAGCGGCCATCGTAGCCTATGGACGCTTGCAACACCAGGGGTATCACTCGCGCGTTGCCGACTCATAGTGTGTAAATTAATAACTAGAGCTGATTATTATTTGCAATATCGGGACCAAATAATATAATAATCGTTTATTTCAGGTAAGTTACACCCATATTGAAACAAATAAAATCAAAGTATATCTACATACTAAAATTAACAAGCGGGGTGAACACTGTCACCGTTGGGCAGCCACATGCAGGCGTATCCAGTGCCGCAGCATTGGAGCGTCACACCTGTCCGCTAGTGTGTTTAGGATGGTGTTGGGGCTGCCACGCAGGCGCTTCATCATCGAGGCGCATCGTTTCCTGACAATGGCATGGAAACCATCCGTGTGCGCCTCAGCGAACATGCCCGACGCACTGCAGTATCGAGGCAGTCCCATCAGCGCCCTAAACCCGTTGTTATACTGGACGTGCAGCGCGCTGTACGACCTCTGCGTATAATTGACAAATCTTTCCTCTTTATAATATTAGTATAGATATTTAATCAACGATATTATACCATTTTAACACAATAGAAGTTTTATCATTAATTGAGATTGATAATTACATAGGTAATTCATTTGATGTTAGATTACATTTATTAATGCTAGCTCAGAGTAGATAATATATTCTAGGAACTGCTTATTTTCTTTTAACATGAACAAGTTTTCTTATGCGAACATAATTAGGTCTAGAGGTTATTATGAAAACAAAACACAAATATGATCGAGTGTCAAATATGATCGAGTGTCAGAATTTCGTACTAAGCTCAAGTGGTTACCAATCCGGCTTCGTCGGAATACTCATATTCTTTCATTAAAGAAGACTTAAAGCTACGGACACCGATCCATTCCACAAGATTCATGGACAAATCCGTCTCAGTGCAGGCTGTCCGCCTGTGGAATGGATTGCCACTATTCATTAGACAGGCTAAAACTTTGCAAGCGTTCAAAAAGCTCCTTAAAGACAATTACTTAACTAGCTGAATGAGCAGATTCAAGAAAATTATCCTGTTTTGCGTGGTACCATCCTTATATTCTATGATATCCTGTTGTTTTATGTATGCGTATAATATGTACTTATAAATATTTATTATATATTTCTTTTAAATACCAATTAGTATTATAATGTTTCTTGTTTTAAGCCTTATTAGTTACATCACCAACTGCCCGTTAATATGTATCCTAAATCCATTCCATCCCACGGTTGCCTGGAAGAGATCGCCGAGTGTGATAAGGCCGCCATTTGTACTATACTATGTCACACTGTATTCTTGTATTGTATTCCTTGGTGTTGTACAATAAAGTTCTAAATAAATAAATAAAATTGTTTGCTCGTCCGTCCGTAATGCCAGGATAGGCTGTAAAAAATATTTCAGATCCTTTATTGTACGCTACCGACATTCTATTTCTTAATTGCGACATTTCTCCACTCTTCAACATTGAACTAACACTATAAGCTTTTTACTTAAGTACATATGTCAAAGAGAATAATGTTTTTTGTTTCAAAACTACCTCCATTGTACGACATTTATCAGTTGGTATTATACTTTGGCTATTTTCATTTAACAGACCCTCAAAACTACCTAATTCTCTATTGGATCTTTGTGTGTGTATGTGTGTGTGTCTGCGTAGGGTTGTCTTATATTATTATGTTTTAAATTATTATTAGAGCATCGTTTTCACAATGGACTCAATATCTTCATAGCTTTTAGTCATAAGCCAGTCGCTTAGTGTATTTTTGCTGTCGAAATATTTTAATGGGTATATATTTAATTCTTTGTTAAGTAAATTAGTTAAGATTACAGAAGGACAAACATTCAAACCGCGTTGTTTTTGATGATGTGCATTACCATAACGCATAATTTAGTTTAACAGTGAGACGAAGGTGAGACGCCAACATTTTATTTAGTTAAAGCTTTTTCAACCCGACTTATAATCGCCCGCATAGCAGTAGAATATTAAATCTCATCTAATCTATTCTAATCTAAAATTACCAATGTCAGTTTGTGATAATATAGGATTCTGCTGGTAAAAATATAATAAATTTGGTTCAGTAGTTTTTTAGTTTATCACAAATATAAATAATTGTAAGTTTGTGTGTATGTGTCTTTACCCTGTTCAAGCTTCAACGGCTGACTGGATTGGTATGTGGCTGTATTTATTGACACAAAACAGATTACAAAACATAAACTATTTACAAAACATCTTAACCTACGTACTTATAGATAAAAGATCTGACCCAAACCGGAATCATGCGGTAGCGTGCCAAGAATGCTGGTAGCATTGCCACGCTGGATAGCAATGCTGATTCTCTGAGCGAGATATGTTCCAGCACGCCTGTCACGGGAGGCCTCAACCAGCCGACGTGAGACCTCCTTGAAAAGCTAAAGAGCATCCGGGCCCCAGGGACCCAGAGTTTCAACCGCAAATGTAAGTGGCTTATCAGTTTTATTAACGTTTTGGCTATAGGATACTTTTTATCGCTGATAAATATGTGGCTTCAAGTCCCCCAGAGGGTTGTTATACATTCGTCACAAAGTAAATTCGCCACGAAAAAACGTATGTGTGAATTCGTCACAATTATAGTTTAGGTAGTAAATTTAAAAAATATTTATTTTACACAAAAAAGAAAACAAATACCGACTCAGCAACATGATTCGATTCGTAAAATTTGGAATGGAAGTAGCTTAAATCGCGGGCACAGCTAGTTCATTATAAACAGCATATAAATATTTTCTGTTTATAATATTAGTGAAGATTCCTAGATATCTGCCTGCTAGAACTTGACACGCCTTAAGCAATTGGACTATGATTCAAAGTGTTTAACGGATTTTGACCACTAGATGTCGCTGTAATGTAAATAGGCATGCTGCAAGACCTGCTGCTGACTGCCTCCACTCCCAGGACTCAGTATGGTGTCATACACAAAGCTTTCTTCATGCAATCACATTACCTAAGAATCACAAAGAACCTGTGTATCCCATGGGATATTTGTAAAACAAAACAAGAAGCAGAGAAGGGATTCGTGTAAATTGTTTGGCAACGGGCCATGTCGAATTTTCCAGGGGATTTCTCCTGGGACTGGCGGTGCATCCCGATTGAACACGCAACGGCTGTAAATACGGGTGTAGGTACGGCATCCGATGTTCTCCAACATCGATAAAGGACATCATCCATGTTTCATAGAGATTTGGTCCAAATCTGAAAGTGCCGGCCAACGTTTTTTTTAATATATTCTGTTAGAGCGTCCGTCTGAGCATTTATTACTATGGCACTAAATCGGACATTTCATTGAGTTTGATTATTTTGAATTCCTATTTTCACAAAGAATGAATGAAAATTCAGATTTTCGAACACAAATACAATCATACAGGTTTGGTGCCATAGTAATAAATGCTCAGATGGGCAAGCTCTAACAGAATATAAAAAAATGCGTTGGCCGGCACTTTCAGATTTAGACCAAAATGGATGATGTCCTTTAAGGATAAACTTAAATAATTTGACAGGTCTAAAATAGTGCCGATCCTTATTTAACCCCGCACATGAGAAAGGGATAGCAATACTTTTAGACCTGTCAAAATAGTTAAGTTTAGTAATTTTGAACAACAGAATCGACACCATTATCACATTTAAAGCAAATGAAACGTTCGATAAGAATGAGATTTGTGGAACTGGCGAACAGACAGACGAACATTGGTCGTATAGTAGGTTTGTATTCCGCTTTTTAAGTAAAATCATAAAAGTTATAATACAGGTAGGTAATAAGTATTTTTTTCAGTGACAGTTTATTTTTTTTCAGTGTAAATTTATTTTTTGTTAGAAGAACCTTTCTAATTTACGAACGAACCGATTTCTTATCATTAATTTATATTGTAGCATTATTTTCTGGCGATAGTTTTTTTTTTATTTGCCACAATAATTTAATATGCTATATAGACTGAATCCTCAGAAATGAAAAACGAACCATTGAATCCTAAAAAATTTAGACTCATATTAAGCCCAACTTATTTAATCGATATCGAAGAAAATAGGGACGTCACTAAGCCGCTGCACTGCGTCGCTAACAGTGATTCGGTTGACTAATGTCCGCGAAAGCAAACACAGCACGTAATAAGCTATTAGTGTTGTAGAAAGGTAAGGAAATTGAACTTGGAATGCCTGAAGTAGCTTCTAAAAAGAGAGATAGGGCGATTTGGGATTTCCCATTTAAATTGGAGCCGCCCGACTGGGGACTGTACCTTACAGAAGACCGCAGTGAATAACACTACTTGATATAGTGTTGTGTCTCTGCGGTAGGTATGGTTTCCAGTGCTCCACGAGGATACGCTGGGCTAGCACAGTGAGTCCTCTACAACAACATGGTTGGCAACCCGTTAGTGATACCCCTGGTATTGCTAGCGGCTATAGGCTACGGTGACTGCTTACCATCAGGTGAGTCGTATGCTTGTGTGCCAGTTTAGTGGTATGAAAAAAATCTTTGTTTTTATTATTAGCTTCACCGGTATGTTACTTTATGTGTAACAGAATCTTTCAACGTCATTTTAATCGACTTCAAGAAGGTCGAGCAAGAATAATTTGCGACTACGTATTGTATCGTATCGCTTTCGACAATTTTTGTATTGGAAAATGACACCGCTGCGGTGGTAAAAAGTGGAACTAGAAAATAGTATAAAAAAATTGTTATTTCGCGAGTTAAGTTTTATAATACGTAAGCGAATTTTTTTGCTACCGACACTGATTATTTTGAAAATTTGCACAATTATTAAGGACAGATGACAATACTATAATTTCATAACTTTATCCTAATATCCTGTCCGGGATCATCAAGATATATACAATTTGGGGCGTGTTGTTTTTGATTTTTAAATTCGCTGAGAGCCTTCCTGCCAGACTGGGGCAGTACCTCCTTATAGAAGACGGCGGAAGATGTTCAAACACTAAACGCAACACCTACTTCTCACTGAATATTAGATCCCATTGGACCCAGCCCCAACGATAGGTGATCCACCGCCATTCCGGGGGCATATTCATCATCTTCCATCTTAATCTATATTTTCATTCTTAGAAGCAAAAGTAGCATGGAGGAAATCAGGCAACGCGCGAACTATACCCGTGGTGTTGCAAGTAGGCTAAGGTAACCACTTACCATCAGGCGGGCCTTGCTAATTTGCCACCTAAGTAATAAAATAATTATTATGTTGACCCTAATTTAAAAAAGAGCCGTGGCGTGTAGTATCAATACCACAACGGTCAATCGTTGCCTGCTATTCTACCGACGCAAGTTTGAACCCCATAGTTCTGTCATAGTATAAAGAAGAGGGAGTAGGCTATCTCCGGCCCAATTCGCGATATAATTGCCTACTGTCTTAGGGTTGTCACTTTTAGCTAAATATTAGGCGCGGCTGTTCGCGCTTCGCTAGCAACCGCATGAACAGCGGCAACGTCAAGTCGCGGTCCCGACTCGCCATGTTGCCGCTAGATGGTACAGGCGGCAACATAGTCAACTAAGAGCTTGTGTTTAATTTATTTGCTTAGTGCTTTATACAAAACAGCTTTTTGATTTTTTTTTATTATGCATAATGTAGTATTTTTACACATAAAGGACCACATTTATTTTTAAATATGAATTATTAAGACACCCAAACACACAGCAATACGTTCTTGTGCGATTATCAGACATTTTGATGATGATATTGATGAATAAATCATTTAGCGGTGCCGAAAAGCCGTGACGCGCGCGCGAACCTTGTGCAGTGCAGCCCCGACTGGCGCACTGAGAAACGGGTCGAGATTTTGTTAAAGTGTGCGTGCGTCGACACATAGATACAATAGCGCAAACATACAAGCCGCGCGCGGTGCGTTTGTATGAAGATAACCTACTTCCCCTCTCTTTATACTATGGTTCTGTACCAATTAGATTTTCAATATAACGTTTAGTGATTAGTCACACCACGAGCTTTACGGTGAAGGAAAACATCGTGAGGAATCCTGCATACGTCTGAAAAGAAATTCAAGGACGTATGTAGTGCCTAAGAGACGGCGACGGACACGCCATCTGCACGTTGGCAAAAAAAGGCACTTCGGTGGTTAGTGGGTGTTGTAACATTTCAAACTACCTCTACGGGGACCCTTGTGGGAAGGAACGATAGGAAAGGGAACACCTGTTCTAGCTCTAATATAAATTCTTCCAATATAAATTCTTCAAATATACATTCTTCAAATATACATTCTTCTAATATAAATTCTACTGATATAAATTCTTCATATATAAATTCTTCTAATATAAATTAATGCGTATCACATTGGATAGGTGTAGCCATTTAAACTGGAGCCAAGGGGGTAATCAACGCTAGAATTACAATATTCCCTTTATACATACCGGCCTTTGATTTAATATTCTATCGCACCCGGTACACCCAACTGTAATTTCGGCTTAACCAAGACAGCTTGATCATTTATTTAACTTATAAATAGTGTTTAGCAATAAATTTACAGTAGCTATCTATACTACATTAATATTATAAAGAGGAAAGATTTGTAATGAATAAAAACTCAAAAGTACTGAACCGATTTCAAAAATACTTACTAATAGCACAGCCAACCTTACTTATACTTATACCCAGTTACCACAGAAACAACACTACATGAAAGTAGTGTTATTTGACTGCGGTCTTCTGTAAGGTGGAGGTACAGTCCCCAGATTAGCGGCTCCAATAAGGTCATATTATAGTCGAGGTCTACTCAGGACACGCTCCGATGTAGATAACAATAAAATAAATCGAATTACAAATATTTTTAATTTAATTTTTCTCTTTTGAATAATTTAAATCAAATATCAATTTCTCTTTTGTCTTCATTCGAAACGAGCTAAGAGTTCCGCCACTTGAATAGATAGACTCCTAATTGAGACCCACTTTGAAACCTTTGATTTAGATTTTTCTAAAACACTCCCTGGTGTACTTACGAGACTAACGCCAGTATATTTGATCTTTGATAAATATTTTAGTATTTAAATTGAGATGCTGTACGAATCTCAGCGGAGACTGTAAAGAGCTTAAGGAATCCGCAGTTTCTTTTACTGATTTTCGTTTTTTTATACCACTAAGGTGGCAGACAAGCATACAGCCCACCTGATGGTAAACGGTCATTAGCCTATGGACGCTTGTAATACCGCGTTGCCGACCCTTTGACTATTTTCTCAAACTACAAAGTAGTTCGATCGGTGACCCATATTAAGCCGGATAAGATTTAAATACAAAATCTGTTTAATTTATGCAAAAGAGGTGTGCAAGTCAAGAGTGAAATGGCGCTCTATAATCTCTGCCTACCCCGTGACTTGGCGTGATGATATTATGTATGCATTACTTGTAACCAAAGTTCGAGTTGATGACCGCTAACGGATTACTCGCTCGCACATCACAAACGTTATTTTTTCAGCAACGGATTTAGCCTATTTAGATTTAGATTTTGTAGAGAATTTCATAGCTGGTCTAGACTCGGGTTAATAATTTTCAAGTAAAGATTTATGGCCAGTCGATTAATGTCCAATTCGGCAGCCCGGTACCAACTTTATTTGCTCTAAGCCGCAAGCAAAAAGATTAACACAAATATAGTGCAATTCTAAAACAAACAAAATGTATTATAGTTAAAACTCCTAGCAATAAATTTCAGAGTTGAATAAGCGTTTATCAGATAAAGTAACCGTTAATAGGGCTGAGCTTGGTAAACATTTAATTTTAAAACTATAAATTTATATTATGACACGGGTTTAATATGTGGCTTGTGATTTTGACATACGGATAGAAAGAACGGCTAGAAGAATGTTAGTAAAAATAAATTAAATTATCATATTTATATATTAAAGTTAGTTACAATGTTGGAAAAAATATACGTTTTATAAAAAAAAAAAGTATTTATAAAAAATACAAATTATTATCGAACGATAATTTTTATATTGTTATTCTGTTTAATCACGATAGTATTTGTTATTTTTTTTTTTCACATCAGTTCTGTACCCAAAGGTTGCCTGGAAGAGATCGCTCTTGCGATAAGGCCGCCTTTTGTTTACACTATAATTACTTTATTGTTGTTTTTTTTTCACATATTTCTTACTTGGTGTGCAATAAAGAATATTTGTATTGCATTTGAAAACAGGCACAGCAACGAGTTTCTTGCCGGGTTTTCTCAGGTGGCTCTTTTCTGAACTGGTGGTAACTTTACCACCGATTACTACCTTTACCAGACCTGCATAATTGCCTTATTGAGCCTCAAATGAAGAAACAATAACTAATTTTGTTTTTTTGTGTTAAAAATCAACTGAACCATAAAACCAATTTTTATTTGCCTAAAATTTCAGTAAATGTTAAAAGTGCTGATCGTCCGTCAGTGCCGTGTGTCTCTTGAGAAATGACATTATTAATAAGAAGTGAGATCATAAATCAGCCGTGTGACGTAATTAAATGTTAAATCATTTTTATTCACACGTAAATCAGTTCTCTGGCCGACCCACGTAGCATCCCACATTACAATTTAATTAAAGGGTTGATTCCTACAGCTGTGCGTGCATACTGCTTCTTGATGTCATGCTTAAAAAAGTCGGCCGTGTCATTGTGTTAGAAACTACTCTGCCACGAAATAATTACTATTCAATTATGATGAAGGGAATGAATCTTCTACTGTAGTACGATTTTTGAATGAAAAGGTTTAGAAAGATTTGGTGATTAATTCAGCATTGCTATCCAGCGTGGCAATGTTGCCAGTATTCTTGGCACGCTAACGCAAGATTCCGGTTTGGGTCAGATCTTTTATTTATAAGTAGGTAGGTTAAGATATGTTTTTGTAAATAGTTTAATCTGTTTTGTGTCAATAATTGTGATACTTAAATCAAGATAATAAATCGTTTATTCAGTTTAGGCCCAAATAAGGCATTTATGAAGGTCTACTTTACCACCGGTTCGCAGAAAAAGCTTCCCGATAAGAACCGTCAAGAAACTTAGTGTATGTCTATTTCTGTAGCATATATGTACATATAAATATATAATTTCGCTTTCCTCGATCCAGGCTTGCCTAGTGAGGAACCGAAGGATGAATATATTTGAGTAATCTTAGCTCCCAATCAATTTAATTAGAAAGAAAGAAAGAAATAATGTTTTATTTTCCACTTATACGCGACACAATAAAAAAAGAACCATTACAGTTAATAATTAAAACAAATATAAATAAATAAAACTAAATTATGGACTGTGAAGATTAATGTCTTCAGAAAAATAATCACTAGTCTACACTTCCTAACTTCTAAACCATAGAGATTAGATTTGCAAAGATCCACAGAGCAAACAATAAGTAAGAAACTAAAAAATATATATACATACAATGATGTCGATTCTGTTGTTCTAAATATGTAAACTTAACTAATTTGACAGGTCTAAAAGTATTGCTATCCCTTCCTCATGTGCGGGGTTGAATAAGGATGGAAATATTTTTAGACCTGTCAAATTAGTTAAGTTTAGTCATTTTGAACAAAATAATTGGCACTTGTTTTTGCAGTAATAAATATATATGATTTTTTCTTTTCTTAATTGAAATTCTATAATATTCAAGGTCTTACCCGAAACAAATCACAAACTGATGGTTAACTCAAACATAACTCCAACCCTGAAGGGTTGAATACACCCCAATAATATTCCAGCTAAAGATATTATCTAACAGTTTAATATTGTTGAAGTGGGTCATATTAGTTTGCGGTCGTGTAATCAGTTACTAGTAATTTCCGATTGGTTCGTGTGCGTTGGTTGACTGTCTATCTATACTAAAATTATAAAGAAGAGGAAAGATTTGTATTTTCGTGTGTGTATGTTTGTGTTGAATAGGCTCCGAAACTACTGGACCGATTTCAAAAATTCTTTCACCGTTAGAAAGCTACATTATCACTGAGTAGCAAAGGTTATAAATTATATTGATATGCTGGCGGAGTCGCGGGGAAACAGCTAGTCTCTTATATTTTATCTGTAGTGTGTAAGGACGGGTGATAAAATATTTCAAATATCATCTGGGATTTCTGGGATAATTAATTACTTGTCGAGGTCATAAGAATGTCCGAAATTAAACTGGTTGGAGTGGTTGAAATAATGTTACCATATGTTAAACAAAAACTATCTACTTAATATCTGATTATTAAATGAGCATAGCTATTTTATTTATCCAGTATTTTTTGATCAAATTACTTATCACGCGGCGCATAATGGTCATTCGAAATTCGCATGTGCAAAATTTTATTGCCAGTGTTAATTTATCCTGCTGTGGTTTTTCCTGTATTTGTAAACAAATTAACTGAGAAACGAGAACCGTAACCGTAATTGTCACATTCTATTTTCAAATAGGAGATTGCTCGTATTTTGAACGTATTACATAAACGATAAAGCACGAACAGTGGCCAGTGACACCGCACTTCCAAATTTAAATATATTCCCCTATTATTGGATTTCCCCAATTTTCCAGTGATTTGAGAGCCCAGTGATTTTGTGTGATTCAGATACTTCCGTAGGGCTTGGAAATTCAGTTTGCTATGTGTGTTTTTGGCATAATAACTGTTTTTTGGATTGGACATCTTTACTTTTTTATGTTACGATGAACCGACGATGATAAGTGGTCGCCGTAGTTACACCGGGAATTAATACGGTAGCGGCTTATGGGACGAAGCGGTCTCGTTACTGTCAGTACAGCGCAGGTTAAGGTGGCTCTAGAAGTCTAGACACTAGATTAAATGAGAAGAGAAAACATTTCAATTTTTTAAAGGAAAACATAGTAGACTAGAATCATGGATGACAAAAATGATTGCTTTCAGTATAAAACAAAACGCGCATAAAATACACATAATTTCAAAATGTTGTTTCCACAAGCTGCCGCTAGATGGCGCTATACAATATTTATAACGCACTATGGTTTCGTTCCGTGAACTTAGTAACACTCAAACGCTCATTAGTTTCGTCGTGCCTCAATCTATTGAGTAAGGAAATTATTGGGCCTTGGTGATACTTGGCTATGTCCTAAAAGGGCGAAACTATTTTTGTAGGGTACAGGTCGTCCCTTCGAGTTGCGGGCCTACTTTGCACGCGATTCGGGTGAAGCGATCTGCCTCCGATTAATTTAATCGTAACTTTTTAAAATATTGAATTTAACGAATTTAATTATGAATGAAACTAAGTTTACTATTAATTTAATTGTTAATTGTAATTAACAAACACAATATAATGTTTACAGCCGTGGTACTGTTTTGCAATAGCGAGTGATAGTTTCGCTATCCTGTAATGGAATAATTTGCCACACATCCAAACCAACCAGAATACTGTATAGTTACTATTAGGTCCTTACATATGAAATTGGCGTTTTTCGTACTGGCCACTTTAATCACGAATTTCTCCTCTTTGGTAAGGAATTCCAAATTCAAATTTGTACAGCTATAGACTCATGTATTTGTGCTTCGATGATCGTCATTCATTTGTTTTTTTTCTTCTGTTTTTTTCTGTTTGCGTCACTCATTTTACAAAATGGAAAACCTTAAATATCGCATTATTTACGAGTACGAGTTCCGCCGTGGCACTAGTGCTGCGGAAACAACTCGAAGGGTGAATGATGTGTATGGCGGTCGTGTTGCAAAAGAAAACACAGTTCGTTTTTGGTTCCAACGTTTTCGTTCTGGAAATTTCGACCTGCAGAACAAGCCCCGTGGACGGCCTGAGACTCAAGTTGATAATGAAGAGTTGAAGGCTATTGTGGAAGCGGATCCATCGCAAACCACGTCCGAGTTAGCTGCAGGCTGCAATGTTAGTGATAAAACTGTTTTAATTCACTTGAAGCAAATTGGGAAGATTAAAAAGCTTGAAAGGTGGGTACCTCACGAATTGACTGAAACAAACCGGCAAACGCGCGTCGACTGCTGCGTTACATTACTAAACCGGCACAATAATGAAGGTATTTTAAACCGAATCATTACCTGTGATGAAAAATGGGTTCTTTACGATAATCGGAAGCGCTCAGCGCAATGGTTAGATCCTGGCCAGCCAGCCAAATCCTGCCCCAAGCGAAAATTAACCCCAAAAAAGTTACTTGTAAGCGTTTGGTGGACTAGTGCCGGTATTGTTCATTACAGTTTTTTCAAATCTGGCCAGACTATTACGGCTGATGTCTATTGTCAGGAATTGCAAACCATGATGGAAAAGCTAGCGGCTAAACAACCTAGGCTGGTCAATCTCTCCACGCCACTGCTGCTTCACGACAACGCTAGACCACACACTGCGCTACAGACGGCTACTAAATTAGAAGAGCTTCAATTGGAAAGTCTAAGACATCCTCCGTACTCCCCGGACCTTGCTCCAACAGATTACCATTTTTTTCGAAATTTGGATAACTTCTTGCAAGGGAAAAAATTCAACTCCGATGGGGCAGTCCAAATCGCCTTCAAAGATTTTATTGATTCCCGTCCGACTGTTTTTTTTAGTAAAGGGATCAATGAACTACCTATGAGATGGCAAAAGTGCATAGAAAATAATGGTTCATACTTTGATTAATTAAATATATTATATTAAAAAATATTCGACTTTTTGTTCCTCCCATACAAAACGCCAATTTCATATGTAAGGACCTAATATTTTTATATATTTATTGTACTGATCAATAAACAAAATAAAATTGTATTTTTTTGTCTGTGTAGAGTTCATAGGCTACGCTTAGATTTTACAAACTTAATTCAATATTGATTGTAGATACTTGTATCATAAATTCATAGCCGACTTATTATTTACATTTGATACGATAACAGTTTAAGCCGTCCTTGTCACTAAGCTACTAAATTACAATATATGCAAAATGCATTCGCGAAATCGAATTGAGCACAGTTACTCGATTGTGTTCCAAATGTGGGCTACTCGAACGGAACTATTTACGATCGGGCTGTCTCAATCGATTCTGCACATGCTTTGAAAGATAATATTATAATCAGAATACTTATGATGTATTTACGTATTGCCATAAACCACTTTTGATTATGTATTCGTATCGCTTTCGATTATTTTTGTGTGGGAAAATGAACAGCGCTGCGCCGGCTAAAAGTGGATCTAAAAATACGTAGGAAAGTTTTGACATTTTGAGAGATAGTTTTCGAATTTGTTGTCGAAATTGTTCTTGCTAATGAATCATAATTTACATGGTAAGGCACTTATTAATGTAGGACTTATCTATACTAATATTATAAAGAGGAAAGATTTGTATTTTGTGTGTATGTTTACATTCAATAGGCTCCGAAACTACTGGACCGATTTCAAAAATTCGTTCACCCATAAAAAGCTACATTATCACTGAGTAACATAAGCTATATATTATACAAGCTGCCCGCCCCGGCTTCGCACGGGTAGACAAAATATTTGATAAATTTCTACCCGTGCGAAGCCGGGGCGGGCCGCTAGTAGGCCAAAGGGTCGGCAACGCGCGATTGATACCCCTGGTATTGCAAGCGTCCATAGGCTGCGGTAACCGCTTACCATCAGGCGGGCCGTATGCTTATTTGTCAACTTAGTAGTATAAAAAAAGTCAAGTATATGGCAGAGGAAAGATCCATATTATACGTCTATCTATACGGTAACAATGTCTTCAGTGGCAAAAAAAACGTCCAGAATGTTACATCGTCACGAATGTGAAGTACAGACATCGAGATAATGTATTAGCTCTTTTAAAAAAACTATTAAGCGTGGATAGGGATGTCTTTTTTACACGTTTGAGGTTTAACGTAGGTACTAGTTGAGATACATACTCCTTTGTGACTATAATAAAATAAAATAAATGAAAATAGATTTTTTAATTGTTTATATTAGGTTTGTTTTTTTTTCTTTTTAAGGACTTAACATGGATACCTATTTCTCAAAATAATATATTAAAACAATTGATAACACTAAAAAAATATATTAACACATAGATAAATACATTAAAAGTAATTTTATTTAGAAAAAAAATGTCATAATTATGTACTTATTTATGAAAAAAAATATCTAAAACAATTAAACAAGAAAAAAAATGTTATTTTCAATATAAACTAAAGAATAACCGATAAATTAAATAACTAGGAGATCACAACGTATATATTTTTACGACCCTCATAAAAAACTAATTGTTATTGATTAAAAATGTTTTCTAATTTTATTTTGTTTTTGACTGTCCGTACGCAAATCACATACTACGGTTTTATTAGTGTCATGCCTCAGTCACGACACATTCCGCTATATTACATAACAGACAAATAAAATCCAACTGAAAAACTTGTTACTTCACCTGCTCCTCTAAAATAATAGCGGACCTTTGAAGGTACACTGAAATAATTTTGTAAAAATTTTAACGCTGTCCTCAATGTTGGTAGAATTAAATCCCCGCTACGTTTGGTTGTGGCCACGACATATGCTTTTCTGCCGTATATTTAACTAGCGGCCCGCCCTGGCTTCGCCCCAGTAGACATTTATCAAATATTTTTTCTACCCGTGCGAAGCCGGGGTGGGCAGCTAGTATAATATATAGCCTTTGTTATTCAGTGATAGTGTAGCTTTCTAACGGTGAAAGAATTTTCGAATTCGCCCCTGTAGTTTCAGAGCCTATTCCATACAAACATACAAAAATACAAATCATTATATGTAGATGTACGGACAATATCACATAGCGCCATCAGTGAGCTTATTCTAATTGACGGTTTCTTTCACCGTTAAAAAGCTACATTTTCACTGAGTAACATAGGCTATATATTGTACTAGCTGCCCACCCCGGTTTCGCACGGGTAGACAAAATATTAGGTAAATGTCTACCCATACGCTTGATCTTACGTTGCCGCTGATTTTACGGCCTTTGTAAGAACCTCTGTCGGAGTTAATTAGTACGAATAATGAGCGTTTACATCTCTCTCTGTAGACCATACATTTGAACATCATCAGCTTCATTTTAATTGTTACAAATATCATTTACACTTGTGGTTTTTAAGCTGTGTTAAAAAGCCTTTTGAAATAATATAAATGAAAAAAAACTGATGAACGTTTCCGGAATGTATTGTGGCGTGTTGATATGATTATGGCAACGTTTATAGGAAAGTGTATTGGGTTTATTGTTGATTTAATTAATGATTTGTCTGTTAGTTTGGCTACAATATCGCAATATATTATTCAAGCGACCTGCCCTGCTGCTGTGGCGGCAATTTAATCTAGATTTCCGACATTATCGATGATTTAAAAAAAATACATTAACCATGTCCAGATATTTCGGATTCGGTCGAGCCATTCGGCAGTGATGATTTTTACATTTCTAATTTCCATTTCTTTACACCAAATATTTCACTTAATTTTAAGTTTCCAATTAGAGTGTCGTCGGCAAATTAATTATCTGTCGACTTGCAGTAAACTGTTATTCACTTGGCTACTAATTTGCTTAGAAATGTCACTGTAGAGCTGCTGCTGCTAGAGTACGTGCTTCGTAAACAAACTTAGTGAAGAACAAAACAATATGCTTAGAGCATCGATTGATAATGTGCTAGAAGCAAACGAAGTGTGCAAGTCCTTACTGAAATGGCTCTGTACTTTCCGCCTACCCTTTGAGGGATTTGGTGTGATATGTTTGTATGTATGCAGATAATGGTTTAAATATCTTAGATAGCCGTTTCCCTGCGTCTTCGCCCGCGTATCAATATAATATATGGCCTATGTTACTCAGTGATACAGTAGCTTTATAACGGTGAAAGAATTTCTGAAATCGGTTTAAAAGTTTCGGAGCTTACTTAACACATACACACACACAAAAATACAAAATGTTTCCTCCCATCAAAATGTGTTATTTATGTTCCCTATTTATGATTACCATCTGCCTTACGTTTTCGTATCGTTACCTTAAATTTACTGGGATTTTAATATCTATTAAATATTTATTGATACGTCTGACAATCTATAGTGTCACAGAACGAGTGATCATACAGTGTGTTAGCGCCTCGCGGCAGGCTTACATAAATTGCTGACATAATATAAGCCCTACACTTTTATTTTAAATCACTATTAAATTATCTTTTGTGAGAATTAAAGGCGGGTACACTTTTAATTGACAGATAGCTACCGTTCATTCTCAACCTATTTAATTCAACCTGTTTCAGTTTACCGAAACGCTGTAAATTCAGTGAAACCGTGAAACGGATGCTGAAATAACAAGTTGCCATTTAATTACTTCAAATAAAAAGTAGGAGGAAGACAGAACCAATATCAACAAAGCTTACTTCCGTATACTATTTCTGTACTCTGTGGCACAGTACACAAATATATTTAGGTAATGGAGTATCAAAATCAACATTTATATTCAGTTTAGGCCCAAATAAGGTACTTATTTAGGTCTACTTTACCAGCGATTCGGAAATAAGCCGCCTGCTCCTAGTATATACATTTATACCACTTAAGTGGCACGCAAGCGTACGGCCCACCTGATGGTAAGCAGTCACCGTAGCTTATAGCCGCTAGCAATACCAGGGGTATCACTTACGCGTTGCCAACCCTGTTGTTGATGATGACTCACTGTGCTATCAGCATTACTACTAGCGCAGCGTATCCTATGTTTATGTATATACAGACCAGTGGGATTAGAACTTGCGTCGCTAGATAAATTCTGTTTACAGAAAAGTCTTCTTCTTCTTCTTCTTCCTAAGTATGGCAATCAATCCCTTCAGGGACTATTTTTGCCAGTGTCGAGTGTTAGAGAATTTTCATGTTGCAAAATGTCTCGTGTTTGCTGCATTAAAATGCCTAGTGTCATGCATTCTAAAGCCCAATGGAGTTCCTGGAGACAACCCACGGCAGTAGCAGATCGTAACACGCCTTTAGATTAGAGGTAACCTATTGACCAAAATGATAAATCACTTAACCCAAAAGTCGTATTATGGCATTATTTCCAATGCTCCTATAAATCAGTCACTAAATGAAACTTTACTGCACATATCGACACCAAAAATACACATTAAAGATCACTATA
This sequence comes from Falcaria lacertinaria, assembly GCA_951449985.1. Taxonomy (NCBI): domain Eukaryota; kingdom Metazoa; phylum Arthropoda; class Insecta; order Lepidoptera; family Drepanidae; genus Falcaria; species Falcaria lacertinaria. Next base: position 7,823,468 of record OX602129.1, read on the forward strand.
ACACAATTTACGACACACTGGAAAAAATCTCAACCGCTCCGCCTGATTCCCGCCAAAAACTCCTACAGAAAAGTCATTTATTTATTCTGACTCAATAGGTACCTTACCTTAGTACCTCAAGCAAGATTTTTCTATGGTTAGTGTAGAAATAACGAATTTCCCTGGATTATACTAATGTAAACACAAACAGTCTATTTCTATTCGCGGTTAGAACAGGAAATATCGTAATCTACGCCGTAAACTTTGGAAGCTCACGTGTTCTACACGTGGCGTGTAAATGATCGCTTTTATGTGGCCACCTTTCAGTTGCTTTGAAATATAAAGAGCTATCTAAGCTTTTAACAGGAACTTTGAACTGGTAGCGATCTGCGTATTACGGTTTAAAGATAGAGCGGATTGGAATCTCCCGTGGGTTTTCTCATTAAACTTGAAGCTGCACCTAAAGCACCTAACAGAGGAAAAAACACTCCTCTGATGTAGTGTTTCTGCGGTGAGTAAGGCTGCCAGTGTTGCATGACTGCATGAGGATACGCTGCGCTAAAAGTAATGCTGCTAGCACAGCGAGTCCTCATCAACAAAGATGTCGCATTTTATCACAGGTTATTTTTATATTTATTTATTTGAGCAAAGAATTAACCATATTAGAATGCTAGAAGCTTGAACTTAAATTTCGAAAGAGATTTCCGTTCATGCCCAATACTCATGCTTCTGCATAAATACTTCTATCTATTAGTACTAACAGGATTGACATGTAAAAGATTGTTTTGTGTATGACTATGGAAGCACCCTGGCAAATACGTAACAGATATCAATAGCTAATAGCAGTGGGTTCAAAATAGCAAAGCTGTTGAGGGAGCGATTTGCATTTGACAATTTTTTCGTTCCAAACGACTCTTGAATTAATGGTTTTGCGTGACGACCTGCCGCGAATAATTGAGCGGAAAATATACATTTCAGGGTAGGGTGTGGTTAGATAGTTAGCGGGAAGCGATGAGCCGAATGAGCGGGTTTTGATTCGCGGATCAGCCATTCGATTATCTCGAAACATCGCGGAAAAGGGATTCTAACGTGCAAGTGAGATAGGCCAAGATTAATAATTGTAAATTATTAAATTAGATTTCAATTTAAAACGAAACCTAAAACTAAAGACCTTAAAAATATAATATAATAATTAAAATATATTAATTTATAAATATATAAATTAGATTTGTATGTCGACAGCTCGCATCAAAAATAGCAGCTATTTCAGTACTGTTTTACCCGAATTGCTCTGCTCATTGTAATGAAATGTTACTTAACTAGTAGTAAGAGAAAGTTATTTTATGTTAGCGCTTGCCACATGATAATAGATTTAAGATTTGGGAGTGACATTTTATTGTGACCGTCCTTTTTAGTACCTACCCCTGACAACGTGTGACAGCAAATTTTCATGATGATCGGTGGAATAGTAAAGCCGTGAGCGTGACAAACAAACCAACTCACATTCTCACAGTTTCAAATTCGCATTTATAACATTAGCAGGAACATTGACGACAACGTATTCGAAAACGTAACTCTCGAAATGTCAAAATTGTCATACTAATTTTTAGTTCCACTTTTCACCGCCGCAGCGCTGTTCATTTTCCAATACAAAAATAGTTGAAGGCGATACGAAAACGTTGTCGACAATGTTCCTGCTACCGGCACAGGTTTTGGGGTTTACACACCGCTACCCGCTTGCAATGTGACCGCACCTTTATGTTGAGAACAAACGGATGTTGGTGGTAGCGTTTTGTTGGCGAAATATTTTATTATTTATCGTTGTAATACCAAACGAGGAAATTTCCGTCGACAATACACTGAGTAATAGGTGATCTCTAATGAATGCGAATTTACACAGCATCCATTGCCAACAGGAATGAGAAAAAAAAAGAAAAATATTTACTTTTTAATGTGTGGTGTCTTTCTTTATATCTAAAAGAGGTAGAGCTAAAATTGGAGCCGCCTAAGTGGGGATGGTACCTCCACCTTACAGAATACCGCAGGCAAATAACACTACTCTGATGTAGTGTTGTGTTTCTGCTGTAATTAAGGTTGCCAGTGCTCCAGGAGGCCGACGGCTTAACGTGCATCCAACACCTGGCCATGGTTAATGTTGCTTAAATCTTGTCACTTTAAATTTGGTTTAGACCAAAATTGGTTTAATCAAAAATTCGCATTTCGATCGATATGTCAGCAACAAATCTGCCCCTCTTCCACGAGCAACCTTTCATGGCATAAAAAGGTAATATTTATGTTATCCTTGCCCTCTCATTGCAACCTAATTACTCTGTAAGGCTTCTGTCAAAAGACCGCGAACACAGGTGACATAATAAAGCGACCATGGTGCCTGGCACAGTGCCAACAGATTACGCTGCACCGATCATTTATACTTGCCACAGATTCATTAGCTCGCTTATGAAGCTGAATAATGACGTCGCCTTCCCTATTTAAATACACTAACTGTATACCACGGCTGTGATCTCGTTGAATTAGCGATTGGGATAATGGAACTTTGCCGTTGATGTAAAATATATACGTATATTTAAGGTGGACTCGAAATAATAATAATGCTGTGTGTGTGACAAAATAATAAAAATAAATGATAATAATAAGGACTTGAGATGTTAGCTACATTTACTTGCATTCCTTTACTCAACGCCAAATCAACAGATAATCTATAAAGTCTTCAATTAGTAATTAGATATAGCGGTAGTAACGGATTCACAGTACCAGTACACTAACTGTTCAATTTGCAAACGGAATTTATTCTCAATGGATTCTGTACCTAATCTTATATACCGATGATGCAAAAAAAAACTTAAGTCCGACTATGCTCAAACTACACTAGCCAGATACGTAATAGCACAAGGTAAATATAAATACGTATTTAGAAAAAAAAGTTACCCTCCCTATTCGGGTAAAAAGTGGTAATTCTATTTTCAAGCTCAAAAGACACCGTACCGACTTCCAATAAATCTTTATAAGTACAATTCAACGGCAATTCTTTAAAGGTTCCATTTTTAAAGTCGGTCAAGTGTCATACGAATCCAGTTCACGCCGGCTAAAGCCGCTTTCCTCCGGTATTATCAGGTGTACAGAGTTATCGAGTGACGTATTTGCTTACGTCATATTGAAGGATTAGAGTATTGAAATGTAAATCGGTGCTTTTATCCCCAATACAAGCAGATTTGAGTATAGAGTCGAGTTTTTAAGCCATCTGTGCTACGTATTTCGACACATAGACTATCGTTTCCTATTTTATCCTTGCATTGGTTGGTTTTTATTTGGTTCTTGTGTTTGTGTAAACGCTTATCGATTTTTTTACGCTCTTTTATTAGCAATATGTTTATATCTATATTTCTATACTAATCTATACTAATATTATAAAAAGGAAAGATTTGTATTTTTGTGTGCGTGTATGTTTGTATTGAATAGGCTCCGAAACTACTGGACCGATTTCAATTTTTTTTTCACCGTTGGCAAGCTAAATTATCACTGAGTAACATAGGCTATATATTATACTGATACACTGGCGAAGTCGCGGGTAAACAGCTACGTATCTAACTAATAAATGTAACGGAATATTTCGAATTAAGGACCGATGAAAACCCTACAGTCGGGTTACGCGGTACACCCTTGTTGGGGAGACATTTTTGATTAGTAATTTGTAGGTGACTTCGTAACGACCAGTGGGGTGTAGCTAATTCCCAAATTGACTTTGTACATGCCGCGCGTAATCTTTAGGTACTTTTTTTGTCTGAAAATAATGGAAAATGGAAATGTCTTACAAGATTTGTACTTAAAATTTAAGCTTACTTTAATTCTGAGAGCTTATGTTATAAGGGGTAGTTTAGACTACTATTAAATTAGAAAAATATTTAGATCTTCGTGAAAAAAAAACCTGAAATTGGTCCCGTGGGCTTTCCCATTAAAATTTGGAGCCGCCCGACGGGGGCCTGTATCTCCACCTTACAGATTCTGCGGTAAGTAAGGTTGCAAGTGCTCCACGAGGATACGCTGCGCCAGTACTGATACTGCTAGCACACAGTGAGTCCTCATCAGCAATCGGTTGGCAACTAGTTAGTGATATCCCCTGTATTGCTAGCGGCTATAGGCTACGGTGTCTGCTTACCATCAGGTTTATCCACCTTAGAGGTATAAAAAAGTTAATAAATACAAAACATACGTAAAATACGAAAATTTAAAACAGTTCCCGAAAATATGTCTATTTGATAATTCCTGTACACAAGCCAGGAATCAAAGTAAAACCCCTTCGTTCAAGAGGCAGTCTTCTAATCAGCCAACCAATGCGGCTTTCACAATAAATTTGTCAAATCTTATTAACCCTTGAGCGCCACAGATTTCAATGCTAACTGGCAGCGCAGAGTATTGTTAGATTTACGACTGGCTAAAGAATGTTCTGATTTATCTCGTTGGAATAGAGTTGAAATTCACTTTGAACGTACCGATAGAGGCTTACCAGGTTACTGTTGTATTAAACTAGCAACAAGCAACTGGTCGTACTTTTTTATGAAAATTGTGAGTAGTTGATAATGCGTAATAGGATTTCCTTTAAGCCAATAAGTTTTCCATACCCTTGCCACAGTTAGCTCAACGTGGCTAAAGAATTCGGCTTCAAATTTGAACTTTACGACTGAGGAAGTTAGATAAGATCGTAGTCTAATAATACTACTCGGTACTGGTATCAAGAACATCTGTCGACAACGTAACTTTCAAAATATTCATACTAATTTTTAGTTCCACTTTTCGCCGCCGCAGCGCTGTTCATTTTCCAAAGACAAAAATATTCGAAAACGATACGAATATGCAGTCAAAAGTAATTCAATAGTTTTCCTCCTAAGGCTATTGATGTAGTGATGTGTTTATGTAGCGGGTAAGATTTCCGCTCTCTCGTATCCTCGAGCAGTTCTGGATACCTAACTCACCTCAGAAATAACACAAAAAGTTGAATAATAGCAAATTGCATGTTGCTTATTGCAAGCTATATGCAAGCTACCTAACGGGACCTATCAAAACGTTGAGTGGTATAAATTCGACCGGCAGCTGTTGCTAATCGTAGTCCCACGTTGGGCGCCAGATCCGCCCGCCAAGCTTTTTTCACTAGGAGTTATGAACGATTGACATACAGACTTTGCGTGTAAATAACCGGGTTTTATACACGAAGGCATAATTAATGCTGCCAGTATCAGTGCAAATATTGATGAGATGTCGATTTGAGCCTGGATGTAGTTAATAAAAAAGTATTTGCCAAAAAATCATTTTTTGTAGTATATTTACATCAGTTGACTTCATACCCGCAGTACAAGTATTTCTTACTGTAGGACAATATAGCGCTGATAATCTCCGCACATTTTAATTTAAAATTAATAAAGTAAAATTCGCGATCACTATAGGGATTCTCGTGACAGTTACTCCAACGGCGGAGTTTTCTTTTCTGCTAAGATGACACTGAAGTTTCCACCTGATAAGCAGCTACCGTAGCCTATATCCGCTAGCAATACTAGAGATAGTATATCCTAAGTTGTTGGATCTTGGCCGTAATCTGTGTGCTGATCAAGACAAAACCAACGCCCAATCTGCCCATGCGCTCCTGTTCGCAATTTAAGAGGATTACGCCTGACGTTTACGATGCAATAAATTGGTTGCACCCTCCCGACTGGACTGCATTACCTGCATTTCCCCGGTGACTACGTATCTTCGGATATTGCTAGTTTTATGTACGACTAACTATTGTCCATGACTTCCACCGCGCTTTGATAGCAAAGTTAAAAAAAATCGCGGTCAGAAACGGCTGAACGGATTGACGGGACTTTCACTGACACCCAAAGGACTTTTCATCTAGACTGACTGGGGATGACTAAAAACGTGTTTTAAAAACATTTGTCAGGACGAGGTTCCTTACTTGTTTGTTTATACTACATTTTCATGCGTTTTAAGTTATAGAAACAGCCGTCCGAGGGGGGGCGCTTTTTCATTACGTCACTATTTCTATTAGTCAACAGTCCTACAGTACTGCAAAAGTTGTTAAAATGTTTTTTTCTTTGTTTCAGTCGGTCTAGATGAAAAGTCCTTTAAGAACAGTGAAAGTCCCGTCAATCCGTTCAGCCGTTTCGGAGATTAGCGAGAACAAACAGACATTCAAAAAGGATTTCAAAATGGCTTGCTTAGGTTGTGATATCCCCAAATCGAATCGTCGACAGACAGATATATTTTATATGTATAGATGTAGGTATACTGCGGAGTAGTTGCATGTTTTAGTGGATGCTGTGTAAGCAGACATAATCTAAAGTTTTGCTGTACTATCGACATTATTTATAAGAAGAGGGTGAATAGGCTACTAATGCTCCACCTTTTACCACATCTTCACTTACCATCAGGTGAGATGGTGGCAATCCCGGCCTGTACCAAATAATAATTTGTGCACACTGTTTGTATTCTTCAAAAAATAATAATATTGAAAACATAAAATGTCGGCATACTATTGATAGTATCTCCATTTTTTCAGACTGATCAAATTTCAGGCTACATCGAAATGACGAACAGTTCACTACATCATCAAAAGTTTCGAGTCATGCATAAATTATTCTATCGATAGTATCGTTACCCCCAATAGTTTAATCGAAAGTATATCGAACGGCAACTTTACTTAGATTTACGATTATTAAGTTACTCGACTTGAGGCGTTGGTCCTGTGCCGGTAGCAGGAACATTGTCGACAACGTTTTCGTATCGTCTTCGACTATTTTGTATTGGAAAATGAACAGCGCTGCGGGGGTGAAAAGTGGAACTAAAATTAGTATGACAATTTTGACATTTCGCGAGTTACGTTTTCTAATACGTTGTTGACAATGTTCCTGCTACCGGCTCTGTTTTAATTTAACTTTTCAGAGCTTAGAAATATTAGTATTTTATGCAGGCCGAGATTGGATCTGTCTGAAGTAGCGTGATAGGCTTACCACTTAAGGTTGGGAAATGAAAAAAACTCACCACAGATTCACAAGAGATCTCACAATAAAACAAACTTATATCATGATTGTTATATAAAAATAGCTTAAAAAAGACAGAGCACTGAGTTTCTTGCCGGTTCTTCTCAGGTGGCCTTTTTTTTCAGTACCGGAGGTAATTTAGACCTTCATAAGGGCCTTATTAGGGCCTAAATTGAATAAATGATTTTTGATTTTGATTTTGAAAGACTTTTGCAAGAAACGTCTGTAATCTTTATGGTGCACAATTTTCAATACAGATAAGTGAAAATCTATTTGAAAACAATCGACTTGTAGGAAATTCATGTTGGTGCCTTCATGGAGTAAAAGCAATTTCGTATTTCCTTTCGAATCGCATTTGCCAACGAAGATATAAGCTGTGTCTCCGCAATAGCTTCCAGGCAAGCCTGATAGCTTTTCAATGTTGTACAGAAAATTGCACGACTGGGGAATGCCCCGCAATGGGCTAACAGCATAAACACAGATTACAGTAGGACAATACTTTAAAGTAATTAATCATAGCGGTACAGTAAAGTCACCAATCGGGCGGCTTCAATAAAAAATAAAAACAGTTGAGGTTGTACGTAGTGTATTATCTACTCTGAGGTTGAGGCCTTTATAAGGGACTTATTAACCAGTTCGGAAAAAAAACACCTGAGAAAAACCGGCAAGAAACTCAGTGCTCCGCCTTTTTTCATGTAACGTGTCATGATATCTCTGTATATAAAAATAATAAAAACACACATAAATGGCTAGGACGATTCCGCTACTTTTTATTTGTTAATATCAGTAGAAGGTTCTTATGTAAATAAAATTTGAAAAACGAAACGGAATATTTTTAATTTCGGGAAAAACCAAAGGACTTTTGTTCTATGGTTTATTTGTCATATGAATTCATAGCTAAGACAGGACAACGTCTGTCGGGACTGCTAGTAACAATATGAGGGGTGTTTAAAATCTCATGGGTACAGGTAGTTCGGGCTACCGCCCACCACGGCTTCAAAATGTACGTAACACTTTAAAATAAAATGCTTTACCAAAACGCGTTTTTCCGCCTTTATTTATAAAAGTAGAGCGTGTTTTCAAAGGCCCGAATATATCGAGGACTACCCTCGTTTAATCATGTCACTTTTGTCAAAACCGAGTGCCAATCGATATTATGTCGTATGCAAATTGCCTAAGGCTTGTAAGGCATTGATCCCTTGTAACCCGAGCGGGGATTAGAGTGGAACACCGCTTTGACAGATGTCCCTTTACGGCGAGGGCGGGTTCAGGGTATCAGTGCCAAAGTCTTAAGTAATAACGTGTTTACCCAAATACGACTTTGTGTTGGGGTAATAACGCTTAATTTAAATTTGATATATATGATAATTGCCCTAATAAATATTATTTAAAAATATATGTAAATAATATATCTTCACGCATTCCCACAAGGGTCCCCGGTGGGGTAGGTAGAGGTGTTACAACACCCACACTCCACCGAAGATAATTTGGTGCCAACGTGACAGATGGTAGAGTCCGTCGCCGTCTCTTAGGCACTACATACGTCCATACGTCTTTGAATTTCTTCTCAGACGTATGCAGGTTTCCTCACGATGTTTTCCTTCACCGTAAAGCTCGTGGTGTGACTAATCGCTGCACTTAATTTAGAAAAACTTATTGGTACAGACCGGTGGGATTCAAACTTGCTTCGCTAGAATAGCAGACAACGCGTCATACCACAAGGCCACCATGGCTCTATTACATGTCACAAAAACATTGAAATTTTTAGGTAACTGATGATAAACAAGCTAATGACACGCCTGATGATAATTCTGTTGTTCAAAATTACTTAACTTAACTAATTTGACAGGTCTAAATATATTGCCATCCTGATTTAACCCCGCACATGAGAAAGGGATAGCAAGACTTTTAGACCTGTCAAATTAGTTGTAATTTTGAACAACAGAATCGACACCAATGTAAGCTTATGTAAGGTTAAGGCAAAGCAGTAGTTGCTCTTACAGAGCTAACACTGATATGAGAGATACTGATTTGAAGTCTTGTCCACACAAAATTATATATTTTATAGCAAGGTTTTTGTTAAGCATAACAATGGCCTGTTTCGGTATGATAAACAGACAGCTTAACCCTTTGATGGTCGAGGGTTTTTCCGTAATGACCTCGTTGCGTTTCATAATACATAGTTGCTCATAATACATAGTTGCTTGGGTATATTTTATAAAAAATTGAAGTAAAGAAAATAAACGTAAGTAACGTATATAACGTAACTACATTTACTTTAGGGTTTTTGTCCCAAATGTATGCTGAAGAAGTTGTAGATAAAAGCTCAAAGAATTCATATTGAAATGAAATTGTTTAAAGATACGGAGCATTCGGAAACGGGGGTCATGTATAAAGAGATTCATACATTAAGTAGCCCGAGCGTGAATAATTTGCGACTGAGTATTCGTATCGCCTTCGACTATTTTTGTATGGGAAAATTAGTAGCGCTGCGCCGGTGAAAAATTGAATTTAATTATTAGTATGACAATTTTGACATTTCGCGAGTTACGTTGTCGAAAAATGTTCCTAAGTACTACCGGCACAGTAGCAAAAGATGTGACATTGAAATGACGCTCTATACTCTCTGCTTACCCCGAAAGAGACATGACGTGATGACAATGGTGGTAATTCAGTTGTAACTAACATGTTACACACACAGACCTAGGATTTTGTTACACACGAGATCGTAAGGACGGGTCATTCTTGAATTTCTTGATTAGACGTCCACCCACTAGTGGTTGAAGCGAGTGGGTGGACGGTCACGACCCAATTACACAATGTTTTAGCTCAGCGCTGCCAACATGTCAAATCAGGTTTATGATTTTAATGATTTTTTTATTTCAAATATCAAAAGAACATGGTAACTATTTTCGTTTGTTTTGGCTCCAATGTCCAAATTTAAATTACTTGTAATATGGACCATAGTATTGGTTTGTAAAGTAAACGAATGTGCTTGTTCAAATCTTTGGTTAAAATACAACACAACACACTACATTTTCAATGATGACATAACAATCAGTGCTTTTGACAGTTGCAATTCATAATTTCACAGTTACATTGGCCAGTCTGCATACAATTGCCTCTTGATGGCACTTAGCCCCGCAGCAATGGTCATTCGCAATTATAGGGATTACCCATACCGGTAAAATCCGTTGTTACCGCTAATGGCATTTGGCACAAAATATAGTCTTTACTTTTGGGGTGTAAACAAAATTGAAGTGGAATACAGTTAATAATAATGCGAGTGCCTTGGTCTATGTATGTATAGGCTTTGATAATAGAATGTGTGGTATGTTAATGGTGTCGATGCTGTTGTACAAAATCACCAAACTAAACTAATTCGACAGGACTAAAAGACTTGCCATCCCTTTCCCATGTGCGAGGTTAAATAAGGATGGCAATACTTTTTAGTCCGGTAAAATTAGCTTAGTTAGTTTAATGATTTTGTTCAACAGAATAACCACCAATATTTACGTAATTAATTATGAATAAAACCGTAATAATCTGGCTAAATTATCAAATGACAAAGATCAAAGCAAATTCGTGTAATCGTGGTATATTAATACATTAAATAAATACATTTGAAATATAAACTTGAAAAATGTTTTTATACCACTAAATTGGCCCACTAGCCCAGCGTATCCCCGTGGAGCACTGGCAACCTTACTTACCGCAGAAACACAACACTTAAACAAAGTAGTGTTATTTCACTGCGGTTTTCTGTAAGGTGGAGGTACAGTCCCCAGTCGGGCGGCTACAATATGAATGTGAAAACACACGGGAGATCCCAATACGCCCTACCTCTCTTTTTGAAACATTTCAAATCCTTTATCATACTAGAGCTTTATTTATTGTTACACAGATCAATATTTCAGAATTTATCAGTCCCTCTATTTTACAGGCGTGGCACTGTTCGGAAGTTATGGCAGTTAAATTGATATGAATAATTCAATAAAATTTGTTACCAAAAAATCACTAGGTAATTTATTCACAATCATAATATGGTAATTCCACCTATTTACATACAAATTAAAATTATTTGTTCGTGGTATCAATAATATTGGCAGTAGGTGATTTGGATGGGATTGTCATGATTGACATAAGATTGTTTTACATATTAAGATGAGCTAAGTAGTTTTATTGTATACCAATCCACAAGTTAACTATCCTATTAATTTACGAGGATTTATCAGCAGGCTGTATTGGTATCAGCCTATGGCGGCTGATTTTAAGGACAGCCATTTTGTGAACTATTTTTTCGCTATACAGTAGTAGATAGACTTTGGATTAGCTCGTAAATATACCCTGAAACTTTTTCTTGTGTCTCAAATATCAACAAATTTGTTAGACTGATAAGATAATCTAGGGACAGAACCCTGTAAAGGTAAGTGGCAAAATTTTACTGCCCTATACCTACCGAAATTTGTAAATCCGCCACTGTAGATAGGTGCTTATATAACAATATGAAAGTTGTGTAGATTAATTTGTTTTTAAATGAATTCATCGTTACGCTCATGCATTTCGATTAAATTTGATACTTACAATAAAATTAAAACCTATATTACGTAAAAGGACAGGCGGGCAAAGCTAAAATTACTATAGGGAACGACACAATAGTAGAAAAAAACTCTGGAGGGATTCGCTATAATGCGTATGAATATTTCTCGGATCAATTAAATTATAGCAGTTTTACAATAGTGTGCTCACGGGAGACGAAAGTCAATTACAGTGCCGGTAGCAGGAACATTGTCGACAACGGTTTCGTAACGCCTTCGACTATTTTTGTATTGGAAAATGAACAGCGCTGCGGCGGTGAAAAGTGGAACTAAAAATTAGTATGTCAATTTTGACATTTCGCGAGTTACGTTTTCGAATACGTTGTCGACAATGTTCCTGCTACCGACACTGTACATACAACTCTACTCGGGACTAAAAAGTTTAGATATAACCAAAGCGAGGTTCAAAAGTTTTAGCAGCCTTGATTATATTAATCTCATATTCTGAGTTCTAAAATGTTTGTTTAATAAGCGCCATCTACAATAACATTCAGATATTAATATAGTGCGAACAGTTTAGCGCCATCTATTTTTTTAATGTCTCTACGTTTAATTGTTGCCATACTTTTCAAATTAAAGTAATATTGTATTGTTTGTTTGTTTTTATAAGTTCTGTAATTTCAATTGATTAAATTCAGAATTTATGCTGGAAAAAATCTTACTTAAAAATACGATTAACAAAACCGATTCATAAAAATCTAGGTATAGGCACTACACTACGGAAAAAAGTTATACACAAACAACCAACATGGTGGATCAGCTGTTTTCATTTTACTCAAAATAAATTGTTTTTATAAAACGGCGCCTTGTTATGGTTTCATAGCCATGTGTGAATTAAAATGGGTTCAATCGCTTCTGTGCTGCAATGGCATTGTCAAACATGCGGCCAAATCAACCCAACAGAGAGTGTAAAATGTCTAAAATGTGGTGTAAAAAGGGTATCAAATCATGACATTGCGGATTCTAAGGAGTTTTACAAGGATTCGTCGTCAGAGTACACATCTCGAACGGGAAAAAGTGAGGGAACTACGCCTATTTCGGAGCCAATTGTTATCCCAGCCGAAAACAAGTTCAATAGGTACTTTTTGTCTTTTATTCTATTGTTAGTCCTGTCAGTTAACTATTGATTTTTCATGACCCGTTTTAGGTTATATTCAAATGTATTTCATTGTTGCGCGTTCCTAAAATATCGTTCATTTAACGTAATTGCTTGGTGACATGGTTTGGTAATGCTTCGTAGGTGGGTTTGAGTGACAATGTAGGTAGTTCGTGTGTTTGCAATGTTTGCAGGTAGAGTATGTTTCTCAGTATTCAATTTCATCCCTTTATTTCGTGTTAAAAAGTTATTTTCACATGTAAAATAGATTGTATGCAACTGTAAGGTGTTGTTTCAATGTATTTGTCTGTGTGTAATGGTTGGATAACATCAGGACACACCTGAGGTACCTATCCATAAAATATAAGGTGTTTTTTCCCTTAACTTATTAATGAATAGTTTCTGCTGCGACTTTCCATGCATACAAATATGATTATGCTTAGTTTCAAGATACAATTTCTTCTGTAGCATGAGGTCTGTAAGCTACTTAACCTGACAAAGGTAAGGAGACCCCTAGCCAGGCACAATGAAATGCTCAACAACCAACCCCTATAGTGGGGCTCATATGTCGGCTTGTGGTATTACTGTGGGGCAAGCTAGGGGGCTGGACTAGACTCGGGAGTGTAGCTTGTCATTAGTCTGCTAATTATCAAAAGCAGTTTGGTAATGCTAGAGATTACTGCAGGCATACATATAAACAAATCTTATGTCTGAATAATAGAACAGTTGGAGTTTTTAAATCTCCTCAAAAGACAGACAAGCCATTGCTTGTGCCTGTCTGATGGTAACAAGGGGTTGTTTAGGTCATAACCTACCCCCGGTTTGGTTCTACACATTCAAGTGGAGGAAGTCATAACACATTTAGCAAGAAGACATAAAAAACAAAACATTTGGTGTTTGATTAAAATTATTTAGAAGTACTATTTCTTCCTAAATGTTGTAATCAAATTGTAGTGTCTTCTAACTAGACTTTAACCAGTTACAGTAAGCTGTGGATGCTTGCAACATCAGGGCTATCACTTGCATATTGCTAACCCTAAAACTGGTAAAATGAATTTTTATACTACTAAGTTTTATGGCACACAAGCCTACGGGCCACCTGATGGTAACCACTGTATCATCAGTCACCGTAGCCTACAACCGCTAGCAATACCAGGGATAGTGCAAATGAGTTGCCAACCCTTGTTGTTGTTGTTGATGAGGTCTGACTGTGCTAGCAGCTTTAGTACTAGCATGGCATATCCTCATTGAGCAATGGCAACCATACTTACCACAGAAACACAACACTATATGAAAGTAGTGTTATTTGACTGTGGTATTCTGTAAGGTGGAGGTGCAATCCCCAGTAGGACTTACATAAAAAATGTTTATGTAGTAAGCATAACAATATGCATGTATGATTCTATTGTTAGCGCAAGGTTTTTATGATTTTATCTACAAACCTTGTAACAGTTTAATGGTGTATGTGTTTTATTAAAAGCTACAATAATTAGGTTAAGCAAGTACCTACGTAGCTTGCATTGTATGATATACATTGGTAGAATATTGTAAGTAGGTTGTAACTTGTGTGATAGTCCTGGTATTGAATTTACACATACATTAATTAGCATTTAGTGAGTATTCATGTATTCGAAAAAAATGTGTGGGTGATATCCCTGGTATTGCTAGCAGCTATAGGCTACGGTGACTGCTCACCATCAGGTGGGCCATACATTACTGTGCCACCTCAGTAATATAAAAAAAAACTTAAACTGATATTAATAAAGAGAATAGATATGTATTTTTATTTAAAATGAATGGATACAAAAACGCCTGCATTGATTTGAAAAAAATTCATCATCAGTAGAATGGTATAATATCACTGCGTATCGTAGGCTATATATTTTATTTCTACGCGGGCAAAATCGCTGTAAAAAAGCTAGTGTAGTAAAATAAATGTTGTGTGCAGCTCATGGTCGAGCGTGGGGTCCGCGCCGGAAGCCGGGCGAGCGTGGCGCTGCGGCGGCTGCGGGCTGCGCAACGTGTCGGCCGCCTGGCGCTGCGCCGCCTGCGACACGCTCGCGCCACACGCGCCCGTCTACAGGTACACACAGACACACAGACACACTGCCATCTGCACACCTTCCCACAAGGGCCCTCGAACGATTAGCCAGTACTTTTAGTGATGTTTACTATCAATAATCATTAACGCTATAAAAAACCAAAGAAACGTATGGGAATTAAAAACATAACCACGTGACAAAACGTAAAAAAAAAGAAATTCCCATATGTTTATTTATTTTTTTATAACGTTACCGATTGTAGATATTAATAAACATGGCTTAGTCTGCAGGTGTGGTACAACACACACTTTTCACTGAAGATATGGTGCCATAATGGTGCCAATTCTCTAGTCGTACACCCCATCAACAGGTACCTATACATACCATACATACATACATACCACATACCATCACGCCAAATCCCGCAACGGGCAGACAGAGAGTATAGAGCGCCATTTCACAACTTACTCACACATCTCTACAGGTATTCACACGCTACCATAATGGTGCCTATTCAAAAAAAATATTCAGTTTAGGCCCTAGTAATGTACTTATGAATTAACATCTACTTCACCACCGGTTGAAAAAAGCCGTCTGAGAAGAACCAGCAAGAAACTCAGTGCTCTTGTGTTTTCTCTAAATATAGTAAGGAATATCAAAATTAATGATACCAAGATGTTTTTCGAATACCACTAAGGTGGCAAACAAGCCCACTGGTTGCTTGCAACAACAGGGGTATCACTCGCGCCTTGCCGAACCTTCAGAAATCTGTTCACACCCTTCTTGAAGAACCCCATGCTGTACTCTTTTGGGAAAACTTTGTAATTATCTAGTCATACACGCCATCTATAGGTAACAAACACTAGCATATGGTGCCAATTTTCTTTGTATGTGTTTATTGATACATAGTGCCAACAAAGCTTAGGATAAAGCTAGGTTTGTACATATGTAGGTATGTTTGTGTACAGTGACTGACCTTAATTTGACGAGACCGCTGGTCTAGTGGTTAGTGTACCTGACTGCTACGCTAGAGGTCGCGGGTTCGATTCCCGCCAGGGCAAACATTTATGTGACAAATATGTTTGCCTTGCGTTTGGGTGTTTGGTATGTATTATAAGTATGTATTTACAAAAAAAAAAGTATATAAGTATTATATCAGCTACTGGTTCTCATAGTACAAGCTTTGCTTAGTTTGGGGCCAGATGGCGCTGTGTGATAATGTCCAAGCATTATTATTATCAATAATTTGTAAATGTTATTTATAATATGCAGATTGTCTGATGACGAGGATCAAGCTTCAGGGATGACGGAAAAAGATTCGTCTGCGAAAGGTGAGACAACCCTACCAACTTACTGATATAGTTCTACTCGCTGCCTTTTAAATATATTATTTTTATTCCAAATATTCCATAGTTCTTGGTCGTGTCATCGTCATACATATATTATATGTGTTTCAAACATTAGACAAGACAAAATAAATCTCATAGTACTCATAGAAGATTTTAGTATTTGACCCGCGACATTTTGTTTCCAATTTCATGGTATTTATTTCCAAATAAAAAGTTACTAGAAAATATCCAATATGTTAATCCAGCTTATAAGCTACTTCCATTGCAAATATCATACAAATTCATTCAGCTATTGAGGCCTGAAGAGCGTAAAAACACACACACACACAAACTTTCGCACTTAGTGTGAAAGCATAAAATATAGCAAGGGCCTAACGAACGAATATCATCTTGGGCAACTTGGACACCCCATGTAAAAGTCGCACTAAGATAAAAATTGCATAAGCTATAAATAGACAGCTGGCACCGACTCTCAGTTTGATGTGCGCTCTGAGACACGGAGGGGACTCAATCTAGTATGGGCCGGTCACCCATCTAACTTATGTTAATATTTAACTTTGAGTAACAATCGATACAAGCTAAAACAACGATGCCACGTGGCCCTCAAACATTTTTTTTATTAAATTAAGATGTCAAACAAGCATACAGCCCTAATTATTAACATCACACTATCTATACATCTATACATAAATGTGAAAGTATGTGTGTGTGTAACTCACGCCTCAACGTCTGAATGAATTTGAGGTAGCTTATAAGCTTGATTAACACATGCGATACTTTTTATCCCGGAAAATTGTGTGGTTCCCAAGGGAGTAGAACCATACGGACGATGCTGCGGGCAAAAATCTAGTATTCAATATTTCTTACGGTCTTTCCAGACAATACTATGATAAGATCGAACACCCTGGCAGTACCTTCATACAAGCCGAGATCAAGTTACTCCGACGGCCGTCGTCTCAATTTGGACCTACAGTCCCTGCGTCTTTCACCCACACAACTATCACACCAAGCACATGGCGTAACCAGGTCGCTCTCCCACGGATCAGTCATCAATTCCCAACACAAGTGGTGGAGGGTTGACGACACCAGAGCCACTATCAACAGGCCCACGAGTCTGATGGTCTCAGAAAGATACAATACGCATTCTAATCCTAGAGAGTCTTTCCTGAGAAGCCTGCACACTGTCACGCGGAGACCTAAGAAGTGTGATGAGAGCAAGTCCAATTGGGAGTTGAATTACGTGAAAGAGTACCAGAGAGAACAGAGCAGAGGGCTGCATCTGAAGAGGTGGGCATGCAGCAAGTGTACTCTAGAAAATTCTGGAATCAGGACCCATTGTGAAGCGTGTCTGTCACCGAGAATACTACCGTTGGCTAGGATACCTAATTCTAGAGGCTTGAGCGTAACCACTTTAGGGAGACACGAAGCTGCTTTGAGAAGAGATGGGGCGACGTCTCTACCTTCAACTGGCGGCGTTATGATAACGGTCCCAGATTGGCAAGCCGGGAGCAGTACAGCAGCTTCGTTCAGAAGGTCTATAAGTGCGCAGAACTCACCAGAAATTCGACCGACGTATCGACGATCGTTCTCCGAACAGACGAACTCTGAACGACCGTTAGGCAAGATCATATCCAGTAGGAGAAGTCTGAACGAATACCAGAAGAGTCTGGCAAGCTACTGCAGTTCCTTGAAGAGTGAGAGGAACGACAGAAAGACTGACGACACTAACACGGAGATTGATAAAGAATGCAGTTGGGACACGAATGCCGAAGGGGTTATCTACGCACTCCCCAATAAGGGCAAGTATAAGGACCTGAATCTACAGCTGCAGGTCAACAATAATGGTACCAGATACTCGTACGTCTCGGTCCAAGACACAAAGACTGTGATGAGCAACTCTCAGAACGAGGTCCTGTACTCCAATGATGTAGCTGATGACGATTACGCGAGGATCGACGAGTTCTTGGGCACTGAGAATGGCGTGTCCCCGGTGATGGATGCCGGTGCGAGTAATATAAAGACCTCTCATATAGGCAAGGAGGGTACAGTGTTCAATATGCTGCCGTCGATAGGGAAGGTGGCGCATAATCCTCGCGAGCCTTCCAAAGTGCCTACGTTACAGGACACGTGAGTTGTTTTTGGAATTTAGTTTTATTCCTTCCATTTTTGTCGACTGCGAATACGGTGAAGCCAGTGGGAAGGGAGACTTAAGCAGTCTATGTGTGTATGTATGTTTGTTTTGGTTCTCCCGTGGGGTTTTCCATTAAAATTTGAGCCGCCCGGCTGGGGACTGTACCTCCACCTTACAGAAGACCGCAGTCAAATAACATTACTTTGATGCAGTGTTGTGTTTTTGCGGTCAGTAAGGTTGCCAGTGTGACAAGGATACGCTGCGCTAGTAGTAATGCTGCCAGCACGGTGAGTCCTCAACAACCACAGGGTTGGCAACGCGTTTTTGTTATTGCTAGCGGCTATAGGCTACGGTGACTGCTAACCATCAGATGGGCCGTATGCTTGTGTGCCACCTTAGTGGTATACAAAAAAACAATGCCTGCTCTCAAGGATTCCATCTGGACCTAACCTTATAAAAGCTTTATCTTACGTACTTTACGTGTACATTGACGATTTTGTATGAACGTCTGCAGGCGCGAGAACCGCATGTGGCAGTGTAGCGAGTGTTGGTTCGCGTACAACGCGTGGTGGACGCGGTGGTGTGACGTGTGTCGTAGTGGAAGGCCGCCGCATGCAGCGGTCACCCTCGCCGCCAGGGAGGGGTCACAGAACAGGTCAGAGTTATTAATTCCTCCATAAGGGTCCCCGAAGGGGTAGGCAGAGGTGTTACAACACCCACCTTCCATCGAAGATAATTTGGTGCCAACGTGACAGATGGTGAGTCCGTCGCCGTCTCTTAGGCACTACATATGTCCTTGAATGTATTCTCAGACGTATGCAGGTTTCCTCACGATGTTTTCCTTCACAGTAAAGCTCGTGGTGTCACTGCACTTAAGTTAATATAAAAACCCATTTAATTCCAAACAGTATTTGCTGTCGCCAACAGCCATTATTATCTTTGTAAAGAAATAAAATATATATTTCAGTAGCCGACCGACAAACCCGCCCAGTGAACCGAGCGGCAGTAAACCGGAACCGAACCGGAGCGAACCGTCTAAGAAGTTGACCGTGCCTATAGCATCGCTGGACCACGATTTGAATAGCGATGAATTGCTGTTCGCTGTCGGTTAGTCTAAACTTTTTTTTTATATCACTAGCGTGGCACACAAGAATAAGGACCACCATGATGTTAAGCAGTCACCATAGCAGGTTGCCAACCATGTTGTGCTGTTGCGTGTGTTGCTGCTAACAGCATTACTACTAGCCCAGCGTATCCTTGTGGAGCACTGGCAACCTTAATTACCGCAGATACACAACGTAGTGCTATTTCACTGCGGTCGTCTGTAAAGCGGAGGTACAGTCCCCAGTCGAGCGGCTCCAATATTAATGGGAAGACCCACGGGAGATCCCAATTCGCCCTACCTTTCTTTTTTTAGCTCAAAGTGTGATTAATGACTGTACTTAAGCTTATAAAAACTCATTGGTACAGGCTGGGATTTGAACCTGGACCCATCAGATGACAGGCCATTGCTTCAACCACAAGGCCACCACGGCATTCATGTTGTGTCAATAAACATTTTCTTTCTTTCTTTCTTTCTTATAGAGAGGATAAGGGCAGGAGTATGATGAGTGATGAGTGTATGTAGTATGTACCGGGTTGTGTTGCAGAGTCCCCGGCTCACCAGGCGTGGTCGTGTGGTCGCTGCACGCTGCTCAACGAGGCCGCGGCCGCCGCCTGCGCCGCGTGCGCCGCCTCCAAGCCGCTCCCACACACCTACTGGTAACACCCATCACTGCATACTGACAAACAAACTCGCTTCCCGCCGTCTGTCTGGCCCTATCTATGTTTAGAACTTTAAAACTATGCCACGGATTTTATAGCGGCTTTTTTTAATAGATTGAGTGAGACAAGAGGAAGGTTTTGTTTCCTTTGGGTTTTGTAGGTATTTAACTTGTATGTCTAACGCTGGCCGTGCGAAGTCTGGGCGGGTCGCTAGTATATATATATATATATAAGAATGAATTCCTTTTACCCTTAATCACGGCATCACGTGTGAACGGCTGGACCGATTACGATAATTCTGTTTTTTTGGTGTTTGTTATTGTCAGGAGAAGGTTCTTATGAAAGAATATTGGAAAAAAGGTAGAACGTTTTTAATTTTGTATAAAATAAAGGTAATTTTTGCTATGGTGTATTTGACATATGAATTCATAGCTAAGACAGGACAACTTCTGTCGGGACAGCTAGTAGTAGAATTTATTTATTTAACAATTGCACGTGTATTACATAGTATACATACATTATACAGTACTTATATCTATAGTACACACCCTGTAGGGCACAGCAATTGGGAGGAATACGCAAAGCCGTGGTGGCCTTGTGGTTTAAGCAACGGCCTGTCATCTGATGGGCCCAGGTTGGAATCCCGGCCTGTACCAATGAGTTTTCCTAAGCTTAAGTACAGTGAATAATCACACCATGAGCTTTTAAAAAAGAGAGGTAGGGCGATTTGGGATTTCCCGTGGGTTATCCCATTTAAATTGGAGCCGCCCGACTGGGGACAGTACCTCCGCCTGACAGAAGACCGCAGTGAAATAACACTACTTGATGTAGGGTTGTGTTTCTGCGGTAAGTAAGGTTGCCAGTGCTCCACGAGGATACGCTGGGCTAGTAGTGTTTTTTTTTTGCTCTTGTGCCAGTTAATGGTATATAAAAAAAGTGAGTAGTATTGTAGAATACAAGTGAGATGGTAAATAAGTGTTTGTTGTAGGTCGTGCAGTTCATGCACTCTCCGCAATCCACTCTCAGCGTCTCTGTGCCTGGCTTGCAAGACTCCACCGGTACCCAAACACGGTCTGCCAACCACCACGGAACCCAACCTTGGAAATGGTGAGTACATACCCTTATTAAACAGTCAACGCCATTCAGGTCAATATTGGAGTCGATTCAGTCAACAAAATCTCTAAACTAAACTAATTCGACCATCAACTCAACTAAACGAATGTGACCAACAACTAAACTAAACTAATTTGATCATCTGATCTAAAACTAAACTAATTTGATCTAGCACAGTGACTCCTCATCAACAACAGGGTTGGCAACGCGTTAATGATATCCCTGGTATTGCTAGCGGCTATAAGCTACGGTGACTGCTTACCATCAGGTGGGCCGTATGCCACCTAAGTGGTATAAAAATACAGTATAAAGTTTGTAGCCTTTCTAATTACTGTTACTGTTACTGTCAGCCTGGTACATCCCACTGCTGGGCAAAGGCCTCCCTCCATGACTTCCAAGATTGTCTGTCCAACGCTAGTGTTGTCCAGTCTGTTGTTGTGTTATCCCGTTCGTCTCGCCATCTCCTCCGTGGTCTACCGCGACGCCGTTTAGCTGTGTCAGGGCTCCACTGTGTGGTGATTTTAGCCCACCGATCATCAGGCATGCGGCAGACGTGGCCAGCCCAGTCCCACTTCAATTTGGCGGCCTTCAGAGCTACATGCGCGATTCCGGTTTTTGAGCGCAGTGTGGTGTTTCGAACACTGCGCTCAAAAATTAAATAAATAATTCTTTCTAATAAATTAAATTGCTTTTTCCAGCCGGTCGCAGTCCGTCCCCCAGACGCAGCAGTAGGCAAACCCCCGCGTTGCCTCGCCGAGGACCGCGACATAAAACGCCCCCGCCCGTGCCTGAACCTAAGTACAACACTAATATATTTTTTGTAGATATATTTTAGGTATTAAGGTCGGCGTCGTGTACTCACCACTAGACCAGCGGTCTCGTCAAAACACAAACACATTAAAAAAAAAATGTATTGAATAGGCTCCGAAACTACTGAACCGATTTCAAAAATTCTTTCACCGTTAAAAAGCTACATTATCATTGATCAGTGATTAGTCGCACCACGAGCTTAACTGTGAAAGAAAACATCTTCGGTGGAAAGTGGGTGTTGTATAACCTCTGCCTACCCCTTCGGGGAGCCTTGTGGGAAAGGAGTGACCATTTATTATTATTATTATTATTATTATTATAATTGAACTACATTTTCATCTGTTGACACGATATCTATAGCTACGTATGTATGACGAGATCGCTGGTCTAGTGGTTAGTACACCTGACTGCTACGCTAGAGGTCGCGGGTTCGTCCCGCCAGGGCAAACATTTATGTGACAAATATGTTTGCCTTGCGTCTGGGTGTTTGGTATGTATTATAAGTATGTATTTATAAAAAAAACGTATATAAGTATTCTATCAGCTACTGGTTCCCATAGTACAAGCTTTGCTTAGTTTGGGGCCAGATGGTGCTGTGTGATAATGTCTAAGCATTATTATTAATATTCCCTTTATTTATTTTACATCTTAGTTTAGGTGATTTCTTTACAATATTTTTACAAAAAAAAACACATTATAAAAAAAAACACCAAAACTAGGGAGCCACCGATAACGAGGCGCGAGCCCAAGCTACCGGTGGTTAGGGTTACAGAGTGAGGAACCTCCTGACAATGCGTGCCGTGTCGAGGAGTACTGCCTTCTGCATCCGACCCTTGACCCAACCATCGAGCGAGAGCGTCTTGAGGAGTTGGTCGAGACTATTCGCTATGAGACCGCTATTATTATTATTATTATTACGTACATAATACTGATAAAATGTGTGGTTTCAGTGTGTCTCGGGATGTTGGGGAGTGGTCTTGTAGCGAGTGTACGTTCGCTAACAGTGCCGGCCGCGCCGCCTGCGACATGTGCGCCGCGCCCCGGGTTCGCCCGCTGCCGCACGCGTTGCAACACCGCGAACGTCAGTTTTTTTCTTTTTATACCACTAAGGTGGCACACAAGTATACGGCCCACCTGTGCCGGTAGGAAGAACTTTGTGAGACGTATTCGAAAACGTAACTCGCGAAATGTCAAAATTGACATACTAATTTTTAGTTCCACTTTTCACCGCTGCAGCGCTGTTCATTTTCCAATACAAAAATAGTCGGAAGGCGATACGAAAACGTTATCGACAATGTTCCTGCTACCGGCACTGATGGTAAGCAGTCACCGTAGCCTATAGCCGCTAGCAATACCAGGGGTATCACTAACGCGTTGCCAACAATTGTTGATGAAGACTCACTGCTCGCAGCATTACTACTAGCGCAGCGTATCCCCGTGGAGCACTGGCAACCTTACTCACCGCAGAAACACAACACTACATCAAAGTAGTGTTATTTGACTGCAGTCTTCTGTAAGGTGGAGGCTCAAATATTAATAGGAAAACCACGGGAGGTATCAATTCGCCATACCTCTCTTTTTAAAATAAATTTAATGTCTTGAATATGGTACATTTTTAACCCTTGACGCAAAAAGAGGGGTGTTATAAGGTTGTAGTGTGTATCTGTGTGTCTCACCATGGCATAGCTAGTAGCTCCTAAAAGGATGAATCGATTTTTTATTTGTTATTTAATTTTAGTAAAAAAAATCTTCTCTATTTTTGTAAATGTAGCGGATGGTCTAGAAGGCGACAGGCAGGAGAGCTCTCCGATGGAGATATTGAGGCTGGGCGAGGAGACCCACGCGTGGACACAGTGGCAGGAAGTGCTGGCCCAGTGTGCTGCGGTGAGAACACTTTTTTTAATTAAATTTTATATAGCTTCGCCAAAAAGTCTTTGATTGAAATGTTTGAAGCACGCCACGAGACGCCGCTCATAGTCATCAAACATTTTAATACTTTTGATCTTACCGCCACGCCGCCCCGCGCTTAGCTGGCAGCTCACAGCGGCAAGGTCGTGAATCAGCCGTTAGGGTCGGCAACGCGCGAGTGATACCCCTGATGTTGCAAGCGTCCATACTACGGTGACCGCTTACCATTGGGCGAGCCGGATGCTTGTGTGCCACTTTAGTGATATAAATACAAGTCTAGGAACGGGACGAATGTTTTTGTCTAATGGCAACCTTTATAGTTGTGTAACCAATGTTATGACGTGTACTGTGAACAACCCAATCAAGACGGTTGATGTTCTATACGAGCTGCGGGCTGCCATACGAACGGCGACCGTATTATTTCTTTTCTCCTTTTTTCCCAGACTGTACTTTTCTAGCTTTTGGCCGTGAAATCGTTGGAATACGCTGTCTAAGCAATTCGATTGTCTCCCGCTTAGGCTACGGGTATCGAGAACGCGTTGCCTATTTTTAGGGTTCCGTGCCCTAAAAAGAAAAAAGGCACCCTTATAAGATCTCTCACGAACACACACACACACACACACACACACACACACACACACACACACACACACACACACACACACACACACACACACACACACACACACACACACACACACACACACACACACACACACACACACACACACACACACATACACACACAAACACACACTGGTATATTATTATATTATTTATGGTAATAGTCTAAAGAAAGAGGTTTGATACTGAATAAGATTATGATTATTATAATGAATTGTAGACGGGCGAGGGGTACGTAGACGCGTCATTCCCGGCGGCGCCTCGGTCGCTGTACTACGAGGGCGGCGAGGCGGGCGCGGCCTCCCGCTGGCTGCGGCCGCACCAGATACACGTCGAGCAGGACCCGCGCCTGCCGTGGGTCGTGTTCCGCGAACCACGCCCTTCAGACATCTCGCAAGGTCACTTCACTAACACTACTCTATATCTATACTAATACTAGATACTAATATTATAAAGAGGAAACATTTGTATTTTTGTGTGTATGTTTGTATTAAATAGGCTCCGAAATTACTGGACCGATTTCAAAAATTCAAAAATCGAATACACTACTTTGATGTAGTGTTGTCTTTCTGCGGTCAGTAAGGTTGCCAGTGCTCCACGAGGATACGCTGGACTAGTAATGCAGCTAGCACAACGAGTCCTCATCAACAACAGGGATGGCAACCCGTTAGTGATACCAGGTATTGCTAGCGACTATAGGCTTCGGTGACTGCTTACCATCAGGTAGGCCGTATGCTTGTGTGCCACCTTAGTGGTATAAAAAGACTGGGGAAATTCCTACACTTTTCGGGTAAAAGTTTAGTTGACCATAGGTTTAACTACGTCATATGACCTTCGAGTCCCCTTTGGGGGGGTGACAGCCACCATTTAGTACCCCAAACTCAAACCATCATTTTATTTCACTCTCGACTTGCACACCTCTTTTGCTTCACATTCACCAATCTCTTCTAATATGTCCGCCGGCAACGGGTACTCACACCACTTAAACTTTTTTTTTCCATTCGTAGGTGTTCTAGGCAACTGCTGGCTACTGTCAGCCTTAGCAGTATTAGCGGAACGGTCTTCGTTAGTCCGGGGCGTGGTAGTCCGGGGCGAGCCCAGCGTGGGCGCGTACCAACTGCGGTTATGCAAGGACGGTCGCTGGCTGACTGTTACCGTCGACGACCTGCTGCCAGCCAACAAGAAGGGACATTTGGTGTATTCACAGGTAACACACACAGAATAATGAGGTGTGTGTATCTTCACGCCTTCCCACAAGGGACCCCGAAGAGGTAGACAGATGTGTTACAACACCCACTTTTCACAGAAGATAATTTAGCGCCGACGTGACAGATAGTCTCTTAGGCACTACATACGTCCTTGAAATTTCTTCTCAGACGTATGCAGGTTTCCTCACGATGTTTTTGCTTCGCCATAAAGCTCGTGGTGTAACTAATCAATGCACTTAAGTTAGAAAAACTCATTGGTACAGATCGGTGGTATTCGAATTTGCGTCGCTAGAATAGCAGGAAAGGCTTCTTACCACACAGCCATCACAACTCTTAGAGCAGTCAGAATGACTTGCTGCATACAGAATCTGAATTTGGAAAGCCCGTAACTGCATACTATTTGATTATAGTCCACACGTTCGCTTCAGGGTCGGTAATGTGCGAGTGATAACCCTGGTGTTGCAAGCGTCTACGGTAACCGCTTACCATCATGTAGGCCGTAAGCTTGTTTGCCACATTAGTGGTATAAAAAAAACTATGGTTATTTTTATTGATTTTATTGAACCGCCATAAGTGATACTCAAAAACATGAAAAAACTAACAAATTTGAATAATGCTTAGTGCTCGTGTGAAAAAATGGTTTTCTAATAGATTTATCGCTGTCGCACGTGCTCAAACTTTTCTGGTTTATGAGCGAGAGGGACGACTGCAGTTCGAAGTGATTGTACCGATGCGGAATAGACAGTCGCTATCTCGTATTCTCTTGTTAATCCTTCAAATATTGAACCTACAATATTTTCTTCCACGAAAAATACTCGCTTATGTCACAATTTATACTTAATATTTCAGGCTAAGAGGAAACAGCTGTGGGTGCCGCTGATTGAAAAAGCTGTCGCCAAGCTGCACGGGTGCTATGAAGCCTTGGTCTCCGGAAGGGCCATCGAAGGTCTGTATGTCTGTGTTACGATCCGAGGGTGTGTCGTGTGTCACGGGGATAATTCTGATATGTATCGCCGCGTATAGTGTCTTATTATTCGAATTTCTGTGGCTGCGTGACGAGGGTATGTCGTGTATCCCGAGGGCATGGTGTATTTGAGGAAGAGGGCATGTCGTGTGACAGGAGGGTATGTCGTGTGTGAGGGCATAACGCGGGTCGCGAGGGCATGTCGTGTGTCACAAGGGACATGGCGTATGTGACGAAGAGGGCATGTCGTGTGAGAGGAGGGTTTGTCGTGTGTGAGGGCATATCGCGGGCATGTCGTGTGTCACGAAAGACATTTCATGTGTAAAGAATATATGTCGTGTGTGAGGTCATTTCGCGTGTAAGGACGGTATGTCATGTGTGAGAGGGTATGTCGTGTATCACGAGGATAGCTTGCAATTCCAGTCTTGCAATCTGGGAACTGGTTTCGGAGGGGCTAGTCGACCTTTCCTCCAATTAAAGACAGGGATACGCAACCATTAGGCCACGCAAGCATATGCTTGTCGTTAGCGTCTTTGTGTAGGTGAATGTGGGCGTGTATGTCTGTATGTTTAGAGATAGTATTTTAGAGAGGTAGGGCGATTTGGGATTTCCCGTCGGTTAACTCATTTAAATTGGAGCCGCCCGACTGGGGACTGTATGTCCGCCTTACAGAAGACCGCAGTGAAATAACACTACTTGATGTAGTGTTGTGTTTCTGCGGTAAGTAAGGTTGCCAGTGCTCCACGAGGATACGCTGGGCTAGTAGTATTGTTGCTAGCACAGTGAGTCCTCATCAACAACATGGTTAGCACCCCGTAGTGATACCCCTGGTATTGCTAGCGGCTATAGGCTACGGTGACTGCTTACCATCAGGTGGGCCGTATGCTTGTGTGACACCTTAGTGGTATAAAAAAAAATGTGTGTGTGTCTAGGGCTGTGCACGCTGACGGGCGCGCCGTGCGAGTCGGTGTCGCTGCAGGCGGGCGGCGGCGGCGCGGGCGGCGGCGCGCCGCTGGAGCCTCTGGACCGCGACCTGGTGTGGGCGCAGCTGCTCTCCTCGCGGCAGGCCTGCTTCCTCATGGGCGCCAGCTGCGGCGGCGGGAACATGAAGGTCAGCCACGCTATATACTATGCGCAACTGATACGGGGATGCCTTTCAAGCGTTATATCTTTGTGTTAATGTATTTTTTTTTATATTTTCTTTTGTGTAATTGAAAATATAAATGAAAAAAAAATATTTACAGCGACCAGTAAGTAGTTACAAATAATTATAACACAATTTATGTTAGTACTAGAAATGTAAATTATATGTATTTCTATGGGTTTTAAAAGAGTAATTACTGAGTTTCATGCAGGATTCTTCTCAGCAAAAAACGACCTTCCGAATCCGGTGGTAGATTTTGACGTGTTGATTTTGAAAGTCTAGTCAAATAAAGATAATTTTGAGTTTAAGTTGGAGCTTGACATCTTACCTCTCCGTTATGCGAGTGATTTCGTGAAAAAGGGACAAAAATGCAAAACTGGAAGGCGTGAAACCGTGTTGACAATATAGCGGCTTTGTCGCTAGTCGTGACGATTTTTGTTTAGTATTATGTACTTTAAAAATCTTTTTATTGCTTTTTTTGTATTTCGGTCATAGATTTGTCGGTCAGATGTTAGAGGGGTGCTAGGCGACATCAATAGTCTGTGTACCCTTAGGTGGACGAAGAAGAGTACCAGCGTCTGGGGCTTCGGCCGCGGCACGCGTACTCCGTGCTGGACGTGGTGGAGCTGGCGGGGGCGGGGGCGGGGGCGGGGGCGGGGGCGGGGGCGGGCGAGGCGGGGGGCGTGTCGCGGCTGCTGCGCCTGCGCAACCCCTGGGGACACTACACGTGGCGCGGCGCCGCGCCCCCCGCGCGCCGTCCGCCCCCCGACCCCCACACCGACCACGGCGTCTTCTGGATCGGCTTCGATGACGTGCTCAAGTAAGTAACTACACACTACATACTCATACCCATCACTACAAGCTCAAAATCAAAATAAAAAATAATTTATTCAGTTACGCCCTAATAAGGTACTTATGAAGGTCTAAATTACCACGCATGCTGTGTTTGCCTGTAATTATTTGTACATTAACTTATACGAGTATTGTATACACATGGCGCTGCATCGTAGTATGTTGTCGTGATAAAGATACGCGTGACGCCCGGTCATGTTGAGTTAATGATGATGATGGGGTAAAGATATACACGTATGTGTACCCTATCATAATAAGGGTAGATATAACGATGATCATGATGAGATGTCACTAGTTGATGTACGGTGGGAAGTCTGATGAAAGGATAATGACGTTGATGATAAAATAAAGATAAATTCGGTCCCAGATCTTGGCATGCACCAATATTTTTCTAAGAAGTAATATGTCGTTAGGTGATTTCCCTTTAAACACTCGGAACTACCAAAATAGAGATAGCACCCACACTGCAATGAGTTAGGTAACCTTGATGTTGTATGCATGCAGCTTACGGTAACCATTTACCATCAAGCGAGTCATATGCTCGTCACCTTAGTGGTATTGTTAATAAATCCATTTATCCCTTTCCACCAGATATTTCGACTGCATAGACATATGTAAAGTGCGAGTGGGATGGCATGAAGTCCGTCTAGCTGGAATATTGCCTCCAATGTCTTCGACGAGACACCTGACGTGCCTCTTACTCACAGCCTCACAGCCAACTGAGGTGGATTTCACATTGTTTCAGGAGGGTCAAAGGTGAGGTTTCATATTTCATTAATTCAGTTTAGTTTATCTGATCTTTCATGAATATTTAGGAAATTGTTAGTCTCGATAACCGCGTCAGAGCATGTATTGTGATAAAAAAAAAAAAGGTATTTATACTGCCTGAGTTGCTCGAGGAATCAATCAGTGAGTGGGTATTATTTCGCTAACTAACTTTTATTTGTAACTTCGAAGTTGCCACTTCTACACTATGATTTACCATAACCTGCCAAAATGTGATAGAGTACTGGATTATTTTAGTTAAAGAATTAAATGAAATCTTTAGTACTTCCAGTGATTACCCTTACATACAAACATACATGTTGTACCTTTACTATATAATTTACAATATTGTGATTGTTAAACATTTTCAGGAATTCAGCTAAGAGTCAGCGATCTCAACTGGATCTCTGCGTTGTTGTGTTCAGAACGAAATCGGGCCCTTCGGCCCAAGTCGGGAAGCTGGTGGCCCATAGTAAAAGACAGGTAAAGCTGTGCAACCGTCACAGTGATTTTTGGGTACAAATATCATAGAGCAGTATTTCAATTGATAATTATCTAAATACTGTTTAGGCATAGACCAACACTGGATCAGGCCAATTGAAATTATTGCAAGAATTAACAACAAATAATAGTACTTATTTTTAGTAAATTTTATTCACCACTAGCTTTTCCCCTGACTTCGTCTCCCTTGAAACACAACAAGAGATAGAGATGTAGAGAATATAGAGAGTATAGAGAGATAGAGATAGAGAGACTGGACGCCTGCAATACCTACGGTGATCGCTAAACATCAAGCGGACCGTACTCTTGTTTACCACCTTTGTACGACTTACAATCAGGCGGGCTGCACGATAATTTGCTTACGTTTGTAGTAAAAAAACCTTTGACTTCCTTCCCCAGGTGCGAGGCTTCGTAGGCTGTCATAAGATGTTAGAAAAAGGTTTCTACCTGGTAGTCTGTCTCGCTTTCAACCACTGGCACACTGGACTGGAATTGTCGGACAGTAGTGTTTGGCCTCGTCACGTGCTCGCCGCGCATTCTTCTAAGCCGCTAGCAGTGGAGAGGCCTACCCTGCACCCGCACTTGCTGGCCGACGCGATCATAGGCCTCACGCTCGCGAGAGGCCAAAGGCATGAGGGCCGACAAGGAATGACCGCTTATTATTTGACTAAGGTACGTTGTAAAGAGGTTAGTTTCAAAGTTTACTGCCCTGATGATCAGGTATAGGAATCAGCTCCCTGACATATAAGCTTTCGCGTGAATGATACATCGTGTATTGCTAGCGTTCATCTTATCAGCGAGTATCATATGATATCGGGTATATGATGGCAATGATGAAATGATGATAATAAAATGATGATAATAAAATGATATCGGGTATATGATGCCAATGATGAAATAATGATGAGGAATTGATGATGATAAAATGATGATAATAATAATATGGTGATACTGATGGTATGATGATGTTAATAATGAAGATGAATGCTTTGACAGGGCTGGGCTGGCCTAGTGGTGATGGTGGAGAACCGACACACAGACAAGTGGATCCATGTGAAGTGCGACTGCCAGGAGAGCTATAACGTGGTCTCCACTCGAGGTGAATTGAAGACCATAGACTCAGTGCCGCCTTTACACAGGTAAAGATAACTTTATCTGTTAATATAGTGACACAGATGGTGCAGTAGTTAGTAGATCTGAGTATGAAGTCGGGCGTCGCGGGTTCGATGTGAATATTTGTCATAACCTCAAGTAAGTATGTATGTTTGAAAATATGTTTTTAAGTATCCAAGAAAAGTCTGGTACAATATTTGCTTAGTTTTGGGTCCTAATGGAGCAGCGTGATAATTTTTGAACATCATT
This sequence comes from Falcaria lacertinaria, assembly GCA_951449985.1. Lineage (NCBI taxonomy): Eukaryota > Metazoa > Arthropoda > Insecta > Lepidoptera > Drepanidae > Falcaria > Falcaria lacertinaria. Next base: position 7,854,727 of record OX602129.1, read on the forward strand.
ATTGGTACTCACTTTTTCCCACGAGATCGTCCTTGTTGATGAAGGCAAAATAATCCCGTTCTTACGCCGTGGTAAGTCTTTCTTTTATCAGGATTTCCCGGCACACGTAATTTCGAGAAAAATCCGTTCAGCCTCTTTAGCCTGATTGAGAAACAATACTGTTAACTTATTTTTATTTACTACTTTCTTTTACTTATTACTTACTTTTATTGGCATTCGATACACCATTTAATCTATATATATATATATATATATATATATCTATATATATATATATATATATAATATTTCGCTAATTCTTTTTTTATTTGATTTTGTTATTGTCAGGAGAAGGTTCAGTATATGTAAAGAAAAGTTTGCAAAAAATAACCCGAACCTTTTTAATTTCGCGATAATCTAAAGGTCCTTTTTCTATGGCGTATTTGTCATATAAATTCATAGCTAAGAAAGGAAATCGCCTGTCGGGTCAGCTAGTGTATTATTTGTGGTTTGTTCCAGGCAAGTGATAATAGTGCTGACACAGTTGGAGGGCTCCGGGGGGTTCTCCATCGCGCACCGCCTCACGCACCGCCTGGCGGCCGGCGCCCGCCTGCAGGACTGGGCCCCCGCCGCCCCCGCCCCCATCCCCGCCCCCGCCCCCGCCCCCGCCGCCGATGACGAGCCGCGCCACCGCCCGCCGCTCGCGCGCACGCTCTACGGCCTGCACGCGCCCAGGCTCATCACCTAGGGGCTGAGGCCAGGCTCATCACCTAGGGGCTAGCGCCAGGCTCATCACCTAGGGGCTGAGGCCAGGCTCATCACCTAGGGGCTGGGGCCAGGCTCATCACCTAGGGGCTAGCGCCAGGCTTATCGCCTAGGGGATAGGGGCAACCCCGCTCTGAGGACAGCGCCGTCACCATACAACTTATTAAGCGTAATGAAAATAGTAATGATTCAAGTCGATTGTAGGCAGCTTACTCTACGTGAAAAGTTAGTTATTTTGTACAAAAAATAACTTTTTTTGTAAAAATAACCACACATAAATTTGTATTGACACAGTGACTCATTTTCACGAAAACATCGCTTAATCCTTGGGCTCATAACAAGGTCAAATTAGAGTTTTACCCAGGACTCAAGCAAGCATTTAAATATTTACAGTGGCTACTAAATTATATTAAAGTCACAATAATGATGTTTATTCTCATTTTATTGTAACACTTATAAATTATTGGATTGTGTCGTAATATAGTGGTAGGTACGGCGTTCTGGAAAACTAGAACATAATATAGTTACGTGTTACGGGCACTTATATTGCTCTTCAGTGTTTTCGGTTTCATTTGATGCAATTAAGATTAATGGAGCTGCCGATTTATGGAAGCACTACCGTCTGCGTGATATCTTCTGCATGGACTTAACACTAACATTCCGTTTTATTTTAATATGCGATAACAGTTTTTTTTTTTAAAACACTAACTTCCAAACTAGGACATAATGAGTCCTAGTTTGGATGTTCAAGATATATATGCATTTGTGGATAAATTTGTTCGAATTCTCTTGTTCACATGTCTAACCTAAAACTTTAAATATATTCATCAGTTTGACACGACTATATTTGATGTGACAGCACTAAATCTTAATTTGACAGTTCGAATTTTAAGTTTTTTGTTATTTAGACTAATGTGTGATAAGAGAATGGGCACCATTATCACACTTAACAAGAGCCTGTTCAATCACAAAAGTGATGAATAGAAAAAAATACTCGGTGGTGTATTACGAAGTATGGAGGAGTGTACACAGAAGAAGCATAAGGTGTGCAAGTCCTTAGAGAAATGGCGGTCTATACTCACTACCTTGAAATGGACTTGGAGTGATCTGTATGTAGGCATAAATTGAATTACTACACACATTTTTTCTCTCTCAAATTTTCGGCCGAATAAAAGTAGAAGGATACGTTTTTATTTATTTTATACTGAACTTGTATTCGGTCGGTGCGTTGGTGTCAAGCTAAATCGTGAATCTCATTGCACCGAGTGTTATTTTTGTGAATCTAGCAATAAGACTCATTAGGTATACAACTTTCAATATAATATCACATTTGTATAAAATCGAATCTGAGCAAATAGTCCCGCAATGTAGTGGTAATAATTGAATGTCGTGATGATTTAAGTAATGTATGGTAATCTAATGATATGATGACAATGATAAAGATCTAATGACATGATGATTTAATGTACGATAATCTATTGATATGATGACAATGATAAAGATCTAATGACATAATGATTTAATATATGATAATCTAATGATATATGATGATGTAATGATAGGAAGTTATGCGTAGTTTTTTAACATTTAAAAGTGTAAACAATCTTGTAGTGTCGAATGCTGGCTATTTTCACATTTAATACGTAAGTACAGATAAGTGGATCAGTTTTAGATTTAATATGTTACTATAATATTAACTTAATTGGCTATCAGAATATATTTTACTTAATCTGAAATATCAATACGTTAAGGAATAAAAAAAAATCTTTAAGCGATTGGGCGGGTACATGTACATTTATAAAGACTATAATTTTTCTTTTATTTATAGATTGTATTAAACTAAAAATTTTACCTTACAAGTTTAATTATAGTGGTTGTACTCGATACCAAATGCACGTTTAGCTGATATTAGGTTTGTAGTGAGACGGAAATACTTTGACGTGTACATAAATATCGGCTTTATATACTAGGTGCTTAGGTTTAATTGATGTCAACTTAAAATTGAATTTGTTGAAAGAAAAGACATTTTAAATTTCAGATTGGACAAAATGTGATTTTCATTCCATGAATACTCATTTGTAATTATTTATTTATATAATGTTATTAGACAGTTAGTAACGACTCTTGCCATAAATTTGCTTTACAACGATTATTTTAATTTAGTTTTAGTTATACATAAGTCTGGCAAAAAAGAGTAGAGATAATAAGGGCTGTACTGTGCTGTTCGTATGGCAGCCCGCAGCTCGTATAGAGCATCAACCGTCTTGATTGGTTTGTTTACAGATACACGTCATAACATGGATTACATTTTGTGAAGGTTGCCAGTAGACAAAAATTTTGTTTGGTTTTTAAACTTTACAGACAACTTTCTGGCTTGGGTTTAGTGGTAGCGTTATAAAATGAGTCTTAGGTAATAGTTGCTAAAGATTAATTTTGATTGAAATATATGGATGTCTACCAGAAGCGTGACTTAAAAGGAAAATGTATTTTATGATGAACTACATAAGGCTTGGATTTTGAATGTTTTAAGGAAATTTGTAACTTAGTTATAGTAATAGGACTATTAATAATTCGATGGTCAAAATGTGCAATCTTAGAACCACCTGTTGCTTAGCGATACTATTTGGAACTAGCAGTCAGCCCGTGACCACGGCCGATGCAACTCGGTCGAAACGTCGGGAGGTAAATAAACAATTAATATCGCGTATAAGACCCGTTTAAATGTCATCACTATGTGTTTAAATCGCGAAAGTTTAAAAAACTGTATTTGGAACTAATTGCTAACCGTGACTGTGCGAATGCGTTTTGAAAAAGTCATATCCAGTATGTCGTTCCTCATAGTGCACACTAGTACTTTGCCAAAGTTATTTCAAAATCAGTTCAGCCAAGCTGTTGAAAGTAATATGCAAATGCAAAAGTGTATAATAAAAATGTATGGCCTATTAATTTTCGTGCAATATTTTTACCTAATAAAATATGTATTATAAATTCAATAATAGAGGAGAATGGAGAGAATAAGTTGGACAGAAATGGTAACAACAAAGGACGTTCTGAAGAAGGTAGGAGAAAAAAGAACGATTATAAGTACGATTGAAAATAGGAGGGGCAACATGATGGGCCATTTGTTACGACATGACGCATTTATACGAAATATCATAGAGGGAAAGATCGAAGGAAAGCGTGGCAGAGGAAGGCCATGGATAAGTTACCTGCAACAGATAAAGACGAAGGCTAACGTTATGTCGTACCAAGAGGTCAAAGAGATGGCTAACGATAGAACGGCTTGGCGATAGCTCCACCAACAAGAGCCTAGCTCTTAAATATATGATGATATAAATTCAATACTTGAAGTTGTAATAAACAAATGCACAATTACTGCACTTATTTATTATTAAATATACTTAAATAAATACATAATGATATAAAAATAATATTTATAATCCTAGTTAGAGTAGTTCGCTTTAGTTTCACCACTTGACTTCTGTGTCGCAACAGCGAAATGAGTTTAGCGCGAAAATTGATGTTTTTTTTTTCATTATAACAACATTTTGTAATGAATTGTAACATAAATTGTTTGGTTATTTAGATTCCAAGTAGATCAATTTAAGAGAGGTAGGGCGATTTGGGGTTTCCCGTGGGTTATCCCATTTAAATTGGAGCCGCCCGACTGGGGAGTGTACCTCCGCCTTACAGAAGACCGCAGTGAAATAACACTACTTGATGTAGTGTTGTGTTTCTGCGGTAAGTAAGGTTGCCAGTGCTCCACGAGAATACGCTGGGCTAGTAGTATTGCTGCTAGCACAGTGAGTCCTCATCAACAACATGGTTGGCACCCCGAGTGATACCCGTGGTATTGCCAGCGGCTATAGGCTACGGTGACTGCTTACCATCAGGTGGACCGTATGCTTGTGTGTCACCTTAGTGGTCTAAAAAAAAAGCAGATTTTTGTAAAATTATAGATACATAACAGTTGCAAAAATTGTTTTGTAAATTAATTTGGAATGATTTGTAATATAATGTGATCTATCCGTTCATGTGCCACCTTTTGGAAAATCTTAAAATTTTTTTTGCATCCTACGAAAAATTTCAAAGAATATCTCTACTTTTGAAAGATTCAGTAAATTTTGTAGCCAGCAGCTTGTTCGGCTGGCAAGCGGCTATCTTTCATTCATGATGGCGCGTCCCGATACTTTTCGTGAAAGGATTTCGGTTAGCGTATTCTCGACTTTTTCACAAATAAAAAATATATAATCCTGTAGCATTCAGTTCTTTATAAAACTAGTTAAAACATGTAATGCTGCTTAAAAATACGCTTCTAATGATGTATAATATGCATATATTTGATTTAAAAAAAGAAAGCATACGTCAAAAAAAATTTTTTTTTTTCTTTGATTAGCTCTCCTGTAAAAAAGTGCAATTTCGATTTGTAGTAGTTTTGAATTGAAGCAGCGATATTTAGCTTAGGCCATAAATAGGCTTATGAATGTAATCTCCACTCAAATCTAGGTTTAATACCGTCTCAGTTTGCGTTACACATTGATATAGGAAGAGAGGGGCGTGCCTTCATGAATTAGATTACAGATGTTGACAGAAAAAAAAGATTGATTTTAAAAGATAATTATTTTAAAGTACTCTTTGTATTCAGAAAAACCTATATTTTAAATGTATAATAAGTACTAGCGGCCCGCCCCGGCTTCGCACGGGTAGACATTTATCAAAATATATTTTGTCTACCCGTGCGAAGCCGGGGCGGGCAGCTAGTAAGTAATTTTCTTTGCTATAAACCTCACGGAGCCCAAGACCTTTCCAACGAATGCAAAACCGTGGAAATCGGTTCGTGCGTTCTGGAGTTATAGCATCAGGAAGGAAAACCCGACTTATTTTTATATAGTAGATTACTGTTTATCACCAACCAAATAAGCACTTTGTTTGCCAGTAAGAGCAATGTTCACAATAAAATCTTAGGAAGATGTCGAAAGGAACTAAATAGATTACATAATTTGTAAGCACTTGTATTTTGATATGAGTATATTTTCAAAGTTTTTCTTCGATGTGTTTTGTAGTGACGCTTATTAAACGTGTTAGCTCGTGGAAGCATGTTGTATTTATTGTAGGGTAAGGAATAAACATATTTAAATTTTACATTCGTTTCATTTTACAATATTTAATTCATTTTTACCTGTCCGGTGTGTGTGTGTGTGTGTGTGAAATCAAATCTTCCAATTTAAATAATGATTGAGCTGAAGTCTGGTTCCCGTGTCAATTCACGATTACCTAAATGCCGCCATTTTTAACGCCAAAATACACATTCCGTTTCCGAGATAAATAAATTCGATTGTCTGTCTACGAGCCTATTGTTGGATCTCAATCGATTACCGAGCTTTAGTTATTATTCTGAGGAACATATACATACTACTACTTACATTCTAACGTCAGCAACCGGAAGTAGTCTTCTCAGGGCGGGTGAGCCATCAACGCGCCATTTCCGGTGACGACGCCATATCCGTCTTTTTGCTGGAACATTATTTACAAAGATATATCAAAACTGGATGCGATTTTGAGTACCCGTTAGTAGCATGTGACTAGTAGCATTGCGGGGATAAAATAGAACAACTAAAGATTTTTTGTCTAATTAGGAAAGGAAAAGCACCACTATTAATCATGCCCAAAATCAAAATCAAAAATCATTTATTCAGTTTAGGCCCTAATAAGGCACTTATGAAGGTCTAAATTACCACCGGTTCGAAAAAAAAAGCCACCTGAGAAGAACCGGCAAGAAACTCAGTGCTCTGTCTTTTTTTTTCATGTAACAATCATTATATAACAATTTGTAACAAAATTCTTCTAGACATTGGTATGAAATTACAAATATCAAAATGAAAGCTACCAAGTTGGTTTTGTCACTGCTTTCATGAAATACATATTTTAAACTATTACAACTACCAGGAGCGGGGAGCCACTTGTGCAGAGTGAGTCTATGTATTCCAAGCATTTTTATCATTTACATAATCATTAATTTTATAATAGGCTTTATTTATCAAAACTCTTTTGACATGAGTCATAAACTTATCATAATTTAATAGATTGTGGGATTTTATTGTAAAAACGGACGCAGTTTCCCATAAATGATTTATTTACTTTTGTTAGTCTAAACTATTTCTAGTATAAATATTATGGTTGTCTGAATTTAACTGAAAACTTCTAATGTTCTTTTTTATAAACAATAAGTTCTCAAAAATTTAAAGAGCCGGTAACGTGAGAATATTAATTTTCTTAAACAATTCTCTTAACGATTCTTGGGGACCCATGGCAAAAATTGCCCTGATTGCCCTTTTTTGTAGAATGAATATTGTATCCAGATCCGCCGCAGATCCCCATAATAACACGCCATAAGACATGAGGCTGTGGAAATATCCGTAATAAACTAATTTTGCAGTATCAATATCTGTCAATTGTCTGACTTTCCTAATGGCAAACGCAGCTGAACTAAGTTCCTTGACAAGGTCTCAATGTGAGAGCCCCACTGCAATTTTGCATCTAGTATTAGACCTAGAAAAATCGTGTTATCAACTAAATCAAGTTTTCTGCCATCCAATTGTACATTCGTGTCTACCTGCGATGAGTTTGGAGGAGAAAACCGTATACATTTTGTTTTTTTTTAATTTAAAACTAGGTTATTGGCATCAAACCATCTAGAAACGGATGCTAGCGTTTCATTTAGACTTATCATTTCTTTGTCTTTTCTGCTCACTCTAAATACCAGAGATGTGTCATCCGCGAATAAGACTATGTCACAGATATTATCCACTACAAGTGGGAGATCATTTATGTATGCCAAAAATAAGAACGGGCCTAATATTGAACCCTGCGGAACTCCCATTTTCATTAATGTGTCTTTGGAAGTTATGCCTCCGACACCGACTTTTTGCTGACGACCGGACAAATATGAGGCTACAAGATCAAGGGCATTTCCGCGAATACCATAATATTTTAGTTTGAGCAGTAGCGTACTATGTTCAACGCAATCAAATGCTTTAGATAGATCGCAAAATACACCTAGGGCATCATGTGAACTTACCCATGCTTCAAATATATGTTTCAGTAATTTTGCCGCCGCGTCACTTGTTGATCTACCTTTAGTAAAACCGAATTGGTCTCCATGTAATATATTATGCGCATTAAAGTGACCTTACATTTGATTTAACATAATTTTCTCAAATATTTTACTCAAAGCCGGCAGTATTGATACTGGTCTATAATCAGAAGTATTTTCTCTAGATCCCGCCTTAAAAATCGGTATTATTTTACTATATTTCATTAAATCAGGAAATATTCCTTGATCAATGCAAGTATTAAAAATGGTTGCCAGTATAGGAGCAATCGTTGGTATAATTGCTTGAATAACTTTAATCGAAAGTCCCCATAAATCTTCCGTGTTTTTAATTTTAAGTGTTTTAAATGTTTTAATAATATCATTTGCATTTACATGTCGAAAGTAAAACTCTGGAATAACTTTATTAAACGATTTCTTAAGTAAACCTTCGGCTGTATTTGCACACGAGCTAAGGTTTTTTGTAATTTCGGACGGAATATTGGCAAAGTAGCTCTCAAAAGCTGCTGCGACGTCTAACTTATCCGACACAAGATTCTCGTTAATTTTAAGTGTACTTACTTTTTCTTTAATTCTATTCTTTCCCGTTTCCCTATTAATAACTTTCCAAACCGTTTTTATTTTATCATCGGAATTACTTATTTCATTACTTATATATTTTGATTTTGCTATTTGACAAACAGTTCTAAATAATTTAGAATATTTTCTCACGTAACTGTAAAACTCTTCATTAGTTGTATGAGATTTCTTATAATACAACTCATACAAAGTGTCTCTACTTTTCGTTATACCTTTAGTTGCCCAGTTACTAAATTGCAATTTGTTATTTAGCTTCATCTTTCGTTTAGGACAGGCCTTATTAAATTCACTGCATATAACGTTATGTAATTTTTGAAAACATTCATTGGGCTCACCAGACTTAGAATTATAAATTTTTGATTCTAAATTCTTCCTAAACCTTTCCATTCTATTCTTAGACAGGGGTCTACACTCTTTCATAGAGGGGCTAGGTTGTGCACTATTATGCAACTCAACTAATTGAGCCATATGATCTGATCTAATGCCACTTATTAGCGACTTATTTTTTATATTTCCATTTGATATTATATTATCAATGCAGGTAGACGAAGTGGCTGTTATTCTTGTGGGCTCATTGAATATAATGTCTTAATTAAATGATTTGAAAAGATTTTTAAATAAGCGTGCCTCAGTTGACATTTTTAAAGTATCTACATTATAATCACCACATATAACTAGTTTTTTATTTGTAAAAAATAATTTTCTAAGCATTGCCTCCATTGTTGAACAAAATAAACGAATATCCGAATTTGGAGGTCTATATATACTAAGATTATGTATTTATCTATCTCTGCACAAGCTGCTTCACAAACCCGCTCAACAGACAAGCTAGTGATATCATTTCTATCTTTGCACTTTATATTACTATTCAATAATATAATCGATCCACCACCCTCCGCTGAGAGTCTGTTAAACATACTGGCAATTGTAAAGTTACTAATATTGAAATGCATGGTGTCTGGTTTTAACCAAGTTTCTGTAAAACATAGTAAATCAATTGTAAATTTATCTAGTAATAATTCTATGTCGAGAATTTTGCCAGAGAAGCGGTTAATATTTTGGTGTAATAGGTGTATATAACATGCATCCGACTTCTCTCTTGTCTTACGGACTAGTTTAAAGTGTCAAAATGACTATTCACAGTGCTAGTAGAACCACTACCCGGCCCAACTCTAGTCGTAATACTTCATAATATTTTTTGGAAGGTTTACAACTATAGGTACCGGTTGAAAGATATTTATTTATTTGTAAGGCCCACAAAACAGAACACAGTAATACACAAACAGGTGAAAAGTGAAACCACATGGTCATGCAGGGCTGGGTCTATAAGACAAAAGACAAAACATAATAAATTGTCTGTAAATCTGTAAATTGGAGCGTGTCCTGACTAGACCTTGACTCATTTTTTTTATTCCACTAAGGTGGCACACAAGCATACGACCCACCTGATGGTAAGCAGGCACCGTAGCCTATAGCCGCTAGCAATACCAGGGGTATCACTAACGAGTTGCCAACCATGTTGTTGATGAGGAGTCACTGTGCTAGCAGCATTACTACTAGCCCAGCGTATCCTCGTGGAGCACTGGCTACCTTACTTACCGCAAAACAACTCTACCCACATCAAAGTAGTGTTATTTGACCTATTTCACTGCGGTCTTCTGTAAGGTAGAGGTACAGTCCCCAGTCGGGCGGCTCCAAATTAAATGGGAAAACCCGCGGGCAATCCCAACGCGCCCTACCTCTCTTAATAAATGACTTCGCCCTGACTTGAAAGCTGGATACGTCGTTGAGCGCCAAGCCGATTCCAGTAAAGATACGTCTGTCGATAGTAATATCAACGTCTTTATCCTTATTACCGTGAAGGATTTCATCTCGACAAGGAAATTATGGGATTATCAAAGGTCAACTGAACTTTGAGCTGAAGAAAAGAACAGCTTTTAACTAAAAGCTGTTCTTTTGAAACAATCAAAATTCTTTTCAAAATGTAACTACATTTTAAAACTCATATCAAATTAATAAGACAGTTGGATCTTTGCAAACAAAGAAGTGGCTCCCCGCCCCTGGTAATTGTAATAGTTTAAAAATATTTATTGCGTGAAGGGTCGGCAACTCGCGAGCGATACCTCTGGTGTTGCAAGCGTCCATAGGCTACGGTGACCGCTTATCATTAGGTCAGCCGTATGCTTGTTTGCCACCTTAGTAGTATTTAAAAAAGTGACAAAACAAAACCAACTTTGTAAATACCTACTTATGTCTAGAAGAATTTCGTTAATCATTGTTAAACATGATTGCTACATGAAAAAAGACAGAGTACTAAGTTCCTTCCCGGTTCTTCTCAGGTGGCTTTTTTCCGTAGTGAAAAATTACACCTTTAGTTTAACAATACAAATTTCAGATTTTCTGGAAAATCCACCCCTAAGGGGGTCAAATAGGGGATGTAAGTTTGTATGAAAATCCGTTGATTTATTCACTTTACACGCGTGCGAAGACGCGGGCAAAAACTGATACAATATAATGTGTTTATCATTGCAGACACGTACCTAAGTGCGTGAGTGACGCACGACGTATTAAAGATAAATCTGATTTGACTCTTAAAAATACTAGAAAGGTTCTTGTCTGTCATATCTTTGAGGTGTATTATTGAATTACGACTAGCTAGGTACAGCCTTGGTAGATATAAAAACCGGCCAAGTGCGAGTCGGACTCGCACACAGAGGGTTCCGTACAAACTTCTATTTTATGTAAGATTGTTATCCGCTTACCATCCGGCATACGTAAACATGTTTTTTTTGTTGTTTATTTATCTTGATTCACACGCGTTTGTGGCCACAAAATCAGCTCTAACCCGATACTTTGGATGGGTGAGCGTGCGGGGTGTGTTAGCGGAGCGGTCTTCTCAATAGCGACGGACTACCAGGGAGAGTAGACGCACCAGAGGCGAGAAAAGCGAAAGAATGAGTGATTTGAGTGATATGAGTGATAGAATATATTTAACATGAAAGAATAAGGTTTTACTGAAATGATTATGATCGGCGTATACAATTTCTGTATTGAAGTTGTCACGGGACCAAACATGTATGCCGAATTTCAGCTCAATCGGACATTGGGATGATAATGAAATGTAACTTGCAAAAGGTAGATGGAAGTTTGCGTTAAGGAAGTAAGGCTAGTTAAAACTACGCCTTGCGAAGTACATATACACAATTACACGCACACACCTACAATGTATACAATGAAACAACGCCTTGCCCACGCACTACGTTTAAAAACTGGCGTCACTTCGTTGTTTGCAAAGATCCATCCATCTTGCTTTCTTTATCCTAGCCAACATCAAAATTTTCGTGATTTGCTTTTTCTTTGGACGTCTAATTCAGATTTTCAATGTAAGCACGAAAGTCTGTTATGTGAAGATACATTCAACTAGAATATTACTTTTCATTCGGTTTAAGTCAAAGGTAGCTATGTATCAAACATTCATGCTATGGCGTCCCTGAGGAAATTAGTGGGGAACATGTTGATCGAAACTATTACATTTATACCGTGAAGAGAATATTCTATCAAAATCTTATTTTAGTTGATATATTTGTTAGTTTTAACAAAAACAATTTTACCACTAAGGTGGCACACAAGCATACGGCCCACCTGATGGTAAACAGTCACCGTAGCCTATAGCCGCTAGCAATACTAGGAGTATCACTAACGGGTTGCCAACCCTATTGTACCATACCACTGGCAGTCCTTCCTCCTTTGATCAGATCACCAGATGCGATCGTAAACTAAGTAATTCATAGAGGAAGGTACCAAGTGGCGAAGATTATCAATCTGTGCGCCCTGTGCGTAAAGTCCGGCCAAACAAGTGACATCTTCCACTTAGCTGAACCAAAAGACAGGCTAAGATACATAAAGTGTTTTACGAAATTTGAAAAAGGTAAGGGACAAAAAATTGTGTAGCTGTGTCCTTGTCTTGAACATTAATACCGTGTATAGCCTTCTCTTTATCGTGTGAGGAGAGCAGATGCTATTGCCTCCATTAGTGTGCGAGTGGGCATATTATATACTTGGAGAAACAAACACAGTCGACGTTAAAAAAAGACAAAAGTATAAAACAATAAAATGTTAATAAATATAATTCTTTTTCAGTTTGTTTTGAATTTAGTCTTTTTTTAGTCGGTGAATCTTCCTTTCCTTAAGCGACGCTGGAGTCATCGATAGTTTGGTCGGCAGTCCAGCCACAGGTGGTCTGCCACTCATCGTAGTCCAAGGTGAAGTCGGAGGTGATGTTCCTGAAGGACTCCAAGTCACAGAGGAGGTCATCGCACCCGTCTACTTGGAGATACAAAGGTTCCTCTCCAGGAGAACTGATGTAGACTGGCTGCAAGGATAGTAATTATAGGATAATTGGTGGCATACAATCATACGGCCCACCTGATGGTAAGCAGTCACCTAAGCCTATAGCCGCTAGCAATATCAGGGGTAACCCTAACTGATTGCCAAACCTGTTGTTTATGAGGACTCTGTGCTAGCAACGTTACTACAAGCGCAGCGTATCCTCGTGGAGCATTGACAACCTCTCTCACCGCAGATACACAACACTACATCAGAGTAATGTTATTTGACTGTGGTTTTCTGTAAGTTGGAGGTACTTTCCCCAGCCGGGAGATCCAAATTTTATGGGAAATCCCACGGGAGATCCCATTTCACCCTACGTCTCTTAAATAGTTGTTCTTGGCGACGGTCAGTTGTTGGATAGTTGTACTTGGACTGCTCATATCATTCCAAGATCCCTCCATTCCTTGGACAGCATGTAAACTCGTCACAGCCGTTTTCTAATGAAAACCATTGTAAATAATTAGAAGACTGACAACTGATCTCACCCAGGTAACCGATTATCCCTGCGAAACACGATGCAAAAATATAGCAGCCGTTTTAAAGGGTCACTTACCAGTACAACGGTCTTTCCAGTTTCAATCTCCTTTCTGAGTTCCAGGATGAAAGCGGCGCCGTATTTAGGTACTCCTTGTCTGGGAGTGATTTGAGAAACTGCCATTAGGGAGTACACATTAAAGTCGTGGGCGGAGTAGTGCTGGACCCTCTGCACGTCCTCACCGGCAACCACTTCATCGGCAACCGTGAAGAATTCGTTGAGGAGAACTCCTGTGAATTTAAAGTTCGTTAGAAGAAATTCCCTGGTCGCTCTAGAATACGGTCTTCAAGGAGTTGATTAGAAATACTTTTGGCATATAAAGACATACGCCTTTACATGTCGTAGTTGAAACACTATAAAATATAGTATAGTAATACATATCATCACACCAAGTGACCACGCTCTATACTGACCTGACTACGCATCGCGGGGTTGGCAGAGAGTATAGAGCGACAATTCTCTGTTGACTTACTCACCTATATTGCTTCTTTTACATTCATCAATCTTTTCAAAAATTACCGCCGATACCGAATACTCCACAACCATTGAGTAATTGTAGTTTATATAGTATCTCATATTTATCGCAAGCGACCATAGACTTGCGTGAGTGTTTACCATCATGCACGCTGTGATTACCAAGTCACTAGACTGTGCGAGGGAGACAGATACATTAAATAGTTTTTAATTTTCGGTTCGCGCCCGATTCGTGCGGGTTTCTTTGGAGAATAGAGTAGCAAATTTGCATTTACTAAGGTGTGGTTGGTCATTCCACTAACATCCATTTGGGTATGTTGGATTAAAGTCTAGGATCTGGAATAAGCCGAACTGTAGTAGATACTGACCAGCTTGCATGCCAATATAAGCGTCATTGCCGAAGACGATGTCGATGGCTTCACCGGCGACAGCCTCTATTTCAGGGAACAGCTCCTCTAGGGCAGGCTCCAGGGGGATGCCAAGACTTCTCTGGAAGAAAACCAAAAACATTAACTTCTTCTACTCTAGGTGATATCAGATTAAATTAAAGAACAATCTTGAAATTGAAAATTTTCTTAATTTTAAGCCCTTTTATTAGCACCCTTGGCATGTTCATGATTATTTTGGTTTGGGTCGGATCTTTTATTATTAAGTAGGTTCAGTTCTACTTATTGTAAATATTTTATCTATTTTGAGTTAATAAAGGCCCTATTAAGGCATTTATAAATAAAAGTTATTAAACACATGTTTTTGACAGCGAGTTTGCCTCGCCAAATAATCCTTTTTGCAATTATGTTCTGTGTTTGCCTCGAATTTTGGGCTCGCTTATTTTTGTGCAATGCGATATTAAGTACTATGGTGGAGTTTTTGGCGGGAATCAGGCGGAGCGGTTGAGATTTTTTCCAGTGTGTCGTAAATTGTGTTATTTTATGTAATATTTAATGTGTATTTTCGGTGTCGATATGTGCAGTAAAGTTTCATTTAGTGACTGATTTATAGGAGCATTGGAAATAATGCCATAATACGACTTTTGGGTTAAGTGATTTATCATTTTGGTCAATAGGTTACCTCTAATCCAAAGGCGTGTTACGATCTGCTACTGCCGTGGGTTGTCTCCAGAAACTCCTTTGGGCGTTAGAATGCATGACACTAGGCATTTTAATGCGGCAAACACGAGAAATTTTGCAACATGAAAATTCTCTAACACTCGACACTGGCAAAAATAGTCCCTGAAGGGATTGATTGCCATACTTAGGAAGAAGAAGAAGAAGAAGTACTATGGTACTGCAAGCGTCGATGACCACTTTCGATAAGGCGGCCGTTATTTAAATTTAAAAATATATATTAACCTGTGCAGTGTACACATCGTACACGCCATACGCTAAAGCTGGGTACTGAGTGATGTTGAAGCTCAGGAAGTCATTCCAGGCGTTGAGGACATCAACGTATTGGTCCATAGAAGATGGATTACTCATGAACAAGCTGTAGTAGCCGGTCAGGAAGTTGGGGCAGTTGAGCATGGCGAGGTTCTGAAACAAAAAGCTCTTAATGTTAAGTTTGCTTCCGCGGACACTCAGGTTGTGGAATGAGCCCCCTGCCTCGGTTTTTCTAAGGGACACCATCAGAAAGCAAGGGACACAGACATTGTGAAGAGATTTTTGCAGGGTCGGTAACGTGCGAGGTTTCTGGTGTTGCAAGCGTCCATAGGCTGTTGAAGCAACGTTCATCGACGGAGGGTAAAACAATCAGTAAAACGTATGAAATTTCTAGTCGAATCCCTTCACAGTTGTTGAAAGGTACAGTACTACGTTTACGGCTAAGGATGTATCATCATCATATATTTAAGAGCCTAAGGCTCTTGTCGGTGGAGCAATCGCCAAGCCGTTCTATCGTTAGCCATCTCTTTGACCTCCTGGTACGACATAACGTTAGCCTTCGTCTTTATCTGTTGCGGGGAACTTATCCTTGGCCTTCCTCTGCCACGCTTTCCTTCGATCTTTCCCTCTATGATAGGATCTATGTTCAATGATAAATGGTCTGCTGAGTCCGTTTGATCAGGAAGGATGCTGCAGAAGTACTGAATGTTTAAATTTAACACTGTCTTGTGACAGTGTTGTCACACATCCATGTGACACGGATCCAAGAGCATCAGTCAAAAATCTAAATCAAAATAATACGGCACTAATGAACATCTACATTACCACCGCTTCGGAAAAAAGCCACTTGAGGAAAACCGGCAAGAAACTCATGACGGACATTCAATAAACACTCAAACAAAATGTTTGGAATACTAACAAAATCGTATAGGGCAGGCACAGTCGTGTATGGGATGGGTTCCCAGTTGACCGCCTCGCTCCACCTTTCAGGACCTGGCCGGTATATGGCGGCCATGGCCGAGAGCACGGTCATCTTAGCCCTAGTGGAGTCAGTGGCCCTGATATAGATCTCGGAGCGGTTGTACTGTGGTGACAGGAGCTCGTTGTAACGCTTTCTCAAATCTACACCAAGTTGGAATCCGCGCTGTTTGCCGACCTGGAAACAAAACTATTTTTCAAACTTTCGCGATCTAAATATATTTTATAAACATATTAATGACATAAAACGGTGTATGGAGGTAGATACCGATTACCGATATTCGTTCTATCCGCGAAACAAGAAGGCGACGTACACAACTACAATCAGTCAGCTCGTGACAACGGCCGATGCAACTCGGTCGAAACGTCGAGAGTTACCTCTTTTTACGACGATAAACAATAAACATTATTATTATGTGACTGGTATACAAAATTGATAGGAATACTTCTTGATAGTAGCCGACCACAGTGGTCAAGCCAAAGTGGCTGTGTGGTTGAAGTGACCACCTGTCAATGAGTTTAAGCTCTAAGCTTAATTACAGTGACAAGTCACACCACGAATATAGAAGAGGGGATGGATGGGAATTCTAAATTGGAGCCACTTAAATGAAACCCTAAAATGTTTTTTTTTATACCACTAAGATGGCACACAAGCATACGGCCCACCTGATGGTAAGCAGTCACCGTAGCCTATAGCCGCTAGCAATACCAGGGGTATCACTAACGGGGTGCCAACCATGTTGTTGATAAGGACTCACTGTGCTAGCAGCAATATTACTAGCCCAGCGTATCCTCGTGGAGCACTGGCAACCTTACTTACCGCAGAAACACAACACTACATCAAGTAGTGTTATTTCACTGCGGTCTGTAAGGCGGAGGTACAGTCCCCAGTCGGGCGGCTCCAATTTAAATGGGATAACCCACGGGAAATGTCTATAAAAATACCTTTTTCGGAGATTACTCCTTAAGAATTTTTATATATAAGCCCCTAGCAAGGCATTTTATGAGAAGTGAATATTATCTTATCAAACTTAACTTAGATACAAAAGTTTGGATGTAACGGGAATATCAGCCAATCTAAAATGCTTCATTCTCATATTATTTGGGGTCAGCGCAATATGTATTTCTCTTCCATACTTCTCTATCAGCCGTCATCTCTGTATTCACTTCCTTTCTGGCCATGTCATCTTTCACACAATCCATCCATCTTTTCTTAGGTCTACCTCGACCCCTGTACCCATCTACATTCATACTTAAAAACTTTCTTACCACGTTATCCTCATTCCTCCGCATAACAAGCCCATACCATGACAAACGCTTGCTCCTCAACTTTTCTGTCACTGGAGCCACTTTCAAACTTCCTCTAATAAACTTAAATCCTATTAAACCAATCTATAATAGTTGTACCTCTATTGTACTCTACTTGTACGGAATTAAATGTATTGCGGTAAAATACCGGCATCACTTCGTTATTCACAAAGATACATCTATCTTCTTAATGTGATCTGAAGATGAGTATTAAATCCGTAAATAAACAACTTACGTCCGTTAGTTGTCCGTAGCCATATTTAGCAGTAGCAGCTTCTAATTCTTCAGTCTTGTCACTGTAGCTTATCGTTGACGACACTGGTGTACGGTCACCATGACGGTGTATCTGGATGTTTTAAAATATTAGACATACGTTATATTAGGTCCTTACATATGAAATTGGCGTTTTTCGTACTGGCCACTTTAATCACGAATTTCTCCTCTTTGGTAAGGAATTCCAAATTCAAATTTGTACAGCTATAGACTCATGTATTTGTGCTTCGATGATCGTCATTCATTTGTTTTTTTTCTTCTGGTTTTTTCTGTTTGCGTCACTCATTTTACAAAATGGAAAACCTTAAATATCGCATTATTTACGAGTACGAGTTCCGCCGTGGCACTAGTGCTGCGGAAACAACTCGAAGGGTGAATGATGTGTATGGCGGTCGTGTTGCAAAAGAAAACACAGTTCGTTTTTGGTTCCAACGTTTTCGTTCTGGAAATTTCGACCTGCAGAACAAGCCCCGTGGACGGCCTGAGACTCAAGTTGATAATGAAGAGTTGAAGGCTATTGTGGAAGCGGATCCATCGCAAACCACGTCCGAGTTAGCTGCAGGCTGCAATGTTAGTGATAAAACTGTTTTAATTCACTTGAAGCAAATTGGGAAGATTAAAAAGCTTGAAAGGTGGGTACCTCACGAATTGACTGAAACAAACCGGCAAACGCGCGTCGACTGCTGCGTTACATTACTAAACCGGCACAATAATGAAGGTATTTTAAACCGAATCATTACCTGTGATGAAAAATGGGTTCTTTACGATAATCGGAAGCGCTCAGCGCAATGGTTAGATCCTGGCCAGCCAGCCAAATCCTGCCCCAAGCGAAAATTAACCCCAAAAAAGTTACTTGTAAGCGTTTGGTGGACTAGTGCCGGTATTGTTCATTACAGTTTATTAAAATCTGGCCAGACTATTACGGCTGATGTCTATTGTCAGGAATTGCAAACCATGATGGAAAAGCTAGCGGCTAAACAACCTAGGCTGGTCAATCGCTCCACGCCACTGCTGCTTCACGACAACGCTAGACCACACACTGCGCTACAGACGGCTACTAAATTAGAAGAGCTTCAATTGGAAAGTCTAAGACATCCTCCGTACTCCCCGGACCTTGCTCCAACAGATTACCATTTTTTCGAAATTTGGATAACTTCTTGCAAGGGAAAAAATTCAACTCCGATGGGGCAGTCCAAATCGCCTTCAAAGATTTTATTGATTCCCGTCCGACTGGTTTTTTTAGTAAAGGGATCAATGAACTACCTATGAGATGGCAAAAGTGCATAGAAAATAATGGTTCATACTTTGATTAATTAAATATATTATATTAAAAAATATTCGACTTTTTGTTCCTCCCATACAAAACGCCAATTTCATATGTAAGGACCTAATATATAATTGCCAAAATACTCAAGGATGGAAATGTACTCAGAACCGGCGGGGATGTATGAAGTGATTGATGGATTTATTAGAAGCAAGAAGTGTTCAAGTCAAGAGTGAAATGGCACTCTACTATGTATGTATATGTTACGTAAAATACGCTTGTAATAGTACCTAAATTATTCAAAAAAAAACTCCAAATATTTGGAGTACTATTTCAAAAACGGTGTACTAGTATATTGGTTTCCGTATGATAAGATATCGTGAAGATAAGTTACTACATATCATGCTTGGATCTTGACATTGTCTGAACGGTTTATTTTGTTATTAAAATACAAATATGCGTTTTTTATATTTGCTTTGGTAGTTAAATAAACACACCAGGTCAGCGACAACAACATGTGAATATTGAATAAGCTGTCTATTAAAAAAACTTTGAAAACACATACTTGCATAGAAACATCCAGACAGAACGCAACCGTAAATGTTTATGTAGTGTAGCCCTTGGTCTAGTCTAGGTTAAGGGCGTAGTCGAAATAAGAACGATTTTAATTTACGTGCTGGCAAGTCGATACAATATCACTGAGTTACGGCTCTTTTATGGTTTTCTGGACCGAATTAAAATGACAAACCGGATTTTTTGGGTGATTCGAGAACCGGTAATTCGAATACCAAAACCCCGGTTTCCACTTACTAATTTAAGTGTTATTTGACTGCGGTCTTCTGTAAGGTGGAGATACAGAGCCCAGTCGGACGACTCCAATTTAAATGGGAAAATACACGTGAAACCAAATCGCCATACCTCTCTTTTAACTAATACCGGTCCCTTAAACTATTCCCTATGTGGTCCCATTATAAATGGTAAAAAGGACTTACCAAGAACGTCATAAGCAATTCTGTGCCATCGGTGACGTCATCAGCCACACACAAGCCAGCGGCTAGCAATAGTAAAGAAATAGACTTAAACATGTTTTATTATTATTATAAATTTATATGTTCAAGTACTTTTACTGCTAACTGCCAAGTACGAGTGAAAAAAATCTTATTTATACAAACTATGTAAGCACGTGTGATGACTAATCTTTGATTAGGTGTTTTTGGGTACCGCAAGTGAGGTAAAAATCCTTATCTTGTTACATACATATCATCACGCCAAGCCGCTCACGGCGACCCACATTTTGCTGACTTACACACCTCTTTTCTATCTGTATATGGGAAAATAAAAAAAATGTCTACTATTTTCCTCGCAATTTCTTCATAATTAGCCTAAAAAAGACAGAGCACTGAGTTTCTTGCCGGTTCTTTTCAGATAGCTTTTTTATTGAATCGTTGGTAAATTAGACCTTCATAATTGCCTTATTAGGGCCTAAACTGATTAATTTAGTTTAATGAATTCTTTTAAATCTTCCCTGGATTTAATAAATATTTCAAAGCCAAAATTAGCCACTTCTTCAGTTCAGTCGCTCCAGAGTCTTAACGAGATGAACAGCAATATAGACTATATTATCTAATAAATAACCTTTTACCCATGACAAAAACACTTTGATTGTACAGAGGGTTCTTCTTATACCATATCACAATTAAATTTATATTATTCACGAAGTGTATCTATTATATAAAAATGAATCGCTGCATGTCGGTGGAGCTGCTCTCGAGATTTGCGCTTAGCAACAGCTAAGCGCAAATCTCGAGAGCCGCTCCACCGATTTCGCAATTTTTTTTTAGTATGTTGACGGTTTACGGAGAGAATAAAAAAATTGCCTGAGAAAGTCTAAAAACGGGTAGACAAAATATTTGATAAATGTCTACCCGTGCGAAGCCGGGGCGGGCCGCTAGTTTATTATAGACATAAAATATGGATTATTTTAATAACACAAGAAATTATTTATTTTTGAATAAAACGAAGGTTACCCAGCAAGATTCCGTGACATTGTATCTACACGAAATAAAGTAAGATAAAATACTATGTAGCCCTGTGCTGGTAGCAGGAACATTGTCGACAACGTTTTCGTATCGCCTTCGACTATTTTTGAATTGGAAAATGAACAGCGCTGCAGCGGTGAAAAGTGGAACTAAACATTTGTATGTCAATTTTGACATTTCGCGTTGTCGACAATGTTCCTGCTACCGGCACTGAACACAGCACAGGCAGGCTGTACCACATCAATTTTAAATATTTGAGATTTTTTGTTTTTAGGTACTGTTATTGTAAATATGCGCTATATGTTTGATTCTATACAATGATATTAAGATTTTATTAAATATCCTTGAATTTGAATATCTTAAATAGTATTTTTTTAATTGATCTTGTTTGTGTTGTATGTTACTGAACACACAGATAGACCATTAGCTGGAATGTTAAGTTATACAACGCGGGCATTTGTGTTCTAAATCCACGAGAGAAGTCACGAACAAAAGCCTGTATAAAGTTCCATAAATATGATTATTGTTGGCGACAACAAATCTTTATTAATACAAAACTATTTACAAAAATAGAACTTAGCCTACCTACTTATAGATAAAAGATCTGACCCAAACCAGAATCCTGCGGCAGTGTACCCCTGGTGTTGCAAACGTTGCATGCTTGTCTGCTACCCTAGAGGTATAAAAAAAACTATCATAAAAAGTACCACGGCTATCCTTTGAACATCACTATGAATACCTATTAATAAATACGATTTGTTCCGCGTTCGCCCCACGAAGTTTTGGCCCACATTACAAATTCCGTATTCTTCCTACATTTTATTCCGTTTTCGCCACAAATATATTATTTATTCTGAATTTAATATTTTAATCCTGTTTCGTCCCATTTTTCGTTCCTTATTCGCCCCGAATATTATTAATAATATTTTAGTACAGACAGTCTAAGAAGTTACATTAAATGTATATCAGATGAGAATATTTTATTAATTCTTTATTGACACAAAACAGATTAAACTATTTACAAAAACATAGCTTAACCTACCTACTTATAGATAAAAGATCTGACCCAAACCGGAATCATGCGGTAGCGTGCCAAGAATGCTGGCAGCATTGCCACGCTGGATAGCAATACTGATTCTCTGATTTTATTCATTGATACTTCATTATTTCGTAGTCGGATTTTTGTTTTGTATTGAGTTTTTATAAAATTTTGATAAACGATATACGTACGGAATTCAACATTAGAATAATCAAAATTTAATTCTGAATAGTGCAATAAAGCTTAATCCCAATCAATCCACGGTGTGATCGGATAATTTATAACCTGTGTGTGCTCGCCGAGGTAGCCGCCGAGGGCGTGGTGCGTGGTGTAAACATGATGAGCGACGTACTCTTACACAGGTTGATTTAAATAGAATGAGCGATACAGTCGCATATGATGTGTTATATCTAACACCAGTACCCTAGCTAGAATAATTTTCGATTACGAGCTTAGCCGTCGTGGTGGCTTTTCATCTGATGGGCCCAGGTTCAAACCCCGGCCCGTACCAATGAGATTTTCTAAGCTAAAGTACAGTGAATAATGACGAGCTAAAAAAGAGAGGTAGGGCGATTTGGGATTTCCCGTGGGTCTTTCCATTTAAATTGGAGCCGCCCGACTGGGGACTGTACCTCCACCTTACAGAAAACCGCAGTCAAATAACACTACTTGATGTAGTGTTGTGTTTCTGCGGTAAGTAAGGTTGCCAGTCCTCATCAACAGAGGGCTGGCAACCCGTTAGTGATATCCCTGGTATTTCTAGCGGCTATAGGCTACGGTGACCGCTTACCATCAGGTGGGCCATATTTTTATTTATTTTATTTATTTGAGAAACAAACGATTATACAAAATATATCTTAATAAAGAGAACATATGAGTACATATGCTTGTGTGCCACCTGAGTGGTATACAAAAAAGTATTCGTATCGCTTTTCTATGGGGAAATGAACATCGTTGGCAAATATCGACATTTTAAGAGTCACTTTTTCGATTACGTAGTCGAAAGATTCTCTTGCTCATGGAAAATAGGGGATGAAAGTTTGTATGAAAATCCGTCATTTCTGAAGTTAAATCCTTGAAAATAGGTAGACGCGGTTAAAAGCTATCATTTAAATATTAGGTCCTTACATATGAAATTGGCGTTTTTCGTACTGGCCACTTTAATCACGAATTTCTCCTCTTTGGTAAGGAATTCCAAATTCAAATTTGTACAGCTATAGACTCATGTATTTGTGCTTCGATTATCGTCATTCATTTGTTTTTTTGCTTCTGTTTTTTTCTGTTTGCGTCACTCATTTTACAAAATGGAAAACCTTAAATATCGCATTATTTACGAGTACGAGTTCCGCCGTGGCACTAGTGCTGCGGAAACAACTCGAAGGGTGAATGATGTGTATGGCGGTCGTGTTGCAAAAGAAAACACAGTTCGTTTTTGGTTCCAACGTTTTCGTTCTGGAAATTTCGACCTGCAGAACAAGCCCCGTGGACGGCCTGAGACTCAAGTTGATAATGAAGAGTTGAAGGCTATTGTGGAAGCGGATCCATCGCAAACCACGTCCGAGTTAGCTGCAGGCTGCAATGTTAGTGATAAAACTGTTTTAATTCACTTGAAGCAAATTGGGAAGATTAAAAAGCTTGAAAGGTGGGTACCTCACGAATTGACTGAAACAAACCGGCAAACGCGCGTCGACTGCTGCGTTACATTACTAAACCGGCACAATAATGAAGGTATTTTAAACCGAATCATTACCTGTGATGAAAAATGGGTTCTTTACGATAATCGGAAGCGCTCAGCGCAATGGTTAGATCCTGGCCAGCCAGCCAAATCCTGCCCCAAGCGAAAATTAACCCCAAAAAAGTTACTTGTAAGCGTTTAGTGGACTAGTGCCGGTATTGTTCATTACAGTTTTTTCAAATCTGGCCAGACTATTACGGCTGATGTCTATTGTCAGGAATTGCAAACCATGATGGAAAAGCTAGCGGCTAAACAACCTAGGCTGGTCAATCGCTCCACGCCACTGCTGCTTCACGACAACGCTAGACCACACACTGCGCTACAGACGGCTACTAAATTAGAAGAGCTTCAATTGGAAAGTCTAAGACATCCTCCGTACTCCCCGGACCTTGCTCCAACAGATTACCATTTTTTTCGAAATTTGGATAACTTCTTGCAAGGGAAAAAATTCAACTCCGATGGGGCAGTCCAAATCGCCTTCAAAGATTTTATTGATTCCCGTCCGACTGGTTTTTTTAGTAAAGGGATCAATGAACTACCTATGAGATGGCAAAAGTGCATAGAAAATAATGGTTCATACTTTGATTAATTAAATATATTATATTAAAAAATATTCGACTTTTTGTTCCTCCCATACAAAACGCCAATTTCATATGTAAGGACCTAATATATATAAGTAAGTATATGACTTATTCAATTTAGCACGCGTGCGAAGGCGCGGGAAAAAGTTAGTCAGATCATAAATAAAAAAATATGTACGTTGAAAAATCATGATGTCGCTCCATAGCTTTTAAGCCAAAATAAACTCCACGAGGTCAAAGTCACGGGCACAACTAGTTCATATTAATCGTTTAGATATTATCATTTTAAAATAGCGCCGATTATATGTGTTTCATCCTTTTTTTCTTATCACAGGGTCATAAACCTCAACAGTTGGAGGCGTGATACATACGTCAGTAACGCAGTCACTGTGACTGGCATCTTTAAAAAAAAAGACAGAGCACTGAGTTTCTTGCCGGTTCTTCCCAGGTGGCATTTTTTTCGAACCGGTGGTAATCTAGACCTTCACAAGTGCCTTATTAGGGCCTAAACTGATTAATTTAGTTTATTGATTTCTTTTAAATCTTCCCTGGATTTAATAAATATTTCAAAGCCAAAATTTAGCCACTTCAGTTCAGTCGCTCCAGAGTCTTAACGAGATGAACAGCAATATAGACTATATTATCTAATAAATAACCTTTTACCCATGACAAAAACACTTTGATTGTACCGAGGGTTCTTCTAATACCAAATCACAATTAAATTTATATTATTCATTTTTGATTTGATTCTTTTTGATGGCACAAAAGCGTTCGGCCCACCTGATGGTAAGGGGTCACCGTAGCCTATAGCCGCTAGCAATACCAGGGGTATCACTAACGCTTTACCAATCCTGTTGGTGATGAGGAATCACTGTGCTAGCAGCATTACTAATAGCGCTTTGCATCAGGCTATCCGAGCATGACCGACAAAGGAATTAATTTATCATTTTGAGATTGTGTCCTGGATCGCTCGCACATCACAATCGTGTTATGATACTGTTAAGGCAAACGATTCCGTCTATTTTTTTCTTGTAAATCGCGTTGTTGGTGACGAGCACGAGCCAAGAATTTTTTGATACGATCTTCGGTGACACAGAAAATTAGCCCAGTTATATTGTTAAAACTACAATACAAATTGCACTTTAGTGTAACTGACATAAGCTCGAGTTTCTGACGGGTTTCAGGCGTCTTGGCTCGCTGGTATCTCACTAACCTACTCTAGACAGGGCTTATGCAAGAAGAGAGCTTAGTTTTTTTTATCGATGTAGTGATTTTAAACCGAGGCAACTTAACCACACTGGTGTAGCGGATAGTAAACTTTACTCCTAAGCTCCGTACCGTAGGTTCGATGCGTTTATGTAGTGAATATTTGTGTGTCTTGTGTATGGGTGTTCAACATGCATTTTCAAACAAGTTTTTTTTCTGCTATGGTGCTTTCATATTACAGAAGTCACTGGCCAAAATAGCCCTTGAAGAAGAAAAAAAGATGTAGGGCGATTTGGGATTTCCCGTGGGTTTTCCCATTTAAATTGGAGCCGCCCGACTGGGGACTGTACCTCCACCTTATGTAGTGTTGTGCTTCTGCGGTAAGTTAGGTTGCCAGTGCTCCACGAGAATACTTGAAGGCTAGTAGTAATGCTGCTAGCACAATGAGTCCTCATCAACAAACATGGTTGGCAACCCGTTAGTGATACCCCTGGTATTGCTAGCCGCTATAGGCTACGGTGACTGCTTACTATCAGATGGGACGTATGTTTGTGTGCCACCTTAGTGGAAATAAAAAAAAAGAATCATTGCCATAGTTAGGAAGAAGAAGAAGTAGCATTATTGACCGCGATACTGTGGACTGAACTATTGCAAAATATCTGTACTTTAGAATTGTGAAAAGTATTGAAAATAGTCCAATTGCTTCATTTTGTGTTGGTCAATTGTCAAGACAGCTCAATTTAAATACTGTTCATCGGGAGAGCTACTTGTATCTTTTTTATCGGCCGTCACTGGTCACCGAACAGATTTGGATTGGCACAAATAAAACAGTCTCGATTTGTAGTTCCAACTTAATCGTTATGAGAGGTAGGACGGATTGAACCAACACTTTTTATTGGTATAAAAAAATACACTTTTTTATTACACTGAGGTGGCACACAAGCATACGGCCCACCTGGTGGTAAGCAGTCACCGTAGCCTTTAGCCGCTAGCAATACCAGGACTATCAATGACGAGTTGCCGACCCTGCTGTTGATGAGGAGTCACTGTGCTAGCAGCATTACTACTAGCCCAGCGTATCCTCGTGGAGCACTAGCTTACTTACCGCACAAAAACAACACTACATCAAAGAAGTGTTATTTGACTGCGGTCTTCTGTAATCCCAATTCGCCCTACCTCTCTTTTAATTAGTTCATGGTGTGATTAATCACAGTAATTAAGCTTAGAAATACTCATTGGTTACAGGCCGGGATTTGAACCTCGGCGCATTAGATGACAGGTTGCTTCGACCACAAGGCCATTACGGCTTGAATCACAACTTGATACACAAGGGTCTCCAAAGAGGTAGGCAGAGGTGTTACAACACACACTTTTCATCGATAATTTGGTGCCAACGTGACAGATGGTGGGTCCGTCTGTTTTTTTTATTAAAAAGAAAGAAAATAAATTATGTTTTATTTTCTACACACACACGACACAAGATGAAAAAAATAATAATAATAACACTTACAGTCATAATATTATATGTATTTAAATAAAACTAAATTTATATATTAAAACATTTTTATGCCTGGCTCCTTCACGTATAAGACGGTCCCTTAACCGTCCGGGCCAGTAATCGACTTAGCGTCAAATAACCAGTTCTGACGGCAGAATACGACCCTTGTTGCATCCCCGTTAAACTTAACTGTATTGTTTGTTAGGTGATATTGGGTTTCATATTCTAAGTCAAAGGTGTTTTTGATCAAGCTGGGCTATAGAAAGGTATGTAAGTTATATGTATAACCTATATATCTTGTTTCGTCGCATTTTTCGTACCTCATTCGCCTCGAAAATTTTTTGAGTGCAAATGCTTGGACATTATCACACAACGCCATCTGGCCCCAAACTATGCAAAGCTTGTACTATGAGAACCAGTAGCTGATATAATACTTATATACTTTTTTTTACAACATATATATAAATAAACATATTTGTCACATAAATGCTTGCCCTGGCGGGAATCGAACCCGCGACCTCTAGCGTAGCAGTTAGGTATACTAACCACTAGACCAGCGGTCTCGTCGTGCAAAATACTATTTTAGTACAGAGAGGCACATATGATTATTGATTACACTTAGTGCTAGCTAGTCTAGCTTGCCCGCGGCTACGTACGCGTTGAGTTTTGAATCTCAGAGGAACCGAAAATTTTCCCGGGCTATAAAGTAAATCCTATGTGTTAATCCAGGTTATAAATAACCTGTATTCCAAATTTTATCAAAATCCGTTGAGTAGTTTTTGCGTGAAAGAGTAACAAACATCCATCCCCATCCATACTCACAAACTTTCGCATTTATAGTATAAGTAGGATTAACACCGGTTTGGAAAATCGTCACCTAAATACATGCTCGCCAGTTCCGAGTACTCTTTACCTTTCCACCATTGAGTAGTACTTTGGTGATTGGATCTAGAAAGTTAGAGCTTGGCCTTCCCACGGCTTCTTCTTTAAGACAAATTCGTATTATATCTTTACATATATAATTCGTTCTATATGTCCAAACCTACGGTCCAAACCAACATGGTTGCCAACCCGT
This sequence comes from Falcaria lacertinaria, assembly GCA_951449985.1. Classification (NCBI taxonomy): domain Eukaryota; kingdom Metazoa; phylum Arthropoda; class Insecta; order Lepidoptera; family Drepanidae; genus Falcaria; species Falcaria lacertinaria. Next base: position 7,882,931 of record OX602129.1, read on the forward strand.
TGGAGATACCCCTGGTATTGCTAGCGGCTAGAGGCTACGGTGGCTGCTTACCATCAGGTGGGCCGTATGCTTGTGTGCCACCTTAGTGGTATAAAATCAAATTCAAAAATCATTTATTCAGTTTAGGCCCTAATAAGGCACGTATGAAGGTCTAAATTACCACCGGTTCGGAAAAAAAGCCACCTGAGAAGAACCGGCAAGAAACTCAGTGCTCTGTCTTTTTTTTTCATGTAACAATCATTTTATAAAAAAAAGAAACAAAAAATAAATAAATAATTATTCAGTTTAGGCCGTAATAAGGCACTTATGAAGGTCTAAATTAGAACGCATTAATTTTTCATCTTAACAACCATAAATCATGAGTATAATGTTATCAATGATTCCCCAGTACGATGATAGCTCCCAACAGTTTATTGCGTGATTATTACATATTGAAAGTGTAATTCATGGTGTTATCGGCGTTTATGATATCGTTAAGACTGTCCTAAAGATAATATCTGTATTAATAATTTCTAACAACATCGTAAATTGTATTGTAAAAATAAGTTATCTTTTTACTGTGTCATGTGTCATAAATTTAAGGTCCGCTGAGCGCACGACTTGACATAATGTGACAGATGTCAAGAATCCTATTTGACGGATGCACTGACGACGCATATCAAGAATTGTTATTCTAAATTCGAATAAAACTTACAAATTTGTGGTGTGTGTTCTATGTTACAATTATTATATAACTTTTATTTTTATTTTTGTCAAACATGATTGGCCACGTGCGAGTTGGACTCGCCAACCGAGGGTTCCGCTCTGTTTTTAATGCCCTCTTCTTTTTATAAAATACAGAATTCACATTGCGTATTTCAAGCGTCGACTTGTTACCATTATTTAGTTAGAGCAAAATAAAAACGTTTCTAGGGGAGCCCACTTTATTTTTCTATTTATTTTCATGTTTTATTATTGTTGTTATAGCGACAACAGAAATACACATTCTGTGAAAATTTCAACCATCTACCTATTATAGGTCATGAGATACAGGCCGCTGACAGACAGACGGACGGACAGCGAAGTCTTAGGGTTACTCCTCCAGTACGGAACCCTAAAAAAGATAGAGCACTGTTTTTCTTGCCAGTTTTTCTCGGGTGGCTTTTTTCCAAACCGGTGGTAAAGTTCATAAGTGCTCTTAATCTGAATATCTATTTAGCAAGCTCGCCAGAAGTAAATAATGCCATTTCAAGGTTACGACCGATGTAGCCTTGTTGGGAAATAGAAGGTGCCTATAGTAAATGATGCTTTAAATAAATAATTACAAGTTCCAACACTATTAGCGAGGAGAATTGATTTTCTCGACCCTATTTCTATTGTCATAGAATACAAATTGGAAATACTCTGTTGAGAGTTGACTTTATTTTGCAAATAGTTGTAATAAGATTATAATTGCACAAAAAAATATGTGTGCCGGTTACCAATATAAGAAGTTAAAAAAAAACACCGCTTTTCACGACGAAATACAGTTGAAATTCGAACGCAAAATTGTTGTGTATCCGATTATACATGACCTGGCCAGGTCACGGACCGATTAATTGAACAAATCGATTATTAACGAGAATCGAATCGCAGTATTGATGCATCGAGATTTCGAGATATTGTTACATTTGCAAAATGCGTTTGTTTGCGGACGTTATTTCATGCACGTTTCGTGTCTATTTGAAATCTATTTCCCTTGACAATAGAAATAAAATGACTACATAATACGCTTTTCGATAGAAGCATCGTGTCTACATTATGGACGTGGCGCGGAAGCAAAACCAACTTTGTTGCCAGTGCTCCACGAAGATACACTGCGCTAGTAGTAATGCTGCAGTGAGTCCTCATCGGCAACGCGTTAGTGATATTGATAGCGGCCCTTGGTATTGATAGCGGCTTTAGGCTACGGTGACGGCCGTATGCTTGTGTGCCAACTTAGTGGTAAAAATGGTATTTTGTAAGTTGGACGTATTGATAGTTACTTTCCCAGACGAAAGTAGATAATATTTTGAAGATAGAAGTCGTTGCGCCTTTTTCCAGTCGTATAAGAAGCTGGTGCCTTTAGTCACCGCCGCAACACATCACGACATCTTTTCATGTTATTTGACTACGATCTTAACGCCCTTCTTTGGGGTCTTTAGGGTCGGCAACGCGCGAGTGTTGCAAGCATCCATAGGCTACGGTAACTGCTTACCATCAGGCGGGCCGTATGCTTGTTTTCTACCTTAGTGCTATAAAGAAAAGGAAGGTGGTGTAACTACCGCAGATCTCAAATTAGATATTTTACAGATGGATATTTGGAATGATATGAAGTTTCACCGGTTAAAACTAGCGTTGCAATGTTCATACACAATTACACGCACACAGTTACAGCGAATACAACGAAACTACGCCTTGTCCACGCACTACATGTTTAAAAACCGGCATCATTTGACCCGAGCCCTAGATATGGAACCATCAAAGCTAATAATGGTATCAAATATCCAATGAGCATTACGTAGAATCCCTCATTACTGTTGAGAAAATTTATCAACTGATAAGATTCGCGTAAACCGCAAGAGTTACGATACGGAAGCATTTATTTATTATAATGATAAATCATGTAAAAAAAGTGTACTCTATAGCTTTCAATGGACGCGTTATTAAGTCGCCAGCTGTGTCGAAACTTTTAAAATTTAATTGTTGTTAAAATTTGAAAAAAAAAAAAATCATAGATAATATTTAGATATTACTTTTGCTTATTCGTAATTTTAGGTCAAAGTTAAGCACCCTATCATTTTGATGATTTAGTTGCAACTTTTAAAATAATAATAATAATGCTTGGACAATATCACACAGCGCCATCTGGCCCCAACCAAAGCAAAGCTTGTACTATGGGAACCAGTAGCTGATACAATCTAATATATAAAATTCTCGTGTCACAGTTTTCGTTGCCATACTCCTCCGAAACGGCTTGACCGATTTTGATGAAATTTTTTGTGCTTATCCGGTATCTATGAGAATCGGCCAACATCTATTTTTCATCCCCCTAAATGTTAGGGGTAGTCCACCCCTAAATTTTATTTTTTATTTTTTAGACCGATTTCAAAAATTCTTTCACCGTTAGAAAGCTACATCATCACTGAGTAACATAGGCTATATATTATACTAGCTTCCCGCCCCGGCTTCGCTCGGGTAGACAAAATATTTGATATAAAAGTCTACCCGTGCGAAGCCGGGGCGGGCCGCTAGTACTTTTATACTTTTTTTGTAAGTACATACATATAATATATACTAAACACCCAGACACAAGGCAAACAGTTGCTCACATCAATATTTGACATGTTTCTTTTAATGGCTTCGACTTAGAGGTTTGAAGTTTTAACACCTCGAAGGGACCATAGACTGGTATTCAACATGAGTTTCTTTATCATACTTTGTTCCTGAGAAATTACCTTGACAGACGGACAGAATCTAGCGTAACGGTTGTATTCTCTTGGGGACAGAAAGCAGTCATGAATGCGATGCTATAAGACTTCCTTTTTACTTTTCAGACACGGCACCTTAAAATTAGTATTAAAAAAATTGGAGGTCATTAATCCGAAAAAGTAGCTAGCAATTTGAACGCGTTTTATTCTGCAGCACTGCAGTAATTGTTTTGTTAAGAATGCAATTATTCAAATCAGTTTCGAAAACAGACTGACTGCATCGATAAACGATTTTAAAACAGTGATTTATTTTTTATTTGCAGCACTGTTATACTGTTAAAAACTTTTTGGTTTGTACTGTTTGTATCGCGCTAACAACTTCATTAAGGCTGATTACACAAAATGGATAGGTATTTGAGTTAAATTAATTGGAGAAAATCTAAACTACTACCGCCTTATCGAGGCTACTTGCCGGGCACGGATTTTTGTGAAATAAAGCAAACAATGAAATGAATCAGCTATTTTTCTACTTGAAAATCGTTTGTTTGCTAGACGGACGATTAGCACGTGTCTACGTGTCAACGTGCACACCTGGTAATCGGTTTCCTATGGACAATGTTGTTGGAAGATTCGAATTCTACAACTTTTTTTTTATACCACTAAGGTGGCACACAATCATACGGCCCACCTGATGGTAAGCAGTCACCGTAGCCTATAGCCGCTAGCAATACCAGGGATATCACTAACGAGTTTCCAACCTTGTTGTTGATGAGGACTCACTGTGCTAACAGCCCAGCGTATCCTCGTGGAGCACTGGCAACCTTACTTACCGCAGGAAACACAACACTACATCAAGTAGTGTTTTTTCACTGGGGTCTTCTGTAAGGCGGAGGTACAGTCCCCAGTCGGGCGGCTCCAATTTAAATGGGATAACCCACGGGAAATCCCAAATTAACCTACCTCTCTTAAAATACATACAGTGCGAATGCGAATGGTAGAAGAAGTTGCGGTAGGCCAAGGTCTAACTTTCTATCCTAGAAATGCCAACGTACTCAACGACCGAAAGGTAGGATCGGAACCGGCGGACAGATAACTGATGTAACAAGGCGTAACTTAGGCTACTTTTATTTTAGAATAAATAGGGTTTATATATTCTGCGTTGTTAAATGTTTTTTGTGAGTTTTAGTTTTAACAAATTAAAGGTAATACAGCTAGGTAGGTTGGGTAGGGCTACCTTTGACTAGAATGCTGTAAATTATTGAATTACACAAGAATCCCACTAGCAAGGCGGCCATTAATTAATTTAATCTGTAATTGGACCTGCCAATCGGGAATCAATTAAAAGTTTACAGTGAAATTTAGGCGTAAACTCCACGAGCGTAAATGACTACCTACTATTACACTACCCACCTGTCCCACCTACACTTCAAATACTTTCAATCCCATATCTCATGGGATACCGTGTATGTATATCCCCGGATAATATAACGTCGCAGATTCAAATTTAAACTTTAGAACGCAAAATAAATGCAGATAAGTATATCTGAAATAATAATTCATTGTCATTTGTGGAAAAGAGTTTTTATTACAATACTCATGAAGATAGTGCTAAGTTCGCTTGTTCCTCGTACATTACCAAGTTACATTACCGGCAATGTACAAGGAAAAAATATTCTCCGTACATAACCGGGTAATGTACAAGGAATTATTTTTTCTTCGTACATAACCAGTTACATTACCGGTACTGTGCAAAGAAAAACTATTCTTCATACAAAACCGGGTAATGTAAAAGGAATTATTTATTCCTTATACAAAACCAAATTACCAGGGATGGCAGTGATGTACTTATCAGGAAAAGTAATTCATAATGATAAATTTATTTCTATAAATACGAAAGGTATAGAAGTATCTTAGCGCGGAGATCAGATAGTGCAGAGCTGGGTACAAATCCAAAAATCAGGACCTTTACTGGCAGATAGCTGATGTTACAAGGCGTAAAATAGGCTACTTTTATTTAGTAAAATAATTGTAGTTCTGCACAACATCAAAAAATTCATGAAATAGTGAACAAAATTAATTCCACGCGTACGCAATACGCAGGCTCAGCATTTTTTAAGTTAATTATAAAGTACACAATTTTTATTTTTATTTTCTACCGTCTACCAGGTAGAATGTACCTATATTACGCACTATACACTATAAAAAAATTTTTGGAATTGTACCCAGCTCTGCACTGTCTGATCTCCGTTTTTCACGATCTTATATACCTGGCTACCGTATATCTGGAAATAAATTTATGTCTACTATGAATTACTTTTCCTGGTGGGTACATCACTGCCATCCCTGGTAATTTGGTTTTGTATAAGGAATAAATAATTCCTTTTACATTACTCGGTTTTGTATGAAGAATAGTTTTTCCTTGCACAGTACCGGTAATGTAACTTGGTAATGTACGAGGACCAAGCGGCTAAGTTATCGTTTTAAAGACGTAATAGAGTTTTTGGCGGGAATCAGGCGGAGCGGTTGAGATTTTTTCCAGTGTGTCGTAAATTGTGTTATAGTGATCTTTAATGTGTATTTTTGGTGTCGATATGTGCAGTAAAGTTTCATTTAGTGACTGATTTATAGGAGCATTGGAAATAATGCCATAATACGACTTTTGGGTTGTGATTTATCATTTTGGTCAATAGGTTACCTCTAATCTAAAGGCGTGTTACGATCTGCTACTGCCGTGGGTTGTCTCCAGAAACTCCATTGGGCGTTAGAATGCATGACACTAGGCATTTTAATGCGGCAAACACGAGAAATTTTGCAACATGAAAATTCTCTAACACTCGACACTGGCAAAAATAGTCCCTGAAGGGATTGATTGCCATACTTAGGAAGAAGAAGAAGAAAAAGACGTAATAATGACAATCAAATTACTTGTCTCACATGTTTTTCATAATTGCCATGATTACTTTATTAGCGGTCCAAAAATATGACACCCATGGCCTTCGAAAGCAACAAGAGAGCAAAATAAAATTGGTAATACAAACTTGTTTGTGCTTCGTTCACTTTCACGTTCACGTAGTCACACAGTCAATGGACACATTCGAGGAGCGGTTATATTTTTTTATTTAATTTACAAAGACCGTAGATAATAGAGTAGAGATAATAGAGCTGCGGCTTCTACACTAAGCTCGAGGCTTGTGACGCAGAAACCAAAACATTTGACAATCATAGTAACAGTAGTAATTAAGGACGGACAATGGTTCTTTAAAAAAAATCATAATCATGGTATGGTATGTATATAGCAGAACAGAAATAGTCTACGCCAGGTAAAATATAATTGTTATATAAAAATATTTGGTTATGTAGCTTGTATGTAATTCTTTTTTTTTTGTTTTTTCTGTTATAATTGTTATTAGTTAATCTGGAACATAGTTTATATCCAAGGTTCGGTTTTTTTTTATACCACTATGGTGGCAAACAAGCATACGGCCCGTCTGATGGTAAGCGGTTACCACAGCCTATGGACGCTTGCAACACCAGGGGTATCACTCGCGCGTTGCCGACCCTCCAAAGCTCTAAGCTCTTCACATCCTTCTTGAACCCCATGTTGTACTCCTTTGGGAAAACCACGGCGGGGAGTTCATTCCACAGATTAATTGTGGGCGGGAGGAAGCTCGGTATAATAATAGATTTAAAAAATATATGAAGCCTACTTCAGCTGCACTGAACAGTTTATCGTAGTATCTTATCTACTCTGAGGTTTAATACTTGGATCCAAGACGCGGAACAGTAACAACGAAAGATAAGCCTTCACCTAATTATAGTTTTACCTTACACAATTGGTGAATCTTGTCACACATTTCTAAATTCGTTTCTCCGATTAGCCCCCTGCTGTAAAACTGATACACCTGCGTATTCCCGCGGCGATAGAAGCGATCCGAATAGATCGGTCTATAAAAGGTCGTTGCCATTATTTTTTCTTAAGATACTTAGCCAATACTGTGACTGGTTTGAAAAGAGTTTACTTCGGGATCGCCACACGAGACGGTTACTTTAGCCTTGGGCGCGATAGACGGGCGGGTGGGATGCGCGGTTGGAACGCGGCGTCTTAAACCAGTCTTTAGTATAACAAAACTACACGTTTCTTGTTCGTATATATTAACATTTGCTTTGTGTTTTTGATCTTACATCATTATTCTGCCGTGGTATATCTATAAAGTCGTTATCTACCAAAATCAATTTTTTGGCTAGGAGCAAAAAACGCGAGGGAAATTTAAACCTATGAAACTTCTCGATGACAAACATCTACACTAATATCATAAAGAGGAAAGATTTGTATTTTTGTATGTAACGAATAAACTCAAAAAGTACTGGACCGATTTCAAAAATTCTTTCACCGTTAGAAAGCTACATTTTCACCGAGTAACATAGGCTATATATTATACTAGCTGCCCGCCCCGGCTTCGCTCGGGTGGACAATATATTTGATAAATGTCTATAGGCTCCGAAACTACTGGACCGATTTCAAAAGCTAAACTATCACTGAGTAATATAGGCTAGCTGCCCGCCCCGGCTTTGCACGGGTAGACAAAATATTTGATGAAATGAAATGATCTAAATGTCTACCCGTGCTTAGCCGGGGCGGGCATAATTGTCATCTTATAGAGTATGTTTGTATATTGATTTGTACATTGAAGTGCTCTATAAGTATGTAAAAAAAAAAAAACATAAAACTAAGCAGTATTCTTTCAGTTTCAGTACTGCTAAAATTTATTTTAATTTTGCCTATCAGTAAACATAATATTCTCGGATGAACAATTTGATGAACGCTGACAATAGTTCAAAAACTACCAGTCTGTTTCGTTGCACTGAAATTGAAGATTTCACACTACTTTTGTCTCTGCAGTTCGATATCGGTTTACATAATATGGATAAGGCTTGTCAATTCAGCAAATTTACTAAAAAGTTTGTTATCATGATAAATATCTATTATTGAACAGAAAAGTATTGTAATATTCAAGTCACAGTAAAACATAAGTTATCATAATGTTTTTTGAAGTACAACGCCACACGTAATAACGGGACGTGCTTAATAATAAAATAAACTTCTTATTTACAAAGATCTTTCGTGAGGAGTCCTTTGATATTGAATGAAAGCCTTCTCAAAGGCGCCGACACGCTATGTGACACGAATTTGATAGCTTGAGAAATGTCTAAGTTGCAAACTGTAAGGCTAATTTCAGTTATCATACATTTCTGCCAGAAGAAAACAGGCTGAAACCCTGATGTTAAGTAATGAGGGTGGCTGAGTGGCTGCTCTTTTGCTGGTATAAATATTTTGAGAAAAATAAAACTTGTAGTATTATACGAATTGTTCTAGCCTTGTAACAATCGGTCCAATTACTTACTGAGTAAAATATAATATGTTTCATCTTTAGTGTAATATTATATTATTTACACTAACCTCAATTGAAGAGCATTTTGGCTTCAATTGATTAAGCAATAAATTGAAATTGCCAACTCAATATATATTTACTTCCTACTTTATTAATTCTATTAAACTTTAAAAATAACGTAACGTTAATGGTAATTCACATTTTCCAACACGTAATTACCATTCAAGCGCTCATCATTCACGTCTGCAATATTTCACGGCAATTTGCTAGAACGTACAAGATCAATAAAAATGCATCGACAGATCCGGATTATTCTTTAGTCGCGATAGCTATCACGACCGAAGAGAATCGTTTTACAAACAATATAAATAATAGTGGGTTGACAGACAGAAACAGTTGGTTGCGCGCAGCCTCCTGCACCGCACCAAATACCGTCGCGAATTTCCTAGTTACAAGTTATGATTTTAAATCATTTGTAAAGAACACGTAAAATGATAGCGTTAATAATCATAGCCGTTTTTGCATCCACATGCGACGGGTTGAGTATCGATACTGTGAGTGAAAAGAATGTGACTAAACGGAACGCGGAAGCTGGAGACATCTTTCCGGATTGGGGATCGCTTAAGAACCAACAAGGAGATGTTCAGGGTGAACTTATTCATGTTGAGCGCAAAACAAAACCTAAGAAACGACTCGCACTGCCTGTCAACTTCCTCCTCAGAGCTGTAGCTGAACCAGAGGGAGATGATTATTACGATAAAGGACAGGGAGAGAGCGATGACTATTACGAAAAGAAAGAGTGGTCAGATCAGAACAGAAATGCGCAACCCGCAGATAACAACAACTCAGTGAACCACACTGACATATCTGATATTGATGGCGTTGTCAGCATACTCACGAAGAAACAAAACGATCCTGTGCTTGATGCAATTAATAATCCTACAGAAAATAAGCCAAGGAATGCCAAACAGACTGAAGTCAAAGATGATTCTGAACAAGAATCAAAAGAAGAAAATACTTCCGAGGAAAGTAAATCGGTCGAAACAAAAAAAGATGATAAAAAATCACCCAGGTACGAAGATGAAGCTGAATACGAAGAAACAAGTGACGAGAAAAATAAACCAGATCCTGTCGAGGAAGAACAGAGTGAGAACGAGGCCAAAAAGGCCAGTATCCTCGATAGTGTAGATGAATTAAAACAACGACATGCAAAGGAACAAAGATTTATTTCAGAAAAAGTCAAAGAAGAAGAGATCTTTAAAGAACAACACGAGCGAGAAAGCCTTGATTCACCGAGAGGAAACGATAAATATGATCAAAAATCGAGAGGCAAAAAATTGCCTGAATACGAAGAATACGAAGATAAAGACGCTAGTCTTGAAGACAAATACAAGATCAGTCCTCTAAGAATTCGAACAACGACACCACCACCAACCACTACAACAACTACTACAGAGCCCAGAAGAACAAAGAAACGGAAAGGAAAGAAGGAATCAAGTAAACTTGAAGAACCTGGCAAGCTGTCGGTGTTCAAAAACCCTCACCTTTATGTAGTATATGATGACGATGATACGACCACGACTACTTTCAAACCAATAAGATCTCGATCAACAATGACAAGAGGAGGTAGATTTTCATCTCGTTTCACCACTACAACACCTTCGGTTCCCGATTCTGATGAAAACGAGAGATTATCATTCGTACCTCAAGATAATGAATCTAAGGAGGGTGAACCGACATTGTTCTTCCCTAAAAAGAGGAAGAATAAGCGTAAGAAGGTGAAGACTACTCCAGCAACTGATTCGTATGTCGCCGAGACGATTGCTGGTAAGAGAGCTAAGGGGGTTCTTGCTGAAATTTTAGACACGACAGCTTCTGGATCAAGAGTTTCAGATACCACAGACACAAACACGTCTCCATACACTTTATATTCATCAGCCTCAGACGCTATGTCGTCCAGCTCGGTGACTGATGCGATTCCAGCTTCGTCAGACCACAAGAAAGCACCGCCTAAAGTAGAAAATTACGACATGAAAAGAGGTAAGTTTCTGAATTTGTTTATTTTGATGACAATCTTACATACGCAAAGTCAGAGTACACTCTGCCTACCCGAAAGGGTCAATTTCACTCTTGCCATTTTGATGACCCAGTAATTCATCATGAGTAACATGATTTATTGCTTGCATCGATGTGGAACGGTAATAAGTATTAGTTCGTTTATTTTTTTATTAAGTTTAACTGAAAATGCGACTCTTACGATTACGACTACGACTCCACAACTCAGAGTATTTGTTGAAAGTAGTCTCTATTCCTTTGCTACCTGACAATCCATCGACCTTAACCTATGAAAACCGTGTTGTATAAAATTGTATAGCACGTGTTATGAAAACTGAAACCCAATATTTTTACGGAGCGTAGGCGAGACTACTTTGATAAAAACGTAGTTTTATCCAATTTCACAATAAGTTTAAGGTATACGTCAGCGACCAGCTATCATTTGCCAACCCTATATCCAATTTACATCGCCCGAAACATTTCACCTTTTCACTTTACGGTAAAAAAATATGAAAGGATCCTGTCGCATACAGGAGAACTTTTGGACAAACTTGTTTTGCTGTCGATAAAATTCTTTAACTAACAATGTTCATCCCAAAAGTCCTTACTATAAGGCTCTATTTACCAACATTTTATGTACCGAAGCGTAACTCCAATGCGTCGTTAACACCCTAATTTGTTTAACAAGGTTTCCATTTCAGCTAGCGGTCTAGTTAGGTGCAAGTTTCGAACTATAATTTGTGTCATAGCTCGTCCATTATTCGCGGAGAGAGCGAGAAATGTGGAAACTTGGATAAAATTTGAAAATAATTACATTATTGGGTAACTTTATAACTTTATTGATATTATGAATGAACCGCAGTAATACACGTAGCTTGGAATGTTGAGATGCATGGTACGGTTCCCGGTTCGCGTAAAGATGTATGTACATACTACGTAGGTTAAATAATAAACAGAAGCTTAAAAAAACCGAGAATTATTCATCCATTTCGACGATGCTTTGTGTTTTGGGTGTCATAAAACTCATGAAAGTCACACAATTACCATTCCGAAATGTAGATCTACACTAATATTATAAAGAGGAAAGATTTGTATTTTTGTATGTAACGAATAAACTTAAAAAGTACTAGACCGATTTCAAAAATTCTTTCACCGTTAGAAAGCTACATTATCACTGAGTAACATAGGTTATATATTACACTAGCTGCCCGCCCCGGCTTCGCACGGGTAGACAAAATAATAGTCTACCCGTGCGAAGCCGGGGCAGGCCGCTAGCCAAAAATAATATTATAACTACCGTTCTGGGTAACTCTATTTGAGATCCTATACATATGTGCTACATATTATGTTCATCTAACTAGATTAAAACTATAATATACCTTACTCTGTTGTTCACAATAAGTTAAAACTAAAGATATATATGGTTTAGACAGGTTCGACGTGAATATATGTATGTATGATACTAAAATTTACGCCGAATACCTTTCGGGTTAGGCAGAGAAGTGGAGCTAAATAAATATGTCAAATAATACATACATATGATCTCGCCAAGTCCCTCATGGTCCCTCAATAATTGACTTATACAACCCTTAGGTATACTTCTTTTACATCCATCAATCTTTTCATACAGTCACCGATTACGAGTCAATACCTCTCCATGATGAGTACTTTGGTAATTCGATCTAGAAAGTTGAACCTTAGCTCTCCACGGCTTCTTCTTCCACTCACATTCTATATCTATTTTGTCAGTCTTTCAATTAATGTCAAATAATAAAGAGGCACACAAGCATACGGCCCACCTGATGGTAAGCAGTCACCGTAGTCTTTAGCCGCAATACCAGGGATATCACTAACGAGTTGCCATGTTGTTGTTGAGGACTCACTGTGCTAGCAGCATTACTACTAGCGCAGCGTATCCCCTTAGAGCACTGAAAAACTAGCTCCCTTAAAAAAATTAAACCCATGAAAAAAACATTCCATGCGTCGCCGGACACTAGCTGTGCCCGTCGCGGGCAACAAAAAGTGTCAAATAATGCTTGTACAAATAATGATTCGTGTTTATTTTATTGCACAATAGTTACTGAATTTCTTAGTAAAAGAGGGTCTATTGAAATCCCAACTATTGCTTTGAATGTGTAACATCATTATGTCATCAACACACAATACTCTATTGAAATTATTGGGCTGTTAAAAATCAGATTACATAATTTGACTAACGAATTGGATCACCTGACAATGCACTGAGAAAACAATTTGGTAGGTTTGATACAGTATAACTATGAGCTATATATACACTGAAATGTGTTTGTAAGTAAAACGAACAGCTATTTAGTTCGGTAACTTTTTGGCTTTGACTGAGATAGTATGATTTCTTGCTATTGTCTTCCGAAATATCCGAGCCAACCTACTAATTTACGAGAGATAGTAATGAATCTGAGAATGAGTTTTAAGTCGTCTAGGTTTTAAATATTTCCTCTCTTATTGTGTGCGTTACAACTATCAGGTGGACATTCGGCATTTTGTAATCACTATGGCAATTTTTATTTCAAACTTAACTTTTATTCTAAAATAGTAATTTATGTTGTTAAGTTAGTGTGTTAGGCTAAGGTTAGCTGACCTAACCTAATCTATGTCAGAAGATTTTGTCAGTCGACGGCTTAAGCAGGTTAGCGGTTGATTCAAAAAGTTAAAAGAAAATTATCGTTGCCATCAAGTTATCGAGCATGCTAAGAGTTCGTTTACTAAAACACAATGTATTTCAATCTTCTTAACCACACATAAACGTCAATTAACACAAACCCTATACTGAAACAAATTCAAAGACGAGTTTCACAACCAAATAACTAACCTTTAAATTGATCGACACTGAGTTACTTCGAAGCCTGACTAATGCGCAGTAATTTGAAGTTTCAACAAGTATGCGGTGGTTACTAAACGGATCTGTTGATTTATTGTGTACAATCGGTGTTAAAGGTTTGACTTATGAACGATATTGAGGTAATTGGTCACAGGTTAAGCAATGATTCGATTGTTAGAAGACTTCGCCGATGTTTTCTGTGGTAACTGACTTGCAAGGATTTATTGTGTACTTACCGACTGCTTCTGCCAGACTTCCTCCGCGTAGAGCCAAGAATACCAGAGGAACCTAACATTTTACCGGGCTGAAAAGTATACTATATACATACACACACTATATATATACAAATTTCATACAAATCCATTGACCCGTTTCTACGTGACTGAGCAACAAACATACATCCATACATACCAACTTCCACATTTATAATATTAGGAGCATAGCTTACAAGGCAGTTCCAGATATTTCTAAAACATATGTTTACTAATTAATAATATCTTTCGTCGTTGTGTTTAGTATACCTGATTGCTACGCTATGTGTACATCTTCGGGGACCCTGGTGGGAAGTCATGATTTTTTTTTTATTTATTTCATTATTAAAAATAAGTATTTGTATCATCATCATCAGCCTATAGACCATTACTGAACAAAGGCCTCCCCCATAGATTTACACGCAGACCGATTCAATGCGGCCCGCATCCAACGCTCGCCAGCGACCTTTATCAGGTCATTGGTCCATCTAGTGGGGGGCCGCCCGACGCTGCTTTTTCCAGTGCGTGGTCTCCACTCTAGAACTTTTTGTCGCCATCGGCCATCCGTTCTACGAGATATATTCCCTGCCCATTGCCACTTCAACAGGCAAATCCGTTGAGCTATGTCGGTAACTCTAGTTCTTCTGCGTTATGTATTTGTTTAGTTGAGGCTATCTCTGAAACCAATTTGAAAGTAATTTCTCATTCATGAGCCACACTAACAGTGACAAGCTATGTTCTATCTAAGGATATACATGTAACAATTTTTCTTCGTGTTCAAAAGCGAATCCATTATAAATCTTTTGAGAAGTTAAACAAATTAACCAACCGTCTAATATTGACTTCAATTAAAACTTTAATCTGTCATTATTATTATAATTTTGTCTAAATTTGAGAAGGGTACCAAACTACCAGTTTACAATGGATTGTTCTGCTCCGGAGAGCTGAAATTATATTTATTTAATTATTTTGATGGAAATGAATGGCTGCCAATAACCCCCACAGATACATTCAAAAGTATTTTTTAATTTAAAACTAGCGAGCGCACCGGTTTCGCACGGCCAGCGTTACCCATATAAGTAAATTACCTACAAAACACATGAAAACCTTCCTCTTGTATCTTCCTTCCTCTATCTATTAGAAAAAGCCGCATCAATATCCAATGCTTAGTTTTAAAGATCTAAGCATGCACAGAGACAGACAGCGGAAAGATACTTTATTTTCTACTATGTAGTGATAGAAAATTATTATTGGGCAAACAAAACTATGAACTAATTTATCAATACATTTAAAGATACCTAATGTTTTAATCAAAATATACGCTGAGAGAATTTGTGGTTGATAGTAAGCGGTCACCGTACGCTTAAATACCAGAGTGTATAAGTGTGTGGCCCTATAGTTAAGAGGATCGCGTCACTATATGGCAGGAATGCAAAACTACACCCTGTATAGGTAACGGACTTACGTTATATACTACCTCTATGTAAACAGATCACCAAATTACCGATTTCGTTCGTTTATTAAACAAACGGTGGTATTGCAACTTTCATTTTCATTACAAATCAATTTCACAGTTAGAAATTGTTAACAATTGATGCTAGGGCTGCCAAGAATATAGTTCTTTACTAATAAAACGTAATTTATTACTCCAACTAAAAAAATATATGTTTCCCAATTTTTTACTTGAGAGATACACTATCCCCGTGTAAAATGGTCAATTTCATTGACAAAAATGCAATAATACAATAACGACCTCATAAACAATTGATGCAATAACCCAAAACCACTACACCTAGTATTTTTAATTCAGTTCAGTAGCTCTAGAGAATAATATTAGTATACATTTTTAATCCCTCCAAATCCCATTGTTCTCGAAAATAATACTTACATAAATTAGTTCCCCCGACCTCCACGACAGTTAAAACTTAACAGAATTATTTATTTTCAAGTAGTTACTGTCTGAAAATAATAATTAAATAATCATTTTTTTATTCCAAATCCAAATAAAGCAGTATGAGAAAACGTTTCCATTTACCCTCACCTGCCATAAATTAATATTATAATTCTCAATTTATTACAAAAAAAACTTGGTACTAAATTACTGCAGATATAATAATTAAGTGAACAAAATTTTCATATAAATACTTACCACATTATAAAATCTACCATTCTATGTCACCCAGAAAACCTTAGAAAGGCAGGCAACCCTAACGATGACTGACAAGCAAGTCGTAGACCGTTGCACTGACAATCAAAACAAATTGATTTCTAAACCACGAACTCGATTAGTGGCAACGAGAGGACTGTGTTAGGCGACAGGGCACGTCTGTAAGTCAATTGGTTACCCAAATTGAAGGAAGTGACACGCCAAAAATATAATAAGACTTACGCAGTCACTGTAAACACAAAAAAAGTGCAAGCCGTAATAATGACATGTCTCTGAAGCCGTAGCAGTCGCATATGATGTTTCACATCTGACAACTTACTCTTTTTTTGTCGCTAAAGCTACACACCTTCAGTTTCAACTGCACAGTTCTAACTGTACAGTCGAACTGTGCAGTTATAACTGACGCCCCTGGTGACAACACACGTTCAGTTTAGATCATCAGGTCAACTGCACAGTTGTCAGTTTTGCCTACACACGTACGATTTAACTGTCCGTTAAAACGGAAGGTGTGTAGCACGCTTAAGACTATAACAAAAGTTTTCACCGGCGCAGCGCTGTTCCTCTTCCTCTACAGAAATAGTCTAAACTCAAAAGCGATGCAAATACGTCGTATTAGTTTTTTGTTGACCAAAACTGACGTTTTTTATGTTGCTACTACGTCAGAATGACGTCAGAATCTTAGCAACAATCATACGGAATAAGCACGCGAGATCTATACCTTCTTTAGATGAATCTGTAGGTCTAGGAAAGATAACGCAATTTGTAAAGGTCAGATATTGAAACGGATGGCCACAAGGGGTTTGCCATGTTTGATACCACTCCTTAGGGACGCCGGTTCAATTTCACGGCTATTAGTTTCGAATATCGTTACAAAGGCTAGGCATACTTTGATGAAACATGTTAAAGAATGATGGAAAGGTAAAGGGTACCTAGTACTCTTTCAGACATATATAAAAAGATTGATGAATGTAAAAGAAACTAAAACCCGACTTTGAAATAATCACGCTCTAAAAAGTATTCAACAAGAAAATATTGTCATTTGATATATGTTTTCTTTATACTATAGTCAGAAAAACGTCGGTACTCCAAAACCGATAAATACCTTAGAAATGTATATACTCTCAGACTAAGACATTCTATCTCTCTTAGACTAATAATTCCATCCTTTTCTCTCTTCTTACCGAATTGGTTATTGAAAACGTCCGTTGGTCAAATGACGGGAACGGATGTCGAAAACTGATTGAAACTAAATACGAACCAAGATGTTATATTTAAAATTTGATTAACGTGGATCTTGTGGCCAAGCGTGGCCTGCTACTAGGGTCGAAGATCCGATACGCATAGATTAAATATAGACAGAGGTATTACTTCTGAGAATCTGCGACACAGAGTTTGTTCAATATTCCGACCGTCGAATTTGGTTATTAAGATAATACTGATATTTTGTTAGTCAGTAAAGTCAGCGCCGGTAGCAGGAACATTGTCGGCAAAGCAACTTGCGAAATGTCAAAATCGTCATACTAATTTTTAGTTCCACTTTTCACCGCCGCAGCGCTGTTCATTTTTCAATACAAAAATTGTCGAAGGCGATACGAAAACGTTGTCCACAATGTTCGTGCTACCGGCACAGATAAAGCAAACATATTTCCTACCACGACAGACAGAAAATCTTTAATCATCTCGTAGTAAAAGTATTTGTATTTTAGTATGTCTAATTTGTACAAAATAAGAACCTTTGTTAGGTAGGTACTGTTCTTGCGCAATCGAATTGAAAACGCCATGAAATCGCCATTGGACTCGTAACTAAGGTATGGATCAATGTGAAACCCATAGAAAATTTATGATATTTTCTCATTATTTCGATTAAGGCTTTCACTATGCTGGTATAATAGGGCCAAAATGAAAGATGACTTTTGACAGCTAAAAAGTGACGTAAGCTAACGGCAACGCGTCGATTAAACAAATCGGAAAATGGTGCCAATTCTGTTGTACCAAATCACTTTCTGTTGTACAAAATCAACCTAAACTAAACTAATTTGACAGTTCTAAAGGTAATGCTATCCTTATTTAACCCCGCACATCAGAAAGGGATAGCAAGACTTTAAGAACTGTCGAATAAGTTAAGTTTAGTAATTTTGTACAACAGAATTGTCACCAATATCTAACCTGTCAAAAGTCACCTTTTATATTGGCCCAACTAAAATAAAATAACCCATCCTTAGTACAATCTTAGGTACTAAAAATAACTGCAGTATACCCACTCATAATAAATTAAGTTTAGTTTTTTTTAGAAATTCTATTTTGCTGAAATGGCTGAACGGAGTATTAGGGAATTTCGTTAAAAAAGCTTTCAATTAAATGAGGGTAGTTTAAAAAATCGTTAAACAGCAAAAATTTACACAAAAATATTTGCCCCGGTGGGAAGCGAACCTGCGACTGCTAGTGTAGCCGTCTACTAACTATTAGTTAAACTAACCATTACACGAAAAAATTCGTAAAAATAATAATTCCTTAATTACTTAATACAAGACGAAATACTCAGTAGGATTATTCATTCAATCGTTTTAAAATGTAAAACAAAAAGCTTTAAAACTGTTATTGGATGAAGCCGGAGCCATGATGTCGTGCTCAATGCAATTGCGGGTGACACTCCTCAACTTTAAATCCAATTTAAGCCTCACTACTAAATGCGTTTCATTAGGAAATGGCAAAGGTTTTCTAGGCTAACTCCTAGATTCTAGAATCTATTCACATTATGTTTAGAGATAAGGAATTAGAATACTATAATACCTGCGTATAATATATAATACTGACTGACTGATATAATAATAATAATAATGCTTGAACATTATCACACAACATCTGGCCCCACACTAAGCAAAGCTTGTACTATGGGAACCAGTAGCTGATATAATACTTATATACTTTTCTTTTTTTTTGTAAATACATACTTATAATACATACCAAACACCCAGACGCAAGGCAAACATATTTGTCACATAAATGTTGGCCCTGGCGGGAATCGAACCCACGACCTCTAGCTTAGCAGTCAGGTATACTGACCACTAGACCAGCGGTCTCGATATAAATCAACGCACAGCCTAAACGGCCGAGGTTTGAGAATTGAAATTTTGACATTGATGTAGGTACCTTTTATAACGTAGGCATCCACTGAGGAAGGGTATTTGGAAATACCACGCCTAAGAGGATAAAGTAGGAGATGAAATTTGACATGAAAATCGTTAAAATTATATTCAAAATTAGCATTCAAACTTTAAAACAGGAAACTGATTTGCGAGGCACCATTTTGCTTAAACTTTCAAATCGGAAGCTGTCGATTTTAAACTGGGAAGTTAACAAATTGTTTGAATGTCATAAGATCCCGATTTCCCCGCGACTTTGGTCCTAAACCGAAAATTGGTAGGTCTAAATTCAAAATGTGATATAGCAAAATTAGCATCGAAAACATATAAAAAAAATTATTACTCCCTTTGAGGAGGATTAATATTTTCTTAGACTTCGTTAATAAGCAATCAGTGCATTTCGTTTTTATTTCAATAGTTTTTACATGTATATCATATTGTGGAGCCTACAAACAGCAGTCCAATCTTGGAAAAATTGCTTAAATTCGCTCGACACTTTTTGATAAGAGATATAAAATGAGTACGTCACTAGGCTGTGCAAGCGAGATACGACTTATTAAGTGACCTTGAATAGGACAAAAAGGGCCCTTGCAATCACTAAATTAAGGAAACTTATGTACCAATGCGGTTTCCAGTGTAAGTGCTTCATGCTTATCATGCCAAGTTCCTCACGGGGAATCACATATAGAGCGCCATTTCACTGTTGAAAATATTTTTTTCGTGATTTTTTTGGTCCACTTTCATGATTAGTATAACAAAAAAAGAGTTATCCATATTTCTTATTTTATCGTAAGTCATGTCTATAATAAGACAAAATGCTTTGACGGAAGAGAAATACCTTGCCATTAACAATTTAGTTTTTCAAACTTTCGCGATTTAAACACATAGTAATGACATGAAAACGGGTCTTATACGCGATATTAAATCGTCAATTTTATTTATATTATATATGATAATTTAAAATGATGGAGTAGTCAGCCCGTGACCACGGCCGATGCAACTCGGTCGAAATGTCGGGAGGTAAATTAACGATTTAATATCGCGTATAAGACCCGTTTTCATGTCATTACTATATTAACCATTTTTTTGACAAAATGTCAAAATTTCATACGAATTTTTGTTCCACTTTTCGCCGGCGCAGCGCTCTTCATTATCCCATATAAACAAATAATCGAAAGCGATACAAATACGTGGTCGAAAGCTGGTCTGGCTACAGTATTGGATCATGTTACGCCTTGTCACATCAGCTATCTGCCAGTGAAAGTCCAGATTTTTACCTAGCTCTGCACTGTCTGATCTATGTATTTTAATATTTTTATAACTACTGTATTCCTGGAAATAAATGTATGTATGAATAACTTTTCCTGTAAGGTACATCACCCGTAATGCTACTTGGTTTTGTAGAAGGAATAAATAATTCCTCTTACTGTACCCGGTTTTGTAAGAAGAATATTTTTCCTTGTACATTGCTGGTAATGTATCTCGGTAATGTACGAGGAACAAGCGTTTTCTTCAACGTAAAGCTCGTGTTGTGACTAATCACTGCACTTAAGTTAGAAAACTCATTGGTACAGACCCGTGGGATTCAAACTTGCGTTGCTAGAATAGCAGGCAAAGCTCTAAGCCGTGTACACACGTAATAACACGAATATAGAAAACACAAAGATCAAACTTGAACATTTGGTTCATACGTAACGCGGACATAGTTCGAATCTAGTTCGCGAACATCAGTTGTGAACTCTATATTTAAGCCATGGCGGCGTTGGAAGTGATCGATTGTGAAGTAGCGGAAAGTTTTAGAACACCGTCCATCCAGAACATATTAGTAGGATCGTCGCGAACATGTTTGACGAACCAAGTGTTCGATGTTCGTTAGTGTTGCGTATCATGCAACGCAACAACGGACATCATCCATGTTTCATAGAGACTTTGTCCAAATCTGAAAGTGCCGGCCATCGCATTTTATTATATTCTGTTAGAGCTTGTTCGTCTGCATTTATTACTATGGCACCAAAGTTGGACATTACATTTATTTTCGTTATTTTGAATTCCTATTTTGATCAAAAATTTATGAAAATTCAGATTTTCGAACTCAAATAAAATCGAGGACAAAGATCCTACAGCTTTAGCGCCATAGTAATATATGTTAAGACGGGCAACTTCTAACAGAATATACAAAAAAAATGCGTCGGCCGGTCCTTTCAGATTTGGACCAAAATTTATGATGTCCTTTGTTCGCGTGCGTACACGGCTTTTTATACCACACGGTCAAATAATATTAAAACATATTGACACAAATGTTTATGTCCAGGTGTCGGCCGAGAATACAAATCAGAACACGCTGAAGAACATGAAGAACATGGGAAGAAGGCATATGAGGTAAGTCTAATACATAGATTACATATATTCGCTTAAAATGAATAAAAACTGCGACCAACAAAGTAATTTGAATAAGTATCGAGATTAGAAATTTTGACCAAAAAACCGACGAGTCGGCTTAACACGTCAGTAAAGAAGGCTTGTTTTAATTGACCTTGTCGTCAATGATAAAAGTAACTAGTATGTAACAAAACAGTTTAATTAACTTAAGAGAAAAATTAAGCGCAGCGAAGCAAACCACTGCCACGCTTTCCAAACAAACTTTAAAGATTAGTTCATGTAGGTATCTCAAATTAGAAAAAAATGCTCTGTTGAAAACATATTTTAATCAAACACAACGTTTTGTAAATATTTCAAGTGAATCCATCTGCTACTTTTCGAGCTTCGTCCGTCTTAGGGCAGGCCGGGGTTCCTAGGCTCGCTAGAATTTGGGGCGCCTTTGGAAATTAGAAAAAAGTTCACGTTTACTTCGAGTATCCACAGCTTAATTTTTTTTTCTTATATCCCACCGGTGGGAGCTCAGTCCAATTGCCAACTATGATTTAATAAAACAATATGGTTAACTCATTCTCTTTTAAAGGTTACAAATTTCATTAAAATAAAAATTTCAAGTTGCACTTTCGTAACATCAAAAGTTTTGTGTGAAACGTGTCAACTTTGCGGGTCGCCGTTGCCGCTCATGTTAATTTCCTCCGGGGATACTTATTATACCCCTGTTAGA
The DNA here is from genome assembly GCA_951449985.1 of Falcaria lacertinaria. Taxonomy (NCBI): domain Eukaryota; kingdom Metazoa; phylum Arthropoda; class Insecta; order Lepidoptera; family Drepanidae; genus Falcaria; species Falcaria lacertinaria. The sequence continues at coordinate 7,905,322 of OX602129.1, forward strand.
TGTAATACACGTAATTTGGAGTTTAAGCTTCTAAATCTGCAGCTAAACATACACTGTCATACTCTAGTAGTTTTTAATTAGTTACATTACAGCCGTGGTGGCCGTGTGGGATGAAGCGTTGTCTGCTATTCTAGCGACTCGAGTTCTAATCCCACCGGTCTGTACCAATGAGTTTTTCTAACTTAAATATAGTGATTAGTAACACCACGAGCTTTATGGTGAAGGAAAACATCGTGAGGAAACCTGCATACGTATACTTCTGTGAAAAAATAAGATAAAAACACAAACGGCGATGACTCGCCATCTGTTGGTCGGACCAAATTATCTTCGGTGAAAACAGAGTGTTGTGACACATGTGCGTTTTGGGAACCCCTTTTGGGAAGGCGTGAAGATATAATTATATACATTGTTGACTTTTTCACAAACTTTGCCACTATTGTATTGAAGAAACTCATTCACATTTATGCATTATCAACCCCGTCTTTTTTTTGTTGTTGTCCATAATATCTTTATTAAAGGTGAAACGCTTTCTTTTTTATCCCGTCGAACTTAGGTACCTAATACATTATGTTTGACTTTAGACTTGGTTTATCTTGGTTTAGCCAATTTTCATTGTAATCCATTAAACCTTTTTAGCATAATCTCTATATATAAAAATGAATCCCTTGGTCAAGGCATCACGCGTGAACGGCTGAACGGATTTCGCATTTTTTTAAATTAAAAAAATAATAAAAAAACGGAACTTTTTTAATTTCGCGATAATCTAAAGGTTTTTCTTGCTATGGTGTATTTGTCATATGAATTCATAGCTAAGACAGGACATCGCCCGTCGGGTCAGCTAGTTGAGTTATAAACAAACAAACGCATTTACTGAAACTAGCTTTACCCGAACACGCTTCGGTGAGGTAAATGATAAACCAAAATGTTTCCAAATTTACTTTGTGTACCTTCCTTGTATTAGAGTACAGTACAATATAATATATTTGAGCTTCTATATTGATGATCTCTATGATCTTCTGGCTTAATCATACTTTTCGTACTATAAGATTTATAAACCTACCTGAAAAAAAAATACCAACTTTGACACTAACGAAAAAAGCAGAATTATCAAATTTTGTGCCGTTATTCGGAAGCTACGCGCCGTACATACATTCAGCGATTTATGTTCATTAATATAGATTTAATTTTCAACGAAGGACGCCAAATCCAAGTTGTCCAGTAAGTTATGGAGGTCCAAAGCACAGGAGAAGATAGTGAAGCCGAGACATTGGTATTATGATTATGCTCTGGACACGTCAGTGAGTTTTTGTGTCTTGTCCGTCTGTTAACCTCAGCCCGCCACTGAAGCAAAGAGGAGATAACAGTAGCCAGTTTTATTATCAAAAATTGAGTAATGTAAAAAAAAACTAGCTTTTTCCCCCGAGAGTTTGTCTATTAGCATCCTACTGGTAATTTTTTTTTCAAATCGGTCCAGCAGTTTTTGAGTTTTTGTTAGCAAACAAATAAACAAGTCTTTTCTATTGTAATAATTTGCTGTTTCTAATTGGGTCGGATTGATAAAAAATATTTTTCCTAATAGGTAAATTTTGATTTATTTTCCCTTAAGGTAAATTTTTATTCGTATTTTTTCTAGAAGGTCACGTTTAAGGAAAATTGGTCATAATCATTAAATTTTTTGGAGTTTTTTTTTTTACAAATTTACATGTTGGAATCGACATAGAGACATTTGAAATGTACCTACATAGAGAAACGGTGATTTAAAAATAAAAACTCAAACAATTTGACACGATATTTTTTAGAATTTTTTGCTATTTACTTTTTATGTTAACTTCAAAATTAAGTTAACATAAAAAGTAAATAGCAAACAATTTTTCATATTTATTTTATATATTATATATATTTTATCATCATCAAAAAAATTTCGTCTTTTAGATACAATCTTGTTCGTATCATACTCGTAGATTCAAATCTCCTCTCTGTTTAAGTGGATTGCGGTCTGTACAAGTTATTAAAACTGTTTTAATTGAAGTGTTTTGATAAAATATGTGGACCAATTGTTTCTACCAATTATTTGTTTTGTTTGGTGTGTGCATGTGCTTGTGGTATGTGTCGTTAGTAGTAGGTACGTCATTAATTCAACCTACTTATTATATTAGCATTGCTATCCAGCGAGGCAATGCTGCCAGCAATCTTGGCACGCTCCCGCATGATTCTGGTTTGGGTCAGATCTTTTATCTATAAGTAGATAGGTTAAGATATGTTTTTGTAAATAGTTTAATCTGTTTTGTGTCAATAAATATGTTTTTCGTACCTACTTTTTATAAACTAGCTTTTACCCGCCGCTTCGGCGTGACGAATGAGAAAAATACTTAGTAATCCACGATGAGCAAGTTTCCGGGTTAAAAAGTTTCCTATATGTTAATCCAGCTTATAAGCTACTTTCCATCCTAATACATTTCATACAAATCCATTCAGACGTTGCAGCGTAAAGAGGATACAAACACACGCTTACACAAACATTCGCATTTATAAAAGTAGAGTTATAGTGTGATTAAGTTAATACAATGTATATTTTCAAGTCGGGCAATATAAAATATGACTCATATTTTATATTGCCCGACTTGAAAATTCTGTTGATATGAAAATACGTTGAGAGGAATAATAATAATAAATTTTTTTATATAATTAAAAGCAAAGATGCATGGCTCAGCTTCTGCCGCCCGGAATGTGAATGCTGATTTGAAGTCACTCCCATACCCTTCAGATGTTGTGTGAGGACATTGTGATGACAATAAAATATATCTAATTTATTTCTGTATCTATAATAGGTACAGTTTGTTTAATATACCAAAAAAATATTCGAACGAAACAAACACAAACCGGGTAGGTATATTTTCACAAAATATATTTTTAACAAAGGATTTAGTATAACTTTTTTATTTTAGCTTCCTATACTTGCTACCAAAGACATGTCACATAATAATATTCTCTTTAATGACTTCCCACGTTAAAATAGCTCATTCTAGTATAGTTTTTACAAGTTCTTTGTTCCAATTATCTTAGGCCAGTTTGTTATCAAACAATTCCATTGAGTGTTTAATTGTTCTAATCAAACCTATATCTATGTTTTAAAAACAAACTTAAGTATCAAAACATTCTTACAATGACACAGTTATGGATTGTCTTTGTGTGAAGAGGGGAACTGATATTTTAAATGGATGAATTATTCACAATACAGGTTAGGTTAGTATCAAAGATAGGTTTTAAGAAGGCATTTTTTCATACCACTCGCGCGTTGCCGGCCCTTCGGAAATCTCTTCACACCATTCTTGCAGAACCATGCAGTATTCCTTTGGGAAACCAGGGCGAAGGCATTTCTCTTCATGGAAAATTGTAACCGTCAATGACCCAAATAACTTGACCGGCTATCAAATGTGACTATATATTTTATTAAACATATTTATTTCATACACACACACACATACATATACACACATATGATCACTTTAAGTCCCTATCTGAGTAGGCAGAGTATAGAGCGCAATTCCACTCTTGACTTATTAGATTGACAAAGAACATATAATGGTTTTCTATGTACGAACAATGATAATTTTAAATGAGAATATAGCTTCTTAATTTGAAAGAATCAGCCGAAAAAGTGCGGGGGTGTGCTTCAAAAAAATATGGGTCATATTTCAAAACAAAATGAATTGAGATCTCTTAGTAATGCAATGAAAAAGTTTATAAGTAAGTCAATTACACAGAATTTTCCGGTTGTTGGCAAATTCTCGGGATATTAATTAGGCTCCGGTCGCTTGATCGTCCAACTTCAGTTTGCGATCAGTTGCTATTCTGAGTATTTCGATCTCACAGAAGATCGCAGTCTAAAAACAAATCTACAATCGTTAAAGTTTTTAATTTCCGTACATGTATTTTGTGTTCTATAACGTTATCGATTGTAGATAGTAAACATGGCTCGTACAGAGCTTCTAGCGGATAAGCTATCGTAGCATGAATAAAATAAATGCAAATAGGCTGGCAACGCTATAGTGATAACTTTAAAATAATTGTATGTTTCTCTTAAAAACTAAATACGATTGAGGAGACCGCTGGTCTAGTGGTTAGTATACCTGACTGCTACGCTAGAGGTTCGATTCCCGCCAGGGCAAACATTTATGTGACAAATATGTTTGCCTTGCGTTGCGTATTTACAAAAAAAATATATATTATTATTATATCTATATCGAATAATAAATAAATAAATAGTGATACCCCTGGTATTGCTAGCGTCTATAGGCTACGGTGACCGCTTACCGAACTTAACGCCTATTTAAAAAATGTATCACGTTGATGACATCATAAATGATGAAAGTAGATTGTCAGTAATGCTATGACCTAATTCTAGTTGCATTGCATCATTACGAGACGAACAATCTCATTTGTGTTTTAAAATCTTCATCATCATCGTTAACCTTCAGTCTGATTTTACTAGCAATGTTTTAAAAGAATTGTAAATTAAAAATCAGACTTTGTTCATCATTATGTCGTCTTTATTGTTTTTTTATTTAATAAAGAAGTACCGACTGTTAAACATTACAGTATACAATCATGTTTTACTATCTAATACATTTCATTATAATTAACCAACTACACGTACCCTTTACATCATCATCATCAAATGCAACTGAGATCAATATAATTAAAAAAAAGCTAATAATAAGTTGTAATTATTTAAGCGAAGATGGCTTCTTGAATATTTTTTTAATAGTTATTTGGGTTTGAATAGCCTGCGATAAACACTGTCCATCAGACAGGCCGTAATCTTGTTTGAAACCTTAGTGCTATAAAAAAGAAGATACAGATAAAGCTAACAGCAGCGTGTTAATAGTGAATCACCATTACCAAATTCCTCCGTTTTTTTTTTATATCACTAAGGTACGTAAGGCACACAAGCATACGGCCCACCTGATGGTAAGCAGTCACCATAGCCTATAGCCGCTAGAAATACATTTTGTTGATGAGGACTCACTGTGCTAGCAGCATTACTACTAGCCCAACGTATCAACGTATCCTCGTGGAGCACTGGCAACCTTACTTACCGCAGAAACACAACACTACATCAAGTAGTGTTATTTCACTGCGGTCTTCCGTAAAGTGGAGGTACAGCCCCAAGTCGGGCGGCTCCAATTTAAATGGGAAAACCCACGGGAAATCCCAAATCGCCCTACCTCTCTAATTGCAATAAACAAGCAATTTATATTTATTTTATTGTTCATGTTACGTCATAAGCTTTCACAGATGCGGGTCTGAATCTGAAGTCACATCGTGGGCGCTAAGATCAAATTTTCCTCAAAAACTTTTTACTTGTTTCTTGTTTTAGTTGGCTTTTATTTCACTGTCTCTTGATTAAAATCAGATGGCCTTGTTTACCTAGCAGATCTGGTGTATGTAATAATATGTGGGTTCAGCGATATCGTTCCGGGAACACTAAGTCGATGGGTGACCATCGGTGTACGAATAAGATAAATGTGTGTGAAGTAATTTACGTTATTTTTAACCTTTTTAGTATTTGAAAAAGCTTCTAAATGGTTAAGTAATAACGTGCTAAATTGGGTATCTTTTATAAGTTTTTGTGTTAAAAATAAATTTTCGTTCCTAAATGTTTCAATTTACTCAAAAAATACTTGTCCCAATTTTTTTACTTTATGAATCGTCCTTTTATTTAGCCTAGATTTTTCACATGTATGACGTATTTCATAAACTTTATTTTTAAAGTGCTTAATAAAGCGTAAATTTTATAAGACAACAATTCATTTAAAAAAACGTTCTATAAAATCAACATTATTTTAACAAATTCATCAACTCTAATCCTAACTGCCTCATACAGGGTATCCACGATGATTCGAAGGCCGCAAAAGGCCATCATGACAAAGCCAACCACTTGGACAAGTATAATGACCACGGAGCCGTCGAGAAAGACCACCTCGAAGAGTCCAATCACTACGGTGGACACCACCACGAGGAGCACGGCAAAAAGAACGCTAAGGTATTGTAATAGAGTTTAAATTGTCTTCACTTGCTTAACTGGCCTGATATGGAGGTATAAATGTATCTACACAAATTCATGTTTATTTTGTAAAATGATACTTCTAGTTAACTAGACCACTTACTAGTCTACTACTAGACCACCTACTAGACTACTACTAGACCACCTACTAGACTACTACTAGACCACTTACTAGACTACTACTAAACCACTAACTAGAGTTAAAATCAAAGACAACATCAAACAATAATTTACACCTCCGATCCGGAAAAAAAAGCCACCTGAGTACTACTAGACCTCTTACTAGAGTACTACTAGACCACTTACTTGAGTAGCTACTACTAGAACACTTACTAAATTACTACTGACTAGACTATACGTAGGTACATACTCCGGTCAAGTTATTATTTGATTTTGAAAACATGGATAGAACAAATTTCCGCCACTGGAGCCCATATTTTTAATTCGATCTAGCAGCTAAGTATCAATTATGCATTTCCACGACCGGCTAAACGTTTTTGAGTGTGACTGCACATAATGCATCTATATTGGTCTATCTGCTATTTTGATGCGATTTCGGCGAATTGCGTATTAGGCGTAATACTAGATCTTTTTGCCTGATTGTTCAGTACAAAACCCGATACATTTAACTTTTGTGCCGTTAAAAATGAACAGCCAACGATGATAGATCATGTAAAATATTGTAGTGCCAATTCTGTTGTACAAAATTACTAAATTAAACAAATTTGACAGTTCGTAAAGTCTTGCTATCCCTTTCTTATGTACAGGGTTAAATAAAGATAACAATATTACAATACCTTTAAAACTGTCAAATTAGTTAATTAAAATATTCACGTCGCGTACAAAATATGAATGAAATCGTTTTTATTTGAAAAATTAAAATTTGACTGCTCTGAATGTTTTTGAATTTAGTACGAAGAATCTGGAAAGCACTCCAAGGGCCACAGCACCAAGGGCAGCCACGACATCCACAAAAAAGAGGAATATGAGAAGAAAGTGGAGTTCTTCGAGGAAGAAGGAGATTCTGATGAAGAAGAAAATCACGGCGGGCACGGCCAAGAACATGGCCACTCAGAGGTAAGTCCTTTTCTTTACTGTACAAAGGGTAAGAGATGGATGCTCACAATATATATTGAATTCCTATTTTCATCAAATAATATGACAATTCAGATTTTCGAACTCAAATAAAATCAACTACAATGGTCCTACAGGTTTGGTGCGATGTTAAAAAATGTTAACACGGGCAAGCTCTAACAGAATATACAAGTAAATTGCGGGGGCCGGCACTTTCAGATTTGGACCAAAATGGATGATGCTCTTTTTCATTTAAACATGTTAGTACGGAACCCTCGGTGTGAGAGTCCAATGCGCAATTGGCCATTTTTTTTAGTAAATACAAATCGATTTATTTTAACTCGATCATTTAGTATTCGATGTTTCCCCATCAAGTCACATCCCTAGTATCTATGGGTGCAAGCACAAGAGCGCATTGTCTTGTACTTATTTCACGTCTATCAAACTGTGAAATGCAATCTCTCGGCTTATTTATCGGATGCAAATTAAAATGTGCCAATTGTCATTTCGCCAAACAAGGTTTCTTTAACCCAATTTTATTGTGAATGCTTTTTTTATCAGTATTTGCAAACCATTGTATTTATATATACAACTAGCGGCCCCGGCTTCGCACGGGTAGACATTTATCAAATATTTTGTCTACCCGGTTTTAGACTTATACGGGCATTTTTTTTTCTCTCCGTAAGAACCACCCTCGTACTTCAAGGAATATTCTACAAAAAAAAATAGCTAAATCGGTTCAGCTGCTCTCGAGATTTGCGCTTAGCAACACATACAGCGATTCATTTTTATATTATAGATAATAGCGTTCGATGTTGCGGTATAAAATATTTTCAAAATTCGTTAGCTCATGGTGTCATTAATTACTGTACTTAAGCTTAGAAAAACTCATTGGTACAGGCCAGTTTTTTTATACCACTATGGTGGCACACAAGCATACGGCCCACCTGATGGTAAGCAGTCACCGTAGCCTATAGCCGCTAGCAATACCAGGGATATCACTACGGGGTGCCAACCATGTTGCTGATGAGGACTCACTGTGCTAGCAGCAATACTACTAGCCCAGCGTAAAAAAGGGATTTAAACCTGGGCCAATCAGATGACAGGACCTTGCTTCAACCACAATGCCACCACGGCTTCTAAATAAGAGCATTTTGAATTTGTAAATCGGCTTAGGAGGTGTATTTGACCGTCAATATCTCTTATATTTCATCCACAGATTTGCAATACAAAAATCAATCATATACTACCAGCTTTGTGTAGTGGTATTTGGGTCGTGGTGTTTATAAGTGCTATAACAGACCACGTCAGCACAGCATATAAACGGAGCTCTGAAAGGAGATTCCAGAGTTCTTGAAGGACATATTGAGCTAGTAAATAAACGGCTAGTATAAGATCAAAAATGCCGGAGTGATATCCCTGGTGTTGCAAGCGTCCATAGGCAACAATGACCGTTTACCATCAGGCGGGCTGTATGCTTGTGTGACACCTTAGTGGTATAAAAAAAACTGTTGCTAGTTCGTCATACGCTGTAATGTTAGATTGGCACTTTCCGACTGGCGTCTTTAGGATCCAGTAACCGCTTGCCATCAGGCGGGTTATACAATTCACATACAATTATTAGCATGACAAAATTATTAGACAAATGGCTCGCAGTCAATTGCTTTAAACAAAAAGACCACCTACGACTTTTTGTTGTCTCTTGAAATTGTTGCCGAAAGAACAGAAATCTAAAAAAAATAACTAAGTGCAATCCAGTAAATTATATACGGTAAGGTTTTGGTAAATTAGAGAACAATGAAAAAATCGACGAGACCGATATATTTACAAAAAAAACGTATTCTATCAGCTGCTGGTTTCCATAGTACAAGCTTTGCTTAGTTTGCGGCCATGTGGCGCTGTGTGATAATGTCCAAGCATTATTATTATTATAAATTATAATTATAGATAACATTTTGGTATAGTGACTAGATAATAAGGGTGTACCGCACCTAATTCAACAATATCAATAATTAAACCTATGCTAACTGCATAGTTTTAATTATAACGTATTTTTTTAATCAGCAATCAAAACCTAGTTCCCTAATTATTTATGCCCGAATAATCGAAGCCCCTTCAAATATGTGTAAATTCATCATATATCTTGATCATAATGCCTGAAGTGTCCCTAAGCCACCAATGAAGAAAATTTGTTGTAACGCAACAAATATTAACTTTTAAAAATAGATTTTACACAGATTTTCTCAAAAAAGCCTTCAATTTATTTGTAATCCAAATATTGTTGGAATTAAAAGGTTTTTTTGTCGTTTTCAATATTCGAAATTAATACTATTCAGATTGAAACCAACACAATTTGTTTATGGCTATAATGAGCTTATTTCAATATCGATACAATTTCACGCGTTGAAACGATGCAGACGAATCGTTGTGAAACCGTCTAGAACAGAGAGTATTCTAGATCAGACTTTAGGAACATGAAACGGCTATTGCAATTTAACTATCGTCTTTAGCAAGATGAAGGTTGAGTTTGGAAATTAAATGGACAAAGAAAAAACAAAAGCTGGCCGAGTTTCTTTAAGCAATGCATTAATTCCCGTCAGGCCTCAGGAAATCTCATAATATTCTCATAATCTCATAATGGGTCATTAAAATACACTTCAATTTTTTTTTTACAGAGTAGCATTGCAATGTAAGCTATGGTAAATTGTAGTTTATGGTAATCGCATACCAACAAGTAAAATATATAGGTAAGGGTTCACAAGGTTGTTTTACTATAAGCATGACTCAATGTCGTATGCCCGCCTGATAGCAAGCGGTCATCAAACCATAGCACGCCGTTTATATCAGAATATAATCGGTTTGCAAATAGCGCGTAGCCTACCAAATATTGAGAGGAATCACGCTCTTATGTAGGTACAGCAGCCTTAGCCATCTTTACTATCGATAATCGATAAGGATACAGAAAATAATTAAATGTTTGGGAATTCAAAACTTGACCGCTATGTCATGTGGTCAAGTATAATTCCCATACATTTCTTTCGTTTCCTATAGCGTTCACGATTATAGATAGTAAACAAGGCTACAGGTCTCATTCCATTGCCCTTGCAACTTTAGCTCGACTAAGACGGATTTTTCAACAATTAACCCAAAAATGAAAGGATGAAAGAGCCTTGCAATTCTTTGTTATTGTGATGAAGGATGGTTATTATAGCCTTATGATATTACAAGCGCTACCATTATTAAAGATGAGGATAATCTTCCTTATCCTCCCTGACAATCTAAGCCTGCAAATGAAATTATAACTTAGCTTAGTATCGTATATGTTATCTTTAAGACTGAGCTAAGTTCTTGTAAGTTAGTTATTAATTTACTTAATTGAAGTTTACAGTTCTATGCTAATTAATGCGAGATGACGGCCTAAGATTGTTTTAGACATAGGGCCTTTGTATACTCGTTTCTTTATTAACATTCTATGCTTTTATATTGCATTAGGTAGGCAGACACCACTGGTCTGCTATCTGCCTACATACATATTAGTGGCTTCTTCGTCCCATCCACATTCAATAATCTTTACATACCCTTTTGTAAATTATTACAATAAAAATTGAGGTCAACCAACCTTAATTGAACTTAACTTCATTGTTATCATTCATCATTAACAACTTAATTGAATGATTTCCTTCATTTAGGATCACTCCATATATTTGTCTTGTAAATTAAATTCTACTCAATCATATACTACTTGGCAAGCAAGTATACAGCCCACCTTATGGTAAGCAGTCACTGTAGGTGCTTGCAATACCAGCGGTGTCACTAGCGCGTTGCTAACCTATTGCTGAGTAAACTAGCAGTATTTGATTTTCTTATTGTCAGCTGTTTTTTCTAGAGTAGCTCTGGTGCCCTTACCGCTAACACTACATCAGAGTAGTGCTATTCTCCGCGATCCTCAGTAAGGCTCCAATTTGGTATGGGAAGCCCATTACTCCCTACCTATGTATTTCTTGTTTTACATTAAATTGAGCTCTTTGTTCTGTTTCACAGGGCTCCAAATTCCATGAGGGCAAGCTCGACGCCGGCCACTCAGGACACCACAAAGGAAACTCAGGAAACTTCGGAAAAGGAGGACACGTGCATGTGCACAAGGTAATCTGAACTTAATTCTTAAAGCTAAAAGATAGATTTTTGTCGAAACAGTTTCAAATTTCTGAACTGAAAAGAACTTTAAAAGGCTAACAATATCGAAAATAGAACTTTGGCTAGACTGTAAGTGACTTTTGGAATACCTTTTAACTTTTGTAGTTCGTTAGGGCGTATTAGGTCAGTGACCTGCATTTGCCGAAAGACATTCTGTATCTCAGACCCTTGTCGATTGCCAAAGATATGAACTGCCAACCGGGGCTGATGGCTTAGCGTCACTCATTCAGTCCTTAAAATATAATTGCTGACCTCGATGATTAAACGTCTAGTCTCTCAAAGGTATAAAGGGTTCTGATAAGTGAAGTATTTACTGCTACTGTTTCTGTCAGCCTGGTAAATCCCGCTGATGGGCAAAGACCTCCCTCCATGACTTCCTAGAGTGTCTGTCCAATGCTAGAGTCGTCCAGTCTGATGTTGTGTTCTTCTTCTTCTTCTTCCTAACTATGGCAATCAATCTCTTTCTTTACCTTCTTCAACATTTTTTGTATACCACTAAGGTGGCACACAAGCATACGGCCCACCTGATGGTAAGCTGACATCGTAGCTTATAGCCGCTAGCAATACCAGTGATATCACTAACGAGTTGCCAACGCTGTTGTTGATGAGGAGTCACTGTGTTAGGAGCATTACTACTGGTCCAGCGATCCTCGTGGAGCACTGGCAACCTTACTTACCGCAGAAACACAACACTACATCAAAGTAGTGTTATTTCACTGCGGTCCAGTCCCCAGTCGGGCGGCTTAAATATTAAAGGGCAAACCCACGGGAGATTGCAATTCACCCTACCTCTGTTTAGCTCATGGTGTGATTAATTACTGTACTTAAGCTTAGAAAAACTCATTGGTACAGGCCGGAATTTGAACCTGGGCCCATCCGATGACAGGCCGCTGCTTCAACCACAAGGCCACCACGGCATAAAATCATAAATCTCTTGCTGTTGTGTTATCTAGTCTTGTTTTTAAGGTTTTGTTTTTTTTCAGGGTCACAAAGGCGCTGCCGGCCACGATGGTCACGGCCACCACGATGAAAGTCACGCACATAAGGAAGGTAAAGATTCTGGGAGGAAGTGGGTCTTCCATCACGGGCGCCCGGCGAAGACGGCCAATCTAGTCGTCATCGACAGACGAAACGATGTTTACACACACGGACCCCAATACTACGGTTGAATCATGAGTGAAGTCAGGTGACAGTGTGAGAGTGGAGTGTGTGGGTGAAATGAAGTGCGCCAAATTATGAAATATAAATATCTAAGTATATAAAAGTTTTATTCTGAAATGAAATCAGCAAATATCATATATTTTTGTAAAAAAGAATTTCTCAAAGAAATCTTGAGTTTGTATTTTCACAAATTCAAAACAAAATGTTTTTTTCACATAATAGAACATTTTGGAATCTCAGTATAAAAAATCAACGTGTCAGAAAAATATTTTTACAATAGATTTATTTTTTTATTAATGTAACTTCACGTGTGCTTTTAAAAACACGATGGAGGAATCCAATGACATACAATTTTCACCTAGCTTAGATACCTGTATTGTTATAAGTGTTATTTACTTTTGAGAAAGAGAAAAATAAATATATTTTATGCTGTCATTATTTAACATAAGCAAATTAATCGATACATTTTCTTATACCACTAAGGTGGCGAACAAGCATACGGCCCGTCTGATAATAAACTGTTACCGTAGCCTAAAGACGCTTGAAACATCAGGGGTATCACTCGCGTGTTGCCCCTAAAAATATTAACATCAAAATATTATGAGAACGCGTGCTTTTATACCATAGAGAGTTAACACATACTTTCAAAGAGATTTATATAACGAACAAAAGCAATAGTCGACATATATTTTATAAAACATTTTATAAGAAAGATTTTTGAAAATATAACTACATTGTGAATATTTTCTACGTGTAATAAGTGAGTGTAAAGTTATTAAGAAAATAAATTTCATTTGTCTTATAATATGTATCTACTGTGTGCCGACGACCCTTGTACAATTTTTTTAAATCTTTTGCAAAACGTAAAATTTGAATGTTAATATTTTATACCATATTTAAATTTTTAAAGAAAACAAATTTCGTTCATCACAGCATTTTTTATTTTCAAATTTAAAAAACATAATTATTTATGAAACGTCACTATGAATAAATAAAATCTTATTTTTTTTTTGTTAAATTAAGAATTAAAAAAGCATTTCGGGACATTACGTGGTATGTGACTAATTATGTTTGGGTGTAGTCTGTAGCTTAGAATAAGTTAATATAATTCCATTGTAAATACCGCTAGTGATCAAGTATTGTAAATATTTTTGGGACAATAAAGTTTTTGTTTTAAATTTACTTTTTATTGCCATCTGATAAAACATTCGGTAATTTTAAACAAGGGACAACTACCTTATCTATATATTTTGTGAGTAAGGTTGCCAGTGCTCCACGAGGATACGCTGCGCTTGCAGCAATGCTGCTAGCACAGTGAGTCCTCATCAAGAAAAAGGGTTAGTTATACCCCTGGTATTGCTAGCGGCTATAGGCTACGGTGACTGCTTACCATCTGGTGGGCTATGCTTGCGAGCCATATTATTGGAATAAAAATAAATGCAAATCTTAAAAAATATGCAACGGTTGTCGTTGCAAACTTAAAAAATAAATGTAAAAGGTCGGAATCGAAATAAAATGTATTAAAAGCCAGTAATATGAAATGCTCGTTAGTCAACGTCTTCTAAACAGCTGTTAAATGAAAAAAGTTTTTCTAAATGGAAACATTATTTCGCAATTTGACCGAATGAAAACGTTGCGTTCTTGTTGGCTTGCAAATTTCTTTGTGATGAATGAAAAAAAATACTGTTTTTTTTATTAAATTTTATTTTGCTTGTAGATCCGTGGTGGCCTTGTGGTATGCAGCGTTGTCTACTATTCTAGCGATGCAAGCTCGTATCCCACCGGTCTGTACCAATAAGTTTTTCTAACTTAAGTGCAGTGATTAGTCACACCACGAGCTTTACGGTGAAGGAAAACATCGTGAGGAAACCTGCATACGTCTGAGAAGTAATTCAAAGACGTATGCAATGCCTAAGAGACGGCGACGCCACGGACTATATTATCTTTGGTGGAAAGAGGGTGTTGTAACACCTCTGCCTACCCCTTCGGGGCCCTTGTCGGAAGGCGTGAAGATATATTATTATTTTTATAAATTTTATTTTTAAATGGGTTCTTCCAGCCTTTATTAAAGTTAAAACTTAGGTTTTGGTTTCAATAAGTCACCTTAAACCAGACCTTATACCATGTTATTTGTGGTCAGTGCAATATGTGTTCCTCTTCCATTTCTCTCTATCAGCCGTTATCACTTCATTCACTTCTATTCTAGCCATGTCACCGTACACACAGTTCATCCATCTTTTAACGACTGCCTCGACCTTTATACCTATCCACATTCTTATCTTATCACGTTATCTTCATTCCTCAGCATTGTTTGTAATAAAAGTTGATTGATTTGCTTAAAGCGGTTTAATATTTAAGATTCGTCTAAATATACACAAACAGGATGCACTTATGTATAACTATAAATATAGCAGTTTATATTTTTCAGGCTTACAGAATATGTATTTCTGTTTGTAATGAATTAACTCAAAAACTACTGGACTGATTACAAAAAATATTTCACTAGTATAATGCTATATGAACACTGAGCAACATAGGTTATACATTCTATTGCAGTGAAAAAAACTAGCTAATGAAAAATTAGAAAAATTGGCCAAGTGCGATGGACTCGCACACCGAGTGTTCCGTACAAAAAACAAACTAGGTTAAATGACAAACTTAACTTTGCCGTTAGATCCCTAGACACGGCTATTGAACCAACCATATAATAAGTTTGTAATATCAGTAAATTCGCTCTTTTTGATAGACGGACGGAAAGACGTACAGCAAACTCTTAGTAACAGGGTTCCGTTGGTTACCCTAAGGGTACGAAACCCTAAAAACAAGCGAACCTGACTGTAAACACACAATTATTACGTATATCATCTGCCATCTTATGGCCAACCCTACCACCGCAAAACAAATATCACATGCTTCCCGGCTTCTTGTAACACACCTTCGGCCCTTATCACGAAATCGATACGCTGGGCTAGTATTAACGCTGCTAGCACAGTGAGTCCTCATCAACAACATGGTTGGCACCCCGTAAGTGATACCCCTTGTATTTCTAGCGGCTATAGGCTACGGTGACTGCTTACCATCAGGTGGGCCGTATGCTTGTGTGCCACCTTAGTGGTATAAAAAAAACACTCCCAAAGGAAAGCGAGACGAAAGGTAGTACACATCAGAATCGAATCAAATAATCTATAATAAATCTCGGTTTATTTGCGTAAATCGATCCCCGTTACTTAACGACATGTATTCGAGTAATTTGACGCTAAACATAACAAGCTAAGATGTGTATGACACGGGAAAACACTCCGTCACTGGATATGTTATCGAAGGCTTTTATGGGTCCTCTAAACATTCGTCAGTGTCACCTCTACGTGTTCTTCAATCGGAACAGAAGCCTTCTAACAAAAGTTGAAGGTTTAAATTGATATTCAAATAAGTTTGGAAAAGGTAAGTAAAAAAATGTATGTGAATGGATGAATTAAATGTATTTACTTGTGACACACACAAGATCGCATTTTTATACTACTAAGCCACCTTAATAGTATAAAAATGCGACATGTGACATTGCTTGATATCAAAAACAGGTCCCCACTCAGTAAACTACAGCCTCAGTCCCTGATTCTCAGTTGGAACCCAATTCAGTACTTGGTTTAGCTAGGCAGGTACTTGTTTTTTATTTCAAGGAATAAATAATAATGCTTGAACATTATCACACAGCGCCATCTAACCCCAAACTAAGCAGAGCTTGTACTATGGGAACCAGCAGCTGATAGAACAATTATTACTTTTTTTTTTAATTTATACATACTTATCATACATAGCAAACACCCAGACGCTAGACAAACTAATTGTCAGGTATATATTTGCCCCGGCGGGAATCAAACCCTTAGCGTAGCAGTCAGGTATACTACCACTAGACCAGCGGTCTCGTCAAAAACAATATAAAATGTAACTAAAAGAATTTACTGGAATGAAATAAGAGGCATAAAGGTAATATTTTTCATAGATATGCGACAGAACGAGTAGTCGGCTATACCTATAATAAACTTGTACAAAATGTTTGTGAAAACAAGAGCGATATTGTATTAAAGTTGCACTTGGTAATAGGTGCAGAAAAAGCAGAAATATTATTAAGCAGACAACAACGACAAACAAAATTTAGCTTACAATAAAATGCAAGTCTCTATAATGTGCACATATCGAAATGTGGGAATCTAATCTAAGAAGATTAATTTTATCGACGGCTAAAATCGAAATATATTTTTATATTTTTTTCGGAATTTTTAAAGGTTTTGTTCGCTACAGTGACAAAGGTGTAACTTTAAATCTAGCTTCCAAGATTCTTAAAATTCATCCGACTTACTTGTGTAGTGACCTAGTTGTATAAACAAATATATTGTAAAAAGCATATTATATTCCTATCGAACCTTCAAAATCTCACATGAAACCGACACTGAACCTCGGAAATGGCTACTGGTGCATAACCCATATTCAATCAAAGAATTATTTTCAACATGTGCATGATGCTTATCTATAATTCTATACTTCTATACTACCTATATCTATATACTATATACTTATATATACTTTATACTTATATATACTTTATACTTATTATACTTATACTTATAATATAATATATAATATTATAATTATAATTTATAAATTATAAAGAGGGAAGATTTGAATTTTTGTATTTTTGTGGGTTTGTATTGAATAGGCTCCGAAACTACTGGACCGATTTCAAAAATTCTTTCATCGTTAGAAAGCTACATTATCACTGAGTAATATAGGCTCTAATATACTAGCAGCCCGCCCCGGCTTCGCACGAGTAGACATTTATCACATATTTTGTCTACCCGTGCGAAGCCGGGGCGGGCCGCTATATATAATATACTTGTAATATTTGTTAGTCTCTATGATGAGCCGCAATAATAATATTGTAATTATAATCTACAACTATTTGCACACCAACCAATGGTAGAATTGATGGAACTAAAATATGTCACTGTCATCCCTGTACTCACTCATGATCGTACTCATACATAGTTTGCTGTCGCTACCTGTTGAAAATAGTCGCGAATCGCAGCACTTGATGCGCTAGGACAAACAAGGCGTTATTATACTGCGTACTGGACACACGGACACCGCAGCCGATGCAGATTCACCGAAAAAATAACATTTTACTGCAGACATGAAAAACAGACATATATCCCGCCTGATGTCAATTACCGTAGCCTATATATAGTAGGTATAGAGGCTTTTAATACTAGGGGTAATCGTAGCGCGATTGACATTTTTTTTATACCACTAAGGTGGCAAACAAGCATACGGCCCGCCTGATGCTAAGCGGTTACCGCAGCATATGGACGCTTGCAACACCAGGGGTATCACTCGCGCGTTGCCGACCCTGCAACTTTCTATTGAACAATGACTTTATATTGAGAGGAATTTCCGAAGGGCCGAACAGTTTTCGTTACTGTCGGAACAACATTTTTGTCGAGCTCTTATGCCCTTAGTCTCCGCACTACATCAGAGTTGGTTTTTTGACTGTTCAAATTCAAATTCAAATTCAAAAAGATCTTTATTTGACTAGACTTTACAGGCAAGCACTTTCAAATCGTCAGAATCTACCACCGGATTCGGAAGGTCGGTTTTGCTGAGAAGAATCCGGCAAGAAACTCAGCAATTACTCTTTTAAAACCCAAAAGAATATACAAAAACAATTGATAACTAAAAAAAATAATATTAACACATAGACAAGTATATAACGCTTGAAATTAAGATGTAAGTTAGTAGATACTAATGGTTAATAAAAAAACATTTATTCGCCTATAGCAGTGTCTGTGTTCCACACGAGACTATATGGAGTCTCATTATTGTTTACTCAGAGTCAGTAAATCTCGCTTATTGAGCTCGGCTCCGTTACATGACACGCAAGGGTTCATGATCAACATGAAAGGGGTTGGAAATAAACTTCTTACCACACAATAATTATAGCTAGTTTTAATCATAATGGATGAAAACGGTAATGCTACCTTGGTTTGGGAATAGAACGAAAAAAGGTATACAAATGCGAAGTGGAAGAAGCCGTGGAAGGCCAAGGTCTAACTTTGTAGATCAATTTGACAAAGTACTCAATGATGGAAAGGAAAAGAGTACTTGGAACTGGTAGATGGTGAAGAGATGAAAGTAGAAGCAAAAGAGGTGTGCATACTCTCTGCCTACACAGTGAGGGACTTGGCGTGATGATATGTTTGTATGTATTTAATTAAAATACCGATGATTATTGATAAATGATAAAACAGTCAGTGATACGGAAAAACTTCTGAGTTGAATCGGCAAGAAACTCAACCAGACATATTATGTCCTTCTTCGCATATCTGTGAATTGTTATCACAATCATTAATAATATTAAAAATCGATACTAATATTATAAAGAGGAAAGATTTGTATTTTTGTATGTATTGAATAGGCTCCGAAACTACTGGACCGATGTCAAAAATTCTTTCACCGTTAGAAAGCTACATCATCACTGAGTAACATAGGCTATATATTATACTAGCTTCCCGCCCCGGCTTCGCTCGGGTAGACAAAATATAAGATAAATGTCTATAGGCTCCGAAACTACTGGACCGATTTCAAAAATTCTTTCACCGTTAGAAAGCTACACTATCACTGATTAGCATAGGTTAGCTGCCCGCCCCGGCTTTGCACGGGTAGACATAATATTTGATATAAATGTCTACCCGTGCGAAGCCGGGGCGGGCCGCTAGTTACAAACATAAAAATGAATATAGTTGATAGATGTCTAAGCAGTGGCAAGTTATGTTCTACGTATTTAGGAGTGCAGGGCATTCTAGCTGTAAAAACCGGGCAAGTGTGAGTCGGACTTGCGCACCGAGGGTTCCGTATACACTTGTAGGTAGGATAATAGTAGGCGCACTTCAAATGAGGTCATTAATGGTCGGTGACTCTCAACAGCGCGATTTAGGAATATTTTTAGTAAATTCGCATCTACATATTTAGATTCAGTTTTCAGATTTGATCCTATAAGGGTTCCTTTTTTTTCTTAAGGTACGGAATCCTAATAAAATAAAGAAATAAACAATTGGATTCCGATTTCATGTGTAGAAATATATATATAGATAGGCAAACCGGCGTTAACATTTGGGAACTCTGTTTAAACATTTTATTTAAACTTGTCCTTTGGGCTGTGAGTGTGGCAGAAGGGGTCCTTGTCTACACTAATATTACAAAGAGGAAAGATTTGTATTTTTGTATGTAACGAATAAACTCAAAAAGTACTGGACCGATTTCAAAAATTCTTTCACCGTTAGTAAGCTACATTTTCACTGAGTAACATAGGATATATATTATACTAGCTGTTAGCCCCGGCTTCGCTCGGGTCGACAAAATATTTGATAAATGTCTATAGGCTCCGAAACTACTGGACCAATTTCAAAAATTCTTTCACGGTTAGAAAGCTAAACTATCACTGAGTAACATAGGCTAGCTGCCCGCCCCTACTTTGCACGGGTAGACAAAATATTTGATCTAAATGTCTACCCGTGCGAAGCCGGGGCGGGCTGCTAGTTTATACATAAAACTAACATAGTACAATAACTTTAAAGTAAGTGCCTTAGAGTACACATAAAATAATATCTTCCAGATCCCGATTGTTATTGCTTTGTTATTGTATTTCCCAGTATGGAGAGTGACTTGGTTTACCAACTTTCCAATATATTGTTCTTGTATTGGATTTCCATGAAAAAAACTTCTACAAGTTTTCGCAGATAAACTTCATTAATAAGGTAGATAGTAGGTATAAGGTACGTAGGTGGGTTAAGGTCTGATTTATAAATAGTTTAATCTGTTTTGTGTAATTAAATGTCAATATAATTTATATTAAATTTACTGGAAATAATAAAAAAAAAAAAAAAAAAAAAAAAAATCCTATCGAAATAAATAAATAGTTTGCTTTTTGATAAAACAAAAGTCAAAAACCCTATATAGATAAATATACCGAGTTAATATATGTATGTGTTTAGATACATTATAATAAATTTCTTATTTACTGGAAATTAATTTTATAAGTTGATAGATTGACAATCTGTATGAGTCAAAGTATACCGGAAAATGTGCACGACATACGGTATATACTCCTAGCCTGCCGATCCTGAGCATAATTTGTCTGCATATATACCTACATTTAAGTTGTCTCTGTATCATAAAGCGTTTGTGTAGAGATCTAGAGCCTCAATCGAATGATCTAATAGATCACAAAATTTCTAGCACGTTAGGGAACAAAAGACGTTTCATTCTTGCAAAAGAGATGGTGCCACCTCTTACACATAGCGCAATGTGCAGATATTATGAAAACTCTACATAGTGTTTTTAAGGATGTTATGCAAATTACATTTTATTTCACTCACATTATTGACCGTTTTTATTGACACAAAACAGATTAAACTATTTAGAAAATAGTTTTATTTGATGAATAGAAATCTTCCGTGGGTTTTTCCATTTAAATTGGAGCCGCCTGGCTGGGGACAGTACCTCCACCTTACAGAAGACCGCAGACAAATAACACTACTTTGATGTAGTGTTGTGTTTCTGCGGCGAGTAAGCCTGCCAGTGCTTCACGAGAATAAGCTGTAGTCATGCTGCTAGCACAGTGAGTTGATGAGGATCAACATGGACGATGTGAGATTTAATGTATTAAAACAGGTGTATCTTCAAAAAATATCGCAACATGGCATTTCCATGCAAAATGCAGATTAAATGGCGCAAAACTAAGATAGCACTCGATTCCTTGTAACTACTTGAAATATCGATTCTCTCTCGACACTTCGTCATAATCACGATATCATCGGGCGGCTAGTAAAGGTTTTAGTGATGTCATGAGTTAATATCGATATTCTGACTAACGCGAGCTCCAGTTGAAATCGAAGCTGTCCGACTGGCACGGCCTACTCTACATCCTTACAAAAGATGCTTACCAAATGGCATGTCAATTTTATAGTCATTTTAAGGACGATTCCTCTTACACACTCTCCTATAGCTCCACTAACCTGAGTGCTGACAAAAGAAATCTTAGTGCTTTAAAATCAAATTAAGGCGCGTGACAACGATTAATACTTTAGTTTTAATCAACAGCATAAAAGAGTCAATATTTCAGTTTAGTTTGAATCTAATCAGATGAACAAGAGAATTTCACCATTGCGATTCAGTGCTCACGTTAGTATTTGATTTTAAGGGCTCTGACGGAGCGCTTAATTGAAATGGTATTGCATAATTAATTATGGTCAACTTTTTGTTATTCAGATTATAATATCTATAATTCTATACTATCTATACTAATATTATAAAGGGGAAAGATTTGTATTTTTGTATTGTTGTATTTTTGTGGGTTTGTATTGAATAGGCTCCGAAAGTACTGGACCGATTTCAAAAATTCTTTCACCGTTAGAAAGCTACATTATCACTGGGTAACATAGGCTATTAAATTACTTCAGCATTTAATTACAAAATGAAATAATGCTTATTACCTTCAAGTCCATAATTCATGTTTGATATCGACATCTACCTGCAACCGAACATCACTTTAAAATAGCGTAGGTTGACCCAAGTCCTACGTCACAAAACACTTTAACATATTTATAATAACTGAAATGACGTATGTATGACAAAAAACAGCTATGGACAAAAATAGAATTACGCTAAAATTAGCCATATTTGTGGTCTACTTATTCACGCTAAAGGTATGTTTTGTTGGTTATCCTGTTTACTTTCATCATGAAACGTTGATTCAAAACGACCACAAAAGTACTTACGTAAATTAATTTATGAAACTGATGAAATACTGATGAGAAGTTAAAAGTTAATTCAAATTAACCAAATATAATAATACCACAAAATAATGTAACCGTTTTAGTGTGTACCTGTAGAAAGTAAATTTTGACCTTCATATGGCAGTATACATTAAAAGTAACTTAGTTAAAATTAAGAAAACAAACCCCTAATACGTTAAAATCGTACACTCGATTAATTAGATAATATTATTATCTAATATAATCTATAAATAAAAATGCTTGGACATTATCACACAGCGCCACCTGGCCCCAAACTAAGCAAAGCTTGTGCTATGGGAACCAGTAGCTGATACACTTATATACTTTTTTTTTGTAAATACATACTTATAATACTTACCTAACACCCAGACGCAAGGCAAACATGTTTGTCACATAAATGTTTTACCCGGCGGGAATCCAACCCGCGACCTCTAGCTTAGCAGTCAGGTATACCAACCACTAGGCCAGCGGTCTCGTCAGATAAATGAATATACCTGCCTAACCTATAAAGTCATAATAATAAGACGAATCTAAACTATTAAATCCATCAAGGCGATTTAATGTAGTTCAATTCTTATATATTCTTTTGTGAAATATTCATGTTTCTATGTATTCTTCTCGGCAAAAACGACCACCTGAATCCGGTGGCAGATTCTGACGATTTGAAATTCAATGTAAAGTCTAGTCAAATAAAGATCATTTTGAGTTCGAGTAGGCTGACAGATTGCCAAATAAATACATAGTAACTTACACTCGAAAAATATTACCCTTCTTCTGACCATCGGTTAAAAAGGCTTAAATTTGTATGATAAAGACAGACAAACGGATCTTTGTCGTTAAGTTTGCTGAGGCCTAATCAAGCAAAGCATTTAACTGTCATCTAAACATACAATACTTGAAACTGGCTGTAAATTTAGGAAGGCAATGGGATCTTGAGACTCTATTCTACTTGTTTTTATTATATAATAGCAACAAGAATAGATTTAAACGTACATATTTATTTATTTGTTTACACTTCATGCAAATACAGTTTGCACAGCGGATTTTATGTATAGGCATTTTGTACCAGTTAACTTGTGGGTCATGCTGAGATGAAACAAGGCGGATAGGAAGTGTGTGCTGTAAATTATTTAGAGGATAACTATAAATATGGTAACACAATACAATATGTATATTAGTTCATTAAATTACATTTATTAATTTATAGTAATTGATTTTATACAATATTCTATGAAAAGGTTTATTTCAGTGAGTTACACGTAATATATATGGGCCAATAATAATTTAATCTGAAACTAAAGAAAAAAAAACCTAATTAAAAAACAAAAAAACTTGTCCCAAATTGTTGTCACGCGGGAGGGTGCTAAGAAGGCTGGGAGCATTGCCCCGCTGAATGGCATGTATATTAATTACTATATGATAAAAAAATATTATATAGACAGAAAAATAATATTACATCACATCCTACGGATATGCCACATGGAGGGAAAGTACCTTTAATATTGTAGATGGAACATGGAACTTGATTGAATTGGAACAATTTCTGAAAGAAGTCATCATAGGAATTAAAAAGCAATTTAAACTGCATTCATAGATATTTAAATAATTACATGTTAGAACCGGGACTCGAACCCGTTACACGAGAAAGATGATCCCTTGTAGCTTTATCATACCGATCGAAAGGCTTCATCATAAGGATTATTTTTTGCTAAATAACAGTGTGAGAAATAAAAGGAAGGCTCTTTTTATTTCTTCCTCGTAAGGTAGGTCTGATTTTATAAGATACCATTTGAAATTAGAGTTAATTTCACTTAACATTTGAGAGTCCTTTACATCTCAGGGGAATTCCCGGGATAACCATTCTTATAAACGAACAATCTTGGCTATTTGCCCATTTTTCAGGTAACAGGTGAAATATTGTAACGAACGGAAATCTCAATGGGGTACGTTGGGATAGTAAAACCATCAGTTGCCTGGAAGCCATATTACAAGCTTTGGTTAGTTTGGTACGAGATTGCGTTTTTATTTTTTTATTTTTATACCGCTATGGTATACCGCCTGATGGTAAGCAGTTACCGTAGCCTATGGATGCTTGCTACTAGGTTAACTAGGACTCGCACGCTGCCAACCCTGTAGAAATCTCCTCCCACCCATGTTGAAGAACCCTTTGCTGTAATTTTGGAGGGAAATTTGAGATTTCATATATTTAAATGTACGAGCTTTATTTAATTAATTTATTTTTAAATACTTTTTGTATATTCGTATTTACTAAACATACCAAAGCTATGTTAGATGCTAGTTCCAGATGTTCTCTAAAATAATGAAAAGCTTTTTTTTTTTTTTTTTTTTTTTTATACCACTAAGGTGGCAAACAAGCATACGGCCCGCCTGATGGTAAGCGGTTACCGCAGCCTATGGACGCTTGCAACACCAGGGGTATCGCTCGCGCGTTGCCGACCCTTCAAAAATCTCTTCACACCCTTCTTGAAGAACCCCATGCTGTACTCCTTTGGGAAAACCACGGCGGGGAGTTCATTCCACAGTTTAATTGTGCGCGGGAGGAAGCTCTTTTGGAACCGCGCAGTTCGGGACCATTTTGGTTCCAACTTGTGGGGATGAATTCCCCGCCGGTTTAGCTTAATTTAAAATACAATATCTGAGCATTTAAATTGTGTTACAGCACACAAGCCGCAGCCTATAATTGAAAACTCAGCTTAATGAATAGAAACTTTTTCCTAGTATTAAATTCCGCCCGCCCAAAGGCGTTGGGCGGCGATGGTATAAAAGCGTGCGGTTGCAGAGAGCGCACAGTGATATCGCCGGCGGCCGAAGCGGATTGCCGCCTTATGTGATATTATTGCGTGTGGGTGACGAGAATACAGGTAAGTTTTTGAACTAAGTATATATTTTATATTTATATTCCAAAAGGACTGCGGTATACATAATACATTTTAAACAACATTTGGAACAAATCTGATGTATTCTAACTTTATTTGTTTATATTTTACGGAACGGATAAAAATATTTATTAAC
Source organism: Falcaria lacertinaria (assembly GCA_951449985.1). Classification (NCBI taxonomy): domain Eukaryota; kingdom Metazoa; phylum Arthropoda; class Insecta; order Lepidoptera; family Drepanidae; genus Falcaria; species Falcaria lacertinaria. Next base: position 7,930,699 of record OX602129.1, read on the forward strand.
GTGCATTGGACGGAAAATTAAATTTCACGTATTTTACGTGAAATATATTATTTTACATTATCCAAACTTTTATATGTTCGTTTTTTTAAAATTTCTAATAATTTCATTAAAAAAAGTGTTTTTTTTTAATACATAAAAAACTATAGTTTCATTTTATGTATAAAATTTCAGGATAGAAATTAATGATTTAATTTAAAATAAACATAAAACGGTACCCAGTACATGATACGTACGTTTGAAGTTTAAAATAATGCTGATATATGCGTAACATGTAAAAATATGTATAAATTTATTCAAAACGGTTACTTCCCTAAGAAATCTTCAAGAGCCAACTTTGGCGCTGAAAATATACCAAATAAAAACAGGATCCATTTCCACCTTAATCTCTTCCTGAAATTCAATACATTCCTCTCAAGTGCCAATATCTCTGAAACGCACGTACAAGTAGGCTTCTTCTTTCGTATGCTCGAAAAGCTCACTATATTTGAAAGCCTTCTCTAGCACATAAGTATAATAAATAATATAAAGTTTTAAAGAGGTAGGGTGAATTGGGATCTCCCGTGGGTCTTCCCATTAATATTGGAGCCGCTCGACTGGGGACTGTACCTCCACCTTACAGAAGACCGCAGTGAAATAACACTACTTTGATATAGTGTTGTGTATCTGTGGTAATTAAGGTTGCTAGTAGTAATGCTGCTAGCATAGTGACTCCTCATCAACAACAGAGTTGGCAACTCGTTAGTGATATCCCTGGTAATGCAAGCGGCTATAGGCTACAGTGACTGCTTACCATCAGATGGGCCGTATGCGTGTGTACCACCATATAGGGGTATCACAAACGAGGATCGGACGCTGTTGTTAATGAGGAGCCACTGTGCTAGCAGCATTACTACTAGCCAAGCGTATCCTCGTGGAGCACTGGCAACCTTACTTACCGCAGAAAAACAACACTACATCAAGTAGTGTTACTTCACTGCGGTCTTCTGTAAGGTGGAGATACAGTCCCCAGTCGGGCGGCTCCAATATTAATGGGAAAACCCACGGGAGATCCCAATTCCCCCCTTATAGTAGATAATGGAACTAAATGTCCTGTCTTTCAACATAATTTTCACCGACTTTAAAATGACTGATTATTTTAAAGTGAAAATAAAAATGTGTATTAAGGACCGAAGACCATAGAATTGTTTTATAACTTTGTAGAATACAAAATATATTATAATTTGCTTTGTCCGCTTAAATGAGTGTGATAGTGAGCGGACAAAGCAAATTATAATATATTTTTTATTCTATAAATATGAATTTCCGCAAAGTAACACCTGACTCAATTCAATTATAACTTTGTCCTAATATATCGGGACAGGTTTTTTTTATTAATTACGTGTCAGCGATTGACCACGGTCTCACCTGATGATAAGTGAAGATGTGATCGAAGGTGAAGCTCGCTTGTCCGTTAGTAGCCTATTCAGTCTAGTCTTAAAGAGTCCCAGGTTGTAGGATAGGAAAAATCATCTGAATTAACACATTTTAAATCTTGCTTGATTCGTTTTAAAGTATAATTTATTATCATTACAATTTTCATATAGATTTACGAATTACGCGCGTTACGCAGGCGATGACAAATGATAAACGGACACCTTTGAAGTATTATTAATAATACGAAAGCTTTTTAAATTGTCATAACTACAGTTATCCCTTCGCTCATCACTCAATGAGGCGAAAGTTGAAGCAATCAAGATTTTTTTAATGCACAAAGTTTGTGCATGATAATTTTTATGTATAACGGATGCCTTAAAATCCATAGATTCAGTCTGGGGAAGAAAAAGAAACATTCATAATTTTATAAATGTTCGAGAATTTAATGTACGCCACAGAAAACATAAGGCGATTATATAACTAGAAAATTGGAACGATCTACAAAATAGTAATTATCATAAAAAAGATTTAAATATTTACAAAAAATATACAGAAAATAAACTACCTCACTTATTTTAGCTTTTAGTTAACTAGTTTTTAGCAAACTAGAATCACACAGGAGCGGACCAGGATTCTATGAAGTTAATAACAAGTTTTCTTCTTTTATTAAGTAATAATTAATCCACATTTTTTTCACAAAGTTAAATTATAAGTAAATATTTTTCATTGAAGGTAAAATGCCTTAAAACAGCCTTTTGATGAAAGGCTTTCTTTTTGATGAAGTGACTATAACTAAACCCACCAACGACCTTTGATTTACGTCAGGAATTTTCCTTTGAAACCCGTTCGAAAAATTTAAGAATAATTTCCGTAATTTGTTCTGACAAGGAAAAGACAGATACAATATTTATTCTGATACCTTATTAATTTATTAAGTTTGAACCTTAAACTGCCGGTTCACTTGGAAATATAGTTCTTTTTATTAAGACGAAATCACAATCAAAAATCGTTTATTCAGTTCACTTTACCACCGTGTCATACATACTTGACTTCGAAAATCAGACCTGGCAGGATATCAGGTGGTAGGTCTCTTATTGCAAGGCCAGCTAGTAGTCTAAGATCCCGCTATACAACGACCTTCACCGAGCTGGTTAATGGAGATGATGTATGGAAAATATATATTGCATATGGGTTGCCTAGCAAATTTCAGTCCAGGTTTTTTTTTTCTAATATTTCACCGGTTTGGTTAATAGGTAATTCTATACCAATCGAAAGTATGCAGCCCATAGTACATGCAAAAGTTAGGTTGCCTATTTTTTCCTGTCACAACCCTTGGGTTGCCAGGTATGAACAGGTAACTTCGAAAATCAGACCTGGCAGGATATCAGGTGGTAGGTCTCTTATTGCAAAGCCAGTGGGTACCATCGAGTGCCAGATGTTCTGTCGTCGTTGTGTCGAGTTCCGGGTTGAAGGTGGCTTTTTCCGAACCGGTGGTAATTTGGACCTTCATAAGTGCCTTATTAGGGCCTAAACTGAATAAATGAGTTTTGATTTGAGTTGAAGAACACTGATAGTAAAACACTGGGCAAAGACTTTCGAATAAGGTTTCGAGGTAATTGTAATAGTTTAGAAATGTTTATTTCATGAAAGCAGTCATAAAACCAATTTGGTAGCTTTCATTTTGGTATTTGTAATTTCATACCAATGCCTAGAAGAATTTTGTTACGAATTGTTATATCATGATTGTTACATGAGAAAAAGACTGAGCTCTGAGTTTCTTGCAGCTACGCAGGACTTTACGATAAAATTATCGGGAAGATTTGCAGCTTTTACATGATCGGGCATGGCTTACCTTACCACCAGTTGGATGACGAGGTCGTCTTGTCACCAAGTTATGTAAAAAAGGAAATATTTTATTCATGTTATTTTTGATTCAATTGAAATACGTTAAAACACTCGATTTCTAGAGAAAGTACAGTAGATAAATGGATGATGTTCTTATTTAAGTTTCTTTATAACAAAAATAATAATAATAGGAGCCCTCCCGTGCCAACAAGACTGGCGAATATCTGGTCCAAAGAATAAGTAATGCAATACAGCGTGGCAATGCCGCCAGCCTTCTTGGCATACTTCCTCGTGACGGTGATTTAGTACATTTATTTTACTTGGAATGAAGTTTGTACATTTATAGTTAATAGTTACTAAGTATTAATTTTAGTTTTTATATTATGACGGTTTTATAAATACAATTATGGAAGGTAAAATAGAAGGTAGGCGTGGCAGGGGACGACCAAGGATAAGTTACATCAAGCAAGTTAAGGATAAGATAGCCGTCACGTCGTATAGGGAGGTCAAAGAAGTAGTACTGGACAGGCAGAAGTGGAGGGAAATACATCGGCTGCACCGACAAGAGTAAAACTCTTAAATAGAAGAAGAAGAATTATTAACGAGTTAACGTATAAATACTTTAATTTTACTACTAGCCAAGTTAATTGTTTAGCTGTTTTGTGTTATCACTTCAATATTGAATCAACATCCAGTACTAATTGAGCTAAACATCTTGCTAGGCTCCATCAACGTTCATCGTCGAAGAATAACACCTCTCAATTACATCGCAATTAATTAAAACATTATTTATATAGCTTGAAAATTCAAGTTTATTCGGAAATTTAACACGCATGAACGCATTATTAAGTATCGTGTTATGAGTTAAGTTTTAGGTAAAAGTATAATATTTATTAGTTTAACAATGTCTATGTATCAGTATTTTTATACCACTAACACACACAGTGGTGACACACAAGCATACGGCCCGCCTGATGGTAAGCAGTCACCGTAGCCTATTATATAGCCGTAAGCAATACCAGGGGTGTCACTAACGCGTTACCAACAATGTTGTTGAGGAGGACTCACTGTGCTAGCAGCTTTACTACTAGCGCAGCGTATACTTGTGGAGCACTGGCAACCTTACTTACCGCAGAAACACTACGGTGACTGTCATTACGTGGGCCGTACGCTTGTGTGCCACCTTAGTGGTATAAAAAAAGTAATCCTGTGTAACTGCACAGCGCTCGTCATTTTAAGGCTTTATTCAAAGCCTTATTTGCCCAGTATTGTCTTTCACTAGTGTCCTTCAAACTGGATCACAGTAATGCATCCAGTCTAGTTATAATATTTGGCAATTCAGAGGTACCGCCCAGACATTTGCAATACGAAACTTAATATTGTTGGAAAAATATCCGATGTTATATCATCATCATATATTTAAGAGCTAGGCTCTTGTCGGTGGAGCAATCGCCAAGCCGTTCTATCGTTAGCCATCTCTTTGACCTCTTGGTACGACATAACGTTAGCCTTCGTCTTTATCTGTTGCAGGTAACTTATCCTTGGCCTTCCTCTGCCCCGCTTTCCTTCGATCTTTCCCTCTATGATATTTCGTATAAATGCGTCATGTCGTAACAAATGGCCCATCATGTTGCCCCTCCTATTTTCAATCGTACTTATAATCGTTCTTTTTTCTCCTTCCTTCTTCAGAACGTCCTTTGTTGTTACCATTTCTGTCCAACTTATTCTCTCCATTCTCCTCCAGCACCACATTTCAAATGCTTCCAACCTTTCTCTGTCTCTTTGCGTCAGTGTCCACGTTTCACATCCATACAGTACGATACTCCATACGTATGTCTTGATAAGCCTTTTTTTAACTTTTCTATTCATACCAGATCCAAAAAGCCGATGTTATATAAGGCCTATAAATGTAGGACACCTAAATATCGATCAAAATCAAAGTAGGGGACATTATTAAGTAATAATTATAGTTTAACGCGATTACGTTTATCACAGTACAGCGTATAGCACTCCGCTCTTCGGCTTTAATCTTTTAATACAATAGATATTACTATGACAAAGCACCCCCTATCAGATTGCGGCGATAGTATGTGCCCATTTTTTTCTATGTATTCAAAGATCATTACAGATAGCCCAATGCATTATAGCATTTTAAAAAGCCGTGGTGGCCTTGTGGTTTAAGCAACAGGCCCGTCATCTGATGGGTCCAGGTTTGAGTCCCGGCCTGTACCAATGAGTTTTTCTAAGCTTACGTAAAGTGATTAATCACACCATGAGCTTTTAAAAAGAGAGGTAGGGCGATATGGGATTTCCCGTGGGCTATCCCATTTAAATTGGAGCCGCCCGACTAGGGACAGTACCTCCGCCTTACAGAAGACCGCAGTGAAATAACACTACTTGATGTAGTGTTGTGTTTCTGCGGTAAGTAAGGTTGCCAGTGCTCCACGAGGATACGCTGGGCTAGTAGTATTGCTGCTAGCACAGTGAGTCCTCATCAGCAACTTGGTTGGCACCCCGTATTGCTAGCGGCTATAGGCTACGGTGACTGCTTACCATCAGGTGGGCCGTATGCTTGTGTGCCACCTTAGTGGCAAAAAAAAAAAATGAAAAAAAAGCAGCAACTTTAAATATTTATAATGACCTATAGGTACTTTAAATATATCCCAGAGGCACTAGAGATAGGATTTCTGGTTATTAAATGTTATCTTTTTAAAATCATTGTTGACATGTTTGTCAACAAGCGTACAGATTGCCTGACGATGCGCGATTGCCGTAGCGGCTACGGCATATGCTAGTAGACTTATTCTAATAGACGTTAGCAATGCTTAGCTAGGGATATGTGTCGCATGCACAGACCTTGGATTTTCCGTTGTCGCATGTTCTATTCGGGAAGCACTTTGTAACGTTGTCGTCGTTGGCAGTAAAGAGATCATGTGACATGAGTTTTTTTATTTAAATTAAATTTCCGCAGGTTCGGTAAAACGCCTTTTGAGGATCTTAGTGTCTCTCGACAGCCTGCAAAAACGTTAAATAAATTAAAAAAAAACTGTGTATCTATTATAATATTTAGATTAGATATATAATTTCACAGATCAACAACCAAGATATTTTACAACCATAAATGAGATACTAGTGATACCGGTTAAGTATATTGATACTCTCTTCAGTAGCGATGCCAAAGGCTATTAAAGAAATTCGTGAGTGATAACCCGTAGCCAATGCTACGAAGAAAGCATTTCGAGATGTTTTCTATGAAAAAGTGCGAATTCTGACGTTGATTGATTTTTATACAGAAATAGGCATATAGCACTATCGCTATTCGCCTTCAATGTCATGTAATGTATAAAATAGAGTATACATAAGTGAAGTAAGTCCGTCAGAACATTTATTACGATCCCCAAAGATCACTAGAACCGCGCACTGCCTAGTAAAATAAGTATAACAGACCACAGAACTCCTAGCACATTTGTAAGAGCAAAGTTATTACAGAGACTTGTTCAATCCGCTCTGAGATAAACATGGAACTTATTATCTTGTAAACTAAGTCGGTGGAACTTTGTATAGGGGCATTTGACGTAATACTTAACTTACTATGCGTGTAACTAACCACTCACTTAGCATGAAACAACTGCTATAAAGCAACATACATTTTAAATTTAAACCATTTTTTTTAATACCACTAAGGTGACACAAGCATATGGCCCACCTAATGATAAGCAGTCACCGTAGCCTGTAGCCGCTAGCAATACCAGGGTTATCACTAACGGGTTGCCAACCATGTTGTTGATGAGGACTCACTGCGCTAGCAGCATTACTACTAGCCCAGCGTATCTTCGTGGAGCACTGGCAACCTTACTTACCGCAGAAACACAAACTACATCAAGTAATGTTATTTGACTGCGGTCTTCAGCAAGGTGGAGGTACAGTCCCCAGTCGGGCGGCTTCAATTTATCCTATCTAATTTAATGTATACCTATTGGTAGATTTGCGACGTTCAGTTGAATTGATCGCTCATACCACACCAAGCCTGCACTGTCTCGCAGATCACGGTAAGTTGGTCCTGGTTGCCAATTGAACAGATTTAAAAGAGATACAGAAACCAATGACGTACCAAGTTGTGAACTACAATAGGCATATTTGCGAAAGTGTTTTTCTTAGGGGTTAAACATCACGTAACACGGTGTCACATTACGAGCAATATACGCACGCAAAAAGTTATTACATAAGTGAAATGTAATAACTTTTTATCTCGTTTGTGGCCGTGTAGTGCTAAATGTATTTTTCTATCATGTTTCATCTCACCACATACTTACACAGTGGGATAAAGTGGAGGATATGTTTCTACAATGGGCTCACCTTTATAGTAAAATGCAATCTCGTTGAAGATTTCTCTAGCCTACTCCACGGCTTATTGTACGTATCATTCTCTGTATATTTTATACATCAGAAGCCTTAGACCAACTTTCCTTTACGTATTCGTATCGCTTTCGTATGGGAAATTAAACAGCCCTGAGGTGGCGAAAAGTGGAAGTAAAAATGTCTATGAACATCTTGACATTTTGAGCGATACGTTTTCGAAAACGTAGTCGCAAGAAGTCTTTGCTAGTACTGAGGTTCTTTTTATACTACAGAAGTTATAAAGCTAATGGATCTGATGGTAAGCGGTCACTGTGATAGGAATAAGGCACGAACAGTACAATTACAAAAAAAATCATACGAATTTTTTGTTCCACTTTTGTCGGCACAGCGCTGTTCATTTTGTCATAAAAAAATACGAACTTATTTTACTAAGGCTCACTGCGCATATCGCAACCTCGTGGAGTTTTGGTAAGCTTGCTTACCGTAGGAAAATAGCCGTTGCATTAAGCATACCTCCTGCCACATATTACGCAGCAACACGCAAAATCCCTGGTGCTGCAAGCATCTTTAATTAAGGATTACCGTAAAAAAGATATTTTTATTACATTGCTATTTAAAAGTAAGTTGCAGGGATGACGCTTACCACCGGGCCAAAGAAATGTTGTTCACGTCACAGATTTTAAATTAAAAAAACAGCTCACCGTTTGAATTAACGATTTTTTATCGCAATACTCTTGATATAACCACAAGCCTTTTAAGCAAATTATTCCCACACAATGGTGATGCAAAATTAGCAATCACTAACATTTAGCATCGAATGAACAAGCCTCATTAGTAATCGAACACTATGTTTCTTCATAAGCCTATTAGTGGTCGCACACGCAGCGAACACATAAATAATTAATACTAAGCGGACTTATAACATGTTTGAGTTTCTGGCATTTATGGGCCTAAGTTAAATAGATATTATTCTAGCACAGTCTCTCAACAACCATTGATTTACGATCCCTATGTTTTTTTTGACGAGAGTGTTACCTTCAGAAGGTACCTGTCCGCTTAAGGGGAGCAGACGGGGTATGTGAGATTTGTATTCACTAAAACCCCCCGGTGGCCATCCTCCGTGCTATAGGAGGGCTCCGGGATCTCCAGTGGAACGCAGCGATGCCCTCCTGCAGTTTGCCTAAGCACGTCCCGGGGACAGCCATTAGCTCTTAGGATGGCATTTATTTTGTACACTAGGAAATATGTAAATAACAACATATTAAAATTGTAGTCATGTGGGAGTCGAATTTTTTTTTTTCAAAAATATCAATATTTTCTTAATTCAACGATAGTATAATATAATTCATGAAATTCTAGTCTTGTGGTAAATGGGTTAGACGGATATTTCAGTAGCTCTCCTGCTATTACGTTACAAGGAATTCTGCATGGAGAATTCCGTTGTCTTTAGTCTGAGAATTCCGTATCTTGCAAGCTGTGCATTGTATGTCAGCCAAGCAGTGCTTTATAAATTAAAAAAATAAAGTTTTAGATTGCAAACAGTAACGTAATTCCAGTTTGCAATCTAAAACGGATGTAGGCAGAGTTCAGAATCACCTGGAAAGGGAAGCGGGGCAGGAACTTCCTGAAGCAATATCTACCTAGTTTCTAACATCGAGATATTCTTACCGTAGTTCAATAGTCAAACCTAAATTAAAATGTCATTTTCTATACATATACATGTTATTTCGCCAAATACCTCTCAGGTTAAGTATATATAGCGCTCTGCTTCATCAATCTCTTTATACATGCCCGCGGTTCCCAGTACTTTACCTATCCATCATTACTCTATTACGGCATTTTTATACCGCCAAACAAGCAATCGGCCGGCCTGATGGTAAGTGGTTACCGTCGCCTATGGACGCTTGCAACAGCAAGGGTATCACTCTCTAAACCCTTTCTGGTCTAGAAAGTTGGTTAAAGTCAAATAACCTCGATAAAGTGTGATTGGTATGTACTTACAAAAAAAAAGTATGTAAGTATTATATCAGCTGCTGGTTCTCATAGTACAAGCTTTGCTTAGTTTGGGGCCAGATGTTGTGTGATAATGTTCAAAAATTATTATTATTATTCCCATTATTTATTTCAGTTCTTAGTCTAAGTTTTTTTTACAGTATTCTTAAAAAAAACAGATATTATAAAAAAACTCCAAAATAGAAAGCCACCGATAACGAGGCGATTAAAGAATAATAATCATTGTTTAAAGGTGCGTAATTTTAATTCCCGAAAATGCAGGTAAATCTACTACATAAAAATAAGTCGGGTTTTCCTTCCTGACGCTATTCTACTATATAAAAATAAGTCGGGTTTTCCTTCCTGACGGTATTCTACTATATAAAAATAAGTTGGGTTTTCCTTCCTGACGCTATTCTACTATATAAAAATAAGTCGGGTTTTCCTTCCTGACGCTATTCTACTATATAAAAATAAGTCGGGTTTTCCTTCCTGACGCCAACTCCAGAACTACCTCCAGAACGCACGAACCGATTTCCACGGTTTTGCATTCGTTGGAAAGATCTCGGGCTCCGTGAGGTTTATAGCAAAGAAAATTCAGGAAAATTTGATATAAATGTCTACCCATGCGAAGCCGGGGCGGGCCGCTAGTCTTATTATACAAGAAACGCGTTCTAAGACTTGTAAGTTAAGTTTCTTAAGTACAAAGGCACTCACCCTGTACCATTTGCCGTCTCCAGATTGCTACCACTCGACCCCTTCTTTACCTTTGCGCTTTTATGAAGTAGTGTTGAAGAAAATGTAGGTAATAATCCTCTAGCATTAGCAGATTCGGACGGAAAAATGACCACAATAGACGCATTCTTAAACGAAATGAATTTTTAAGTATAAAGAATTCCGGTGCATGAGTGCGTAATTCTTCTCTTACTCAAGCGTTAGACCGATTATGAAGTCAAAATCAAAAATCATTTATTCAGTTTAGGCCCTAATAAGGCACTTATGAAAGTCTAAATTAACTTCCTCGGAAAAAAAGCTACCTGAAAAGTGCTCTGTCTTTTTTTCATGTAACAATCTATTTAAGTTATTTTTGTACCTAAAGTGTTTTGTGGATGGTTCTGGTTGGACCCGGTAGCTGGCTCTGATGTTCTGATCCAGATTAATATGTGGAAGAAGTCACGTGGAAAGCTTGTAATATTATATACAAAACATACATTCCGACTTAAATGGAACCTCCTCATTTTTTGAAGACGGTTTAAATGATTGATTTTAGTTTATGATTTTATTTAATATAGCGGCCCGCCCCGGCTTCGCACAGACATTTATCAAATATTGTGTCTACCCGTGCGAAGCCGGGCGGTTATCTAGTTTAATATATAGTCTATGTAACTCAGTTATAATTTAGCTTTCTAACGGTGAAAGAATTTCTGAAATTGGTCCGGTAGTTTCGGAGCCTATTCAATACAAACCCACAAAAATACAATAATACAAAAATACAAATCTTTCCTCTTTATAATATAAGTGTAGAAGTGTAGATGTAGACGAACACATAAGCATGAAAGCTAGCGTGATGGTAAGCGATCACCATACCTAATAGATGCTAGCAATATTACCATCGCAGTATCGACTCTATTCTCTATGACATGTGCTAAATTTAGCATTACAGACACAGATTACCATAATAAAATAGAATATATTGAGATCAACCGGGTATACGATAAATTGTACATACACAGACAGCAATCACTCTAGTGACAGTGTGGAATAATTATGAAACATTATACATCAATTAACTAATGTCTAGCTTAATCCAGTCCTGGTAGCACGAACATCGTAATAAAAATACGTAGGTATTTGAAAATAAAATGTCAAAAACTTTTCTACAGTGCAGCGCTGTTCATTTTCCTATACAAAAATAGTCGGAAGCGAAACGAATAAGTATTCGAAAGGTGTTGTTGCTAACGCTACTGAACTATTTTCTCTACTTTGATTATATAGTTGTCTATAATCAATGTTTCTGTTACGTGGACTGCGAAGTTAAACTACTGTCGCTCTTGGTATTACGGGTTATCAGCCACATCGAGTTAAGTCAAGCGCTGACCACAAGTGTTTGGGATAAGGCCAGAGGATGATAAAGTCTGATGATGAGTTCACATTAATAATTACCCGACTAAGGAAAAGCAAAAAGGAGGGTTATGATGTATGTTATATGTATGTATGCTCATCATAATTTGACCAATGAGGTATCGTTGGAAGGGTCTCTTCAAACAAGAATTATTCTCATAATATTCTCAGCTGAAATATTTTAATGTATTTAATGCAGATTAATGGCGATGTTCAGAGGATAGCCGTGGTCGTATGCCACCTACCCTAAGAAAATAAATCTCACAGTAGTATCGATCGTAAACTTTAGGGCAAAGTGGCATAATTATATGTTTAAAAAATATATGCAATTTACAAGAAAGTTTATAATCTCCGCAACTAATTTTATATACAATAAAGGAAAATATTTGTAAAATTAGTTTTCTAAGATTAAGATTAAAGTTACAGACATTTTAAAATATTGTCCTAAGACTGAAAAGTCCTAACTAAACAAAGTATGAAGGCTTCTAAAGAAAGAAAAATAATAAAAATCGTAACTTTCTGCTCTGCCGGTCGTAATTAATAAATCTGTAGTAATATTGTAAAGAGAAGTTTTATATTTTTGTTAGTAATTAATAAACTCAAAAAATATAAGACCGATTTAAACACACTTAATAAAAAGCTAAGCTGATAAAACAAACGAACAATTACACAATAATATATATTACATAATAATAATAACCCGTTATTAAAAGAAAGCAAAAAATATATTTAAAATCTATCTTTGGAGAATTGTTTCATAACGATATTGAAACAAATCAATCGTTTATTGATACAGAGAACTGCATGGTTAACGTCTGAAGAGGAAAACGTAGAAGCTAAAAAAAAAGGTGTAAATTTTGACAAAAAATACTCTCTTCTTACAACCCCTTAATAAAGATTTTTTAACATAGAAGAAATCATAAATATCAAATTTCTAACCAGAAATTAAAAGAGATGTTCTTTGAATGTTCGTCGCGGTACAATTTTATTTCATCAACATTTGTAAAGGCTAAAATTACGGATATTGAATTCTTGAAATTTCATTGTTAATGTCCACTGACCTTTTCTGTTCACAAAACTATTAATTACATATCGTAGGCGGTACCAAGTTGTTAACTATTTACCATTGTTGTGGCCCGGAAATCTGTTGTCTTGATATAGGTGGGTGTTATAACGATATGTGAAGCGAGTTATTGTTAAAGCATAAATACTGTTGTAACGTGTTGTGATGGCTTATATATATAATGATCTTCCTCACTTACCGACCTGCAATAATTTTAACAGGTAAAAATAACGTACGACGATCTGCGAAGTTATGCAAACTAAGCAAGGCTATAATTCCCAAATGAATTGTATTTATGAACCTTATATTTGCTTTTCTACTTTTTTACATCCAAGTCTACAGAACTTTTTTTTTCGAGCGTAAACAATCAAAGATACCGTCCGCTTAAGGGGTGTCGACGGGGTATGCGAGATTTTGACTCACTAAAACCGGGGGGCCATCCTCCGTGCATCTAGGAGGGCTCCGGGATCTCCAGTGGAACGCACCGGTGCCCTCCTGCACTTTGCCTGAGCACGTCCCGGGGGCAGCCATGTCGAAGATCTGGAACCCTCGCGTGCTCTTGACAGCACTTGCCACGTCGTACCACCAGCCCCGGGCCCGCTTGAAGGGGCAGTCAGAGCCCCCACTCTGGCTGCCCTCGGGCCCATCGGCCCCCTTTTAGTCGCCTTTAACGACAGGCAGCGGATACCATAGCCAAATTCTTAGCAACCCTGGCTTATTGGGCCAACAGTAAGACTACAGGACTATGACAACCTAACTGAAAGGCTACAATGATAAAATTCTAAATAGTTACAATTTAACGCCTACATTAATAATGCTTCCATGCATTCAAAATAAATATCGATTACCAAATGATAATTGCACTAATCGGAAGCACACCATTTCCGTCAAAAACTTCGTGGAATGTAACAATTCATTTGAAAGGTTGAAATTCGAGCTGAAATGTCGCTGCAGCCTTCACGCTTAGCGCCGGATATCCGTCAGGTTTATTGATATTGACAAGAGCTATTAAGCTATAAATATTACCTTTCAAATGTTGTTTCATAAATTATGACGAATTTATCGTCAGTAGGCGTTGTGAAAATATGTCTGTATTTTTATATTCGATTTGATATTTGTACGAGAATCTTCAATCACATACCATAATGGTAAGATGTTATTAGCATGCTCAGTCACTCGTATACATACATTTCATAAAAAAAATGTTATATTTAGCTTATCCATCAAACATTTGAAGTTATAAATTGATGGATTGTCGTCGATTATACACGGATTCAGATAAAGTACTCTTAGATATTGTAAAACTTTTTATACCGAGAAATGAGATCCTTGGAATTATCTATACTATTAATAAAGAACCTCGCGGCAAAGTCGTCAAAGCGCATTTCGATCGAATTGCGTAGTTCAGAATCCTAGCAGCCCAAGGCTATGAGTTGGACGGGTGATCTATACTAAACCAAGTGCCCGCGTTGACTTCGAAAGCTTGTTATTCTCGTTTTTCAGGTTTTTCGTTAAAACTTCTGGTTTAACCTCGGTAGCAGATTTTCTTGTCAAATGAATTACGAATGTCAGTAGCGCGAGCATGAATTTATTGCGACAACCTTTTCGTATCGCCTTCGACTATTTTTGTATTGAAAAATGATCAGTGCTGCGTCGGTGAAAAGTGGAACTAAAAATTTGAATGACAATTTTGACATTTCGTGAGTTACGTTTTCGAATATGTAGTAAAAAAAAAATCTTGCTACCGGCACTGATGGTAGTCGCTGTCTGTAAAAACTTGTCACTATACACCGGGATAGGTTAGTTCTGACCATTATAATTTGGCAAAAAGCTAGGGATAGATAATATTTATTATAACCAAATCGAACGCGAGCCAATTTGATTATATTCATAAATTAACTAATTCAATTTACCGTAGGTAATTGGAATGGTCAATCACAGAACTTCAAAAGCTGTCAAAGATCCGTTAGAATTTTGTAATTTAGTTGATTCCTTGCTTCAGACATCTGTCTAAACTACCTTCGTGTCATAATTAGAAATAGTTTATTTTTACCAGAATTTCCTGGACTTCAAAGGAAATTAAGTTAGAATAAAATTTTGTAAATTCAACGCGAAAGTAGGGTTTAGTCAAATATTATGAACTAAGCAATAAATGTAAATAATCTTTATTTATATTGAGGTCTGCTCTGTGGCTTTAATGTTGTACTAACGAAATCATTTCCCTTGATAAACTTCAGGAATTTCCACGAATAATTTGGACGGCAAATAGCGCAATTTGTGTGACGCACTACCTTGTGTGGTACAATATTAATTTTATTTGCCAACAGATGTACTTTATTTAACAAAATAAACGACTAGATTTTGTCCGTAAGCCTCAGGAACTATCAACATAATTAACAGAACCATTGTACAATTTAAGAAAATATTGTTACCAACTTTTCCGATCACATCTCACACGTACCTACCTACAGTATAGGTCTTGATTAGTGAAAATAATTGTTAAAAAAGCTGAATGATAACAAAGATGACTATTTACGAACGAGTAAACGAAATTCACCGCCCATAATTAAAAAAAAATATAGTAAAATATTGGACACTACCTTTTCAAAGATGAAATCTGTCTAAAAGACTACTCTAAAAAAATACTACTGTACTCCTTTTTACAGGGGTAATAAGACGATTTGTATCTACATAAGTATAGCTTACTAACTGATATATTCAGTCAGCAGCAGCGGCAGTAGCATTCTATCAAATTCCTATTTCGTAGAAATGCATAAACTCAAAAACTACCGCTTGTTCCTCGTACATTACCAAGTTACATTACCGGCAATGTACAAGGAATAAATATTCTCCGTACATAGCCGGGTACATTACAAGGAATTATTTTTTCTTCGTACATAACCAGTTACATTACCAGTACTGTGCAAGGAAAAACTATTCTTCATTCAAAACCGGGTAATGTACAAGGAATCTACTGGACCGAATGTAAAAAATCTTTCACCATTAGAAGGCTATATTATGACCGTCGCATAGGCTATATATTGTATGTTTCTTACCGCGTTTACACAGGAGTAAACGCGGTAAGAAACTAGTATTAGTAGATACATAATAACTAATATCGAACACAGGTTAGGGTGCTCAACCGCAGAATTCGTGTGGGCTCACGGCATTCACGATATTCGATCGCACGTGTATTCAACACGAGTATGTATGTATATAGCTATAAGCCTTAAATAGGAGTAAATAAGGTTTTATTTGACATTTGCTTGTTTGCGAGTAATTTAACGATGGTTGGCGGAAATATCTTCCAAAAATCTACAAATGGCTGTAATATATTTGCCAACCTTATATCGTTAAGATTTTTCGCACAGCGATGTTTTTAATAGGTACACAGTTCTAAAATTGCATCAATATGCATGTTCTAAAATCTAGGGTCGGGAACGCGCGAGTGATACCCTGGTGTTGCAAGCTTCCATAGGCTGCGGTAACCGCTTACCATAAGGCGGGCCGTATGCTTGTTTGCCACCTTAGTGGTATAAAAAAAAACCTCGTAGAGCGATTTAGGATTTCCCGTGAATGTAGGTTTCATTTTTTTGTTTTTTTTTTATAACTGGATTTAATTTATGGTTGCTGCACTCTTTAATTATTATGAGCACACATGAACTGGCGCAAAAACTAGTCATAAAAATAGTTTTTACTAGTAATTTATTTGGGTGTCTTTTCAATGGGACGAGACCTCTGGTCTAGTGGTTAGTGTACCTGACTGCTACGCTGAGGTCGTGGGTTCGATTCCCGCCGGAGCAAACATTTATGTGACAAATATGTTTTCCGTGCGTCTGGGTGTTTAGTATGTATTATAAGTATGTATTTACAAAAAAAAAGTATATAAGTATTATATCAGCTGCTGGTTCCCATAGTACAAGCTTTGCTTAGTTTGGGGCCAGATGGCGCTGTGTGATAATGTCCAAGCATTATTTATATATTTTTATTTTATTTAATATAAGCCGTCTCGTCAATCTTATTCGAAGTTTAGAAAAAGAACTCCACTCAAATCAGTTAGAAAAATAATATGTTATCCGCCATCGCGACGCCGGACCGAAGCCTATCAAACTAAAATAAGCACCTCGTAAATGCACTGAAGTGGAATAAACTGCCTCAGAAATTCATTCACCGTCATTTTATTGGACTGGCTTATTTTCTGATACCTGTACTACTAACTCTGGGTAATGTATTTGACAAGCTGTCACATAATATAAGAGCCGATGTCGCACGGCGTGGGAATTAAGTGATACCATTTATATCGATCTTTGGCAAAAGTGTGAGCACATACACGTATATTAGATTCGGGTATAATTTAAATGGAAACACGTGAATTTTCTTGAAATTAAATAATTCCTTTTATTAATATTAAGGCACATTACTAGTCTTGCTAAAATCTATCACTGGCTCGGAAATAACGGGCATATAAATAACATACGGGAAGTCTTCTAGAATAGAACAGAATGCTATTACATATATATTGCTAGCATATATTAAACTCGGGAATATCTGATCTGACGTACAGGTGGCCAACAGCCGGATGGTAAGCGGTTACCATAGTTAATGGACACCGGAAGTAAAGCACGTGGGTTCTCGATTCTTCTGAAATCTCTTCACACCCATCTTGAATAACCACATGAATTTCCTTGCGAACGCCATGGAAGTGCTATTTGCATATTTTTAGTACAACTACCAATATCCCACTTGGGACTGAGCATTGCGTGACACTGCAACACGCTGGTCACCTCGAGCCTCGCTATTCCCCAAATATAGCTTTAAAAGGGTTATTAACAATGCGATTGCTATCTGTAGCTGTAAATATACATAAAATGACCGTGTCTGTCTGTGTAAAAGAGTAACAAAAGGCATGTGTGTTAAGATTGATGAATGGAGAATAAACAAAAACGGTGATCTATATATATATATATATACTATCACCGAAAGATAAATAGCGAAAAGATACTTGTTAATGAGGTTCGAAGTTTCAAAACCTAAACATGCGTTTTTAAATGTTTGTCTGTTTACTTATTTTGTCCAGGCTAATCTTCAAACCGACTGGGAGATCTTAACACAGCTCTCATTTAAAGCTATAGGATTTTACAGATAATCTGAAAAAAAGATTATACGAACATAAAGCTCGCTAGCAGAATAAAGTCGCGAGTAAAATATAGTGAAACATAAATTAATTAAAATTTAATTTCATTTATAATCTTTCTGATGCTATTTGTCTCCCACGACTTCGATCATGTGTCTTATAAAACATTACATTAATTTGAATATCTTGCTTAGAGATACAAAATTGCTATTCGGCGTGGCAATGCCGCCAGCATTCTTGGCACGTAATGCTGCTCCCTCGTGATTCTGGCTTGGTCAAATTGGTAGTTTTATTCTGTTTAATGTTATTCTATTCTATTCTAACTAGCCGTTGTTGTCCCACTGCTGGGCAAAGGCCTCTCTCCCCTCTTACCAGTTGCCTCGGTGTTGTGCTGCGCTTGGCCAATCAGCATTGAAAGTGTCCAAATCGTCTCGCCACCTGCGCTTCGGCCTGCCACGACGGCGGCGTCCGATAGGTGGAGACCAGAATGTGGTGGCTTTAGCCCAGAAGTCTGGCATCCGGCAGACGTGGCTGGTTTAGTGTTGATATTTTTTAAATAAAATGCATGGTTCTTTTTTAAGATACACGCCTTTACCTCAAATTGCATCAAGATCGGTAAAGCTGTGGGTGTGTGAACAGGTCTCATACAAAGTCATGAGGTACTTTATAATCTGTAAATTTGGGTTATGTTAATGATTGTTATTACTTTTTAATTCCTGCGTTCCCTAACAGAACCTGTTGAGTATTCTCTTAATATTCAATGTAATTAGCAATGAAAATCCTCTCTGAATTAAACACATCTAACATCAAAGTAAAGCAATAATCCTATTTCCCATGAAGTATCTTAAAATATATTTAAAATTTAAGAGCATTCATACTTTATTTTATACTAGCTTCTGTCCGCGACTACGTCCGCGTTGAGCTTAGAATCTCAGAGGAACCCAAAACTTTCTCGGGGTAAAAGAAATATCCTGGGATGAAAATTTTGGCTATAACTATCTGAGTTGAGTAGTATTTGCATGAAAAAGTAACAAACATCCATCCATCCATCCATCCATACTCACAAACTTTCGCATTTATAATATTAGTATCTGCTTATACCTGAATCAGCGGGTAATTATTACGGGATCAATGGCCTGGTAGTAGAGTTGGCAGTCAGATAATTATTTTGTACTGTAAGGATTTGGACTAGCTCGTTTTTATTTTGCAAGTTTTGAACAGATTTTTTCAGTTGTGATGTTTTTTTTCTACGACGAAGGTGCTGAAGGCACTGCCTACACCGAAAGAGACTGAGAAATAAGAAAATTATAAATCTTTGTTGACATCTATTTGACAATCAAGTCACAATA
Organism: Falcaria lacertinaria; assembly: GCA_951449985.1. Classification (NCBI taxonomy): domain Eukaryota; kingdom Metazoa; phylum Arthropoda; class Insecta; order Lepidoptera; family Drepanidae; genus Falcaria; species Falcaria lacertinaria. Next base: position 7,949,975 of record OX602129.1, read on the forward strand.
GTTAGCAATAGGAACATACGAGCAACATAGATCTACAAACCAGTTTGATCTCTATCCTATCAAATCTAGCGCCGAAAATTCTGTGCGTGCAAATTGCCAATAAATCACGTCATGCAATATGCGAAACATATATTGGAAATTTTATATTGCACGGTACTCTTTTCTTTATTAAAAAATAATGACACGGTTAATACTGAGTCGTGTTATATCAATGTTATTCAGTGGTAATTTAGACCTTCATAAGAGCCTTATTAGGGCCTAAACTGAATAAATGATTTTTGATTTTGATTTTTGATTTTGATCATTTACGTGCTTAGAGTACTATTCATTTAACCTGTATTTATTATTTCTTACCATTAAACGCTTTATAACGACAATAATAATGAAACCTTATTTATCTATACTAATATTATAAAGAGGAAAGATTTGTATTTTTGTATGTATTGAATAGGCTCCGAAACTACTGGACCGATTTCAAAAATTCTTTCACCGTTAGAAAGCTACATCATCACTGAGTAGCATAGGCTATATATTATACTAGCTTCCCACCCCGGCTTCGCTCGGGTAGACAAAATATTTGATAAATGTCTATAGGCTCCGAAACTACTGGACCGATTACAAAAAATCTTTCACCGTTAGAAAGCTACACTATCACTGATTAACATAGGCTAGCTGCCCGCTCCGGCTTTGCACGGGTAGACAAAATATTTGATATAAATGTCTACCCGTGCGAAGCCGGGGCGGGCCGCTAGTTAGAGTATATATTGGACTGCTATCTTTTGTGACTTTTAATACTGTGCGGTTTCAAAACAGCTTTCTCCCACGCACAATAAGATGGACTGAGTAGTGACTTCCCCATCGAGTTTTCTCCAATGGAGTACAGCATGAGGTCTAGAAGAATGTGCAGATTACTCCAGGGTCGGCAACGTGCGAGTGATGCCCCAGGTGTCGCAAGCGTTCATAGGCTACGGTAACCGGTTACCATCAGGCGAGCCGTGCTTTTGTGCACCTTAAAATGATTTCACAAAATGGTTTTAACCAAACAAACCATTACTTTGGAACAATCAAAGGTAACTCACGGTAAAGAGATTTAAATAAAAAACACGATTAATATAAATTCATTAAATAATACCCATTTTATTTAAGGTAAAAGGAAAATAATAAAGAGCAACAGATCAAAAGTGAAATAATTTTACGATTTTATGTTACACACACACAACAATGCAGAGCTAAGAAGACAAATTATGTATGAAAATATTGATGTGGCAAATTTTACAAATTACATGCTTTTAACAGCTGCCAATTAGTGTGAATGTTTAAAAAAACTGACATATAATTGAAATATAAAATCGTTTATTCAGTTTAAGAAAGTCTTCTTTACCATAAGTTTAAAAAAGAGCCACCCGAGAAGAACTAACAAGAAACTCAGCGGTCTGTCTTTTGGACAAACATGATTAAAACAAGAGCCGAGATGGCTTTGTGGTATGTAGCTATGCCTGCTATTCTAGTAACGCAAGTTCGAATCCCATCGGTCTGTACGAATGTTTTCTGTCTGCACCCAGTTTTTCTAACGATTAGTCACACCACGAGTTTTTTGTGAAGGAAAACATCGTGACGAAATCTGCATACGTCTGAGAAGAAATTCAAAGACGTATGTAATGCCTAATAGACGGCGACGGACTCACCATCTGTCACGTTTGCACCAAATTATCTTCGGTGGAAAGTGGGTGTTGTAATCTCTACATTCTCTCTCTCCTCTTCGGGGACTCTTGTAGCAGAATGAAGATATATAATTATTGTACAAAGCGGCTACCATCTAAACTGCGCAATCCATTGTAATAACTTTTATTATTACCTGGTAAAAATGACTTAGAAAGAAAACTTACAGACTTTAGATTAAAAATCTGAATCTGAGCACCTAAATGAATGGCTTGACTTATTATTTTCTTTGCGTGATTAAAATTGGCTTTCTGGGTAAATCCTCAGATTAAAACTCACAGTTTTGTGACTCTTATCAGATCAAGCCTTGGATTATCAGATGAACGTCGCGCGGTGAGTTAAAAGGGTAATTTTACTAGGGAATAAATTATTTTTTTATTCAGAAAAACTTTGGTAATTGAAAATGAGACCATAACGATGAATATTGTCCTGTCGCCAGGAGCGGTCGCGGATTTAAGTAAGTATTATATCAATATGGTACTATAAAAAATAGGTATTAAGATAGAACCCAGATTATTATCTACTATTATGAATTATATTATCTACTAAAATGAAAGACGTATGTAGTGCCTAAGAGACGGCAATGGACCCACCATCTGTCACGTTGGCACCAAATTATCTTCAATGGAAAATAGTTGTCACACCTCGAGGAACCTTGTGTGTGAAGGCGTGAAGATACGAAAAAAATGAATCTACTATTATACATTATACATACATATCATCACACCAAGTCCCTCACGGGGTAGGCAGAAAGTATAGAGCGTTATTGCACTCTTGACTCACACACGTCTTTGCATCTTCCACATTCATCAATCTCTTTATACATGACTGCCGGTTCCGGGTAAGCAATCTACTATTACGATCGTTTTAAAAACTTTTATGGTATTTTCTAAGTTGTTTTCTTATTTATGACGTCATAAATCAATTTCGTAGGATAGGGAAATATGCTGTATATATATACAGCCTACGGGACCCCATTATTTTTGATTTATTCTCCACTGTACTATTTTTAGGCGATACGTTCATAAATAATGTGTTTTTTATAGTTTGATAATGTAATTTCTTAACGTAAGCAATATCATGACATTTTGAATTAAGAGTTTGATGATTCTTACTAAAAATCACTTACGAAATCTTACCCTGGCTCTTTTGAATATCATAAATCTATCAAAAAATTTCCGGGTCAAGAATCGCCACAAAACTCAGCGTGCCAAGTGTATTCGTACAATATTTTCGTATAATTAAGGACTCATTCAATTATGAGATTCATTTATTTAAAATCAAGCATGAGAAAATTAAAGCCATCCTACTACTGGCCATAGATGTGGTTGCATAAATCCCAGATCATCGATACACATAATGACAACTTTAACATAACGAAATTATTATATTGACTTAGTTATTTAAAATTGTTTCTAAAAACTCTGCAGCTTTATTTGACATAGTTATATTTCTACAGAAACTAACTTTTCGCTTATTATCCCTAACACAAGAGAAAATACTACACAATCGCAGTTCCTATCTCGTTGGCGAAGTTAAGGTGACGGCGAAATATGTGAGTGGTTTGAAAGGAACATATTATTTCGTATCTTATTGTGCCCTTCGTTGCCATATAGTTTTGCCATCCGTCCGGATAAAGCTGGATAGTGTTAGTGCTTTTTGACCTCTTGTCTGGCCGAATTCGACTGCGTCCGACCCATCCGACTTTTGATACTATAGTTCAATTCAATCACTTTAGTTAGCGAACGTGGGAGATTTGCTGAAACCCTGTTTCTTCAAATGGAAAGTATACATAAAAGACGTTTATTAAAATTTTCTTATAAATTATGTGTTTTTTTTATGGCTTTTAATTATGTTTTGTTCGATATTTTGTCAAAAATCCAAAAAAAACTTAATTTCTGGCTTTGGGACCTAAAAGTCCGGCTTTTTTTAAATAAGTCCTGCTTTTTCAGTTTTAGAGGTGGCAACGCTATTTCCATATAATTTTAAAGTGACAATTCTTTATATATTTTTTAATCCCCAATGAAAAAGGAGGGCTTTTATGAGTTTTAAGTCTTTTTATCTCTGTGTCTGTTTCTGTCTGTGGCATCATAGCACCTACCGTATGAACCGAATTCGTTTTAGTTCATTTTGTTTATAAGGTGACTAAATCGACAATGTTGTCATAGCTATGGATTTTTAGAGCATTTATAGTCAGGATTATAATTTTTTAATTTTTTATTATTTAATTACTGACATTTTAACCGCTCGCGTAGCGTTGCCTTTGATACCCACAGATAATATAGCATTCTGGTAAAGTAACATTCAAAATCGGTCCTGTTGTTTTTGGTTTCAGTTCATTAACTAGAAACAAAAATACATTTCTTATCTCTTTAGAATATTAGAGTAGTTTTTTTATCTTTTATTAGCACTGCTACTTTCAGATGGCTTTCAAAACGTACCAAGAAATGGCATTATAGGAGTACATAAGTTTAACAGAATGCGACAAACCAACACATATTCTTGTGATACTATTTTTCAAACTATCGCGATTAAAACACATATTAATGTCATGACAACGGATCTTATACGCGATAATATACCTATATAATATAATAAATTGTTTGTTTACCGTCTTCCCGTCGTGCTCTTGTTTTGTTTACCTCCCGTCTTCCCGTTATCATGTCATTAATGATACATATTATATAACAGTAACTTCATATGTATGACAATGGACATACGAACATTTTTATTTTAATGTGGCTAATATTACTCAGTTGATTCGTTAAAACATAACACAAAGACGACCAAACAGGCTGGGAATAAATATTTTAATGTACAATTATGAATTTAAGTAAATGGAAGGTCCATTTACTATTTAATTTTTTTAAAGGCGAAATGTTCAAATGAACGAATTCAAAATGACGGGCCAGCTATTAAAATATTAGTTACCGAAATTGCTTAGTCAGTAGAAAATATGATTAAGTACCTTTTTAGCGTTTAAATAGGTAGGTACTCGAAACTCGTAAAAAATTATAAAAAAGAGGAAAAACATATTCTAAGCCTAGCGATGTTTGCGCTCAATAGAAATTCCACATTGCCATTTAATAGGATTACTTGTAAAGGTTGCCTCAGACTTGATTTTTTATGATGCTTGAATAAGTCGGCACAAACCACATTACGATATTATTAAACGTAAATTATACCATTCTGAATGAGATAAATAATTATTGATAGAAACGTTTTATTCTTAAACCTTTGGTGAAATCAATATTAACTTTATTTGCTTAGTTTCAAGATATTTAATTGCCATATTGACGAATAAACTTAGTGTTACAATACGAATGAAAAAAACTGGCAGTAGTAGTATAGTAGTAGTAGTATTAGTAGTGGTTTTCTCAATATGATCACTATAATAAATAATATCCTTGTTCATATGATATATTTATGTAAGTAATTTAAAAGTAAATTATATATTTTATTTAAAAAAAGCTGTTTTTATGTCGGATTGTCCTCAGCCAAAAAGACCTTCCGAATCCGATGGTTGATTCTGACGATTTGAAACTACTTGTAAAGTCCAGTCAAATAAAAATCATTTTGAGTTAGAAAAATACTTCATTAAACCGTGATGTGAACACAAATTTTCATTGCAGTTCAATCAACAATTATTTATCAACTAACAAAGTAAAAAAAAACACTTTACAAGTATTAACCTGATGACCGATTTTTTTTCTTTATATCCTGGCCAGGATATAAAGAAAAAAAATTGGAATTATTGTATCGTCATCTGTCCTTAATACGTGTGCAAATTATCAAAATGAACAGACATCTTGAAAGATTCTGTTACATTAATACATACAGGGGCTGCGAATAAAAATAAAAATTAAAAGATAAGCGCCAATCACTCATGCTTTAGAACTGCACTTGCCACAGTGCCCTACAAAACGGTAATATTTACGCTTCCTCTTGCGGCAGAATATCTGGTCTAGCTAGACTTGCAATAAGACTCCACTGTGTACTTACTAGAAGTTCAATTGCAATAAGGAGCCCAGTATCCAGTTACAAGACGTTTACACAGGCAAATGCCTTTGCAAAGTCGACATTCTACCCACGAAAGAGATATTTATTATTAAAAAATCCACCATAGTACAACATTTGTTTTAGTGTGTATTCAGGGCCGGTAGCACCGACTTTTCGACAACGTACTCGAAAACGTAACTCGCGAAATGTCAAAATTGCCATACTAACTTTAGTTCTACTTTTCACCGCCGCAGCGCTGTTCATTTTCCAATACAAAAATAGTCGAAGGCGATACGAAAACGCTGTCGCAAAATATTCATGCTAGCCCTACTGGTGACTCTTTATTGTTTATCTTTTTGTTATCTGTTATTTTTTATCTGTTTTATCTGTTTTGTCTCTATTTGTTAATTAAGTAAACCAAATAACATTAGAAAATGAAAAGACATAAATAAGAATGCTGTGAGTCAGAATGTCACAATCTAACTTTCTAAATCAAGATGTCAAAGTACTCAATGATGACATTTAAGAGTGATAGGGTGAATTGGGATCTCTTTCTACTTTGATGAAGTGTTGTGTTTCTGCGGTAAGTAAGGTTGCCAGTGCTCCACGAGGATACGCTGGGCTAGTAGTAATGCTGCTAGCACAGTGACTCCTTATCAACAACAGGGTTGAAATAAATGAAATGAATGTAGAAGAAGCACATGAGGTCTGTAAGATTGAAATGGCGCTCTATACTCTCTGTGTACCCTCAAAGGCTGAATTATTATGTATGTACGTATATTAATCACATAGTTAAGAAAATTAACACCGAATTCTACTTAAAAAACAAATTAATTTCTTCCAGCTAGAATGTTCATAGATTAGGTTCAAGAAGAGCAATAATACGAAATACAACCGCGAACATAAAACAAAAGCCGGCAGAACTGCATTGTTTTCGTTCATAACTATGTTGTAAAGCGGCCGTGCGCCCCGCCGTGTGGGATATTAGCAGATATTACAATAACCCTATCGAGGTACCGCAGACAACTGGTAGAAACGGTTACCTTTATGTCACGTCCTCTTATCAAACTTCATACACAAAATCAAAAATCATTTATTCAATTAAGGCCCTAATAAGGCACTTATGAAGGTCTAAATTACCATCGGTTCGGAAAAAAGCCACCTGAGAAGATCCGGCAAGAAACTCAGTGCTCTGTCTCTTTTTCATGTAACAATCATGATATAACGATTTGTAACAAAAGTGCACATACTGTGTACGAGCGAACAAGTCTCTTGAACATGTGGATTTTTGGTGTGACATACTTTGTTGCTGTTGTCAGATGTTACACATCATAGGCGACTACTATACGGCTTTATTTTCTTAGCCCGACTACGGCGAATCCAAAAACACGCACGATGCAGCAGATGAGAATATTCTCTTGTTTGACACATTTTAGAGCGTTATTATGCCGTAGTCGGGTTTGAGTTTATGAATTTACATTTTTTTTTCAAATTAAATCTTTTCCTATAGCTATTTCCTAATCTAGAATTTTCAAACCCCTTTTTGAAAATTAATATGAATATGCCCTTTCCTATAGAGAACTATTATGTAAATATCAAGTCGATACGCTTTATAAGTGAACATTCGCCAACTTTGTATATTAACTACATATACAGCCATGCTTAAACTGCTATCACACTGTATTACAACAGAGCATAGTATGAAAACCAAGACATAAATGAAACCGCACAGATCTGATAATAACCACATAATATAACGCTATGTAATACATAGAACTTAATATCTTAGTTACTTAGAAGACTATTTTGTATACCGGTGGGTAATTGAAATCTTAGAAGTGCGGGATAATAATTTTGGAACAGGGACACTTGCCTTAGTTATTCTTCCCTGATTGTTCCTACATCATTGGTAAGCGGTGTGACGTTTCGTGCCTTATTATACAGTTATGTGATTTGCTTTTTTTAAGCATTTATTTATTTATTAGATTTATTAAGCAACATGGAGCCGCCCACTGGGGACCCCTTACAGACGATTGCAATCCAATAACACCATTCTAACGTAATGTTGTGCGCAGGCAATCTATTTTTGTATACCACTAAGGTGGCAAACAAGAATACGGATGGTAAACGGTTACCGTAGCCTTTGGACGCTTGAAACGTCGGGGGTAACAATCACTTTACACCCTTGAAGAACCCCATTCTGTAATCCTTTGGGAATACTATGGCTCATTCCACAGGTGGCAATAACATGCTTCTAGCAAAGAGTCCTAACCAAGTGATACCACTGTTATTGCAAGCCTCTATAGGCTGTCGCCGATTACCATCAGCCATTGCTTGCGACTTTAAAAAAAGTGAATAAGCTAATTATATTTTATCTTTGGTGTCGATTATGTTGCTCAAAATTACTAAACTTAACTAATTTGACAGGTCTAAAAACTCTTGCTATCCCTTTCTCATGTGCGAGGTTAAGTAACGATGGCAATATTTTTAGACCTGTCAAATTAGTTAAGTTTAGTATTTGGAACATTAGAATTGGCACCATTATTATATTAACAACCGTTTACTTACGGTAGGGTTGATGACATAGAATTTACATTCTCATTAACACGCATAAATACGTATATTCTACTCCATCTTAAAATTTTCCAATTAATTAGTCGATTTATCAAATCAATTTGCTCCCAATCGAAAATTGCCGAGTAGTGTAATAATGTACACCAATTAAGGGTACGTAAGGTACAACCATTAAGAAAACGCTGTTCTGTCCTAACTTATGTAAGCACGCACTGGATATGGCGAAAAGCAATTATTCGATTTCGCATTTAACTTTGTGTTTATATGAAAATACGTCACGAAGTACCGAGCGTTACGAATCTTGCTACGATGCTAAAGAAGCTACGGTAGTTGCTACGGCTACAGCTACGGAAATAACCGACACGCTATGCAAACTATTTTAATATCGTGAATACTTCGGGTTCGATTCCCGCCGGGGTGGACATTTACGCGATAAGCGTGTTTACGTTACGTCTGGGTATTATAAGTATGTATTTACAAAAAACATATATATACTAGCTGCCCGCCCCGGCTTCGCATGGGTAGACAAATTTAGGGGTTAACTACTCTTAACATTTAGGGGGATGAAAAATAGAATAGGCTAATTAAGTCTGCGGAGACGAAAGCTTAAACTCTCTCTCAAGTTCAAAACCTTTTCAAAGCAAACTCTTTACTTATAATCGCTTTAATCAATTTCATAATCATCCTGCTAATAAAGGCATGTCTTTCTAAAGAGCACAAGTCATTAACTTCTCCATTAACGCTGCACAGGAGGCGCTGTCAAATCAGAAATGAGCTGAATGATACCTAAAGCCTAAGTGCTTTGAGTCGATTATTAAGTGCTAAGTAAATACTTCGCTGGCGTTGTCACCAGCTACGATGTTTCAGTGCTTCAATATTTGATACTAGCGACTCAAACTTGCAACACTTGTGCGCGCAAGTGTATTTAAAAAAATTAGCGTGCGTGACGTTAGCTGTCAGTTTCGAAAAATAGCGGGGTTCCAAACATAATTAATTAAAAAACAACTGAATTTTTTCCGATAGTTATACAGATGAATCCATCAAATCAGAGATTTTGATCCAGCCTTCTTAACATAATATAAAAACCCGATATCACGCGTTTGTACGCTTTGATCTTTTAAACTACGCAACATATTTTAAAGCGATATACACCAATACATGCCTGGGAAAGATTTTAATGTATAATTCATAAAAGTTGTGTGTAAGCCCGTGCAAAGCCGGTGCTGCGCTAGGCGCTAGTAAGTTATTAATCTTGTTACCAGCCCTACTTTATTTTATACTAGCGGCCCGCCCCGACTTCGCACGGGTAGATATTTATCAATATTTTGTCTACCCGTTTATAGATTTTTTCAGGCAATTTTTAAAAAAATTCCCCGGAAGAACCATTATCGTACTTCAAAGAATATTCTAAAAAAGAATTAGCAAAATCGATTCAGCCGCTGTCGAAATTTGCGCTTACCAACACATTCAGCGATTCATTTTTATATTATGGACAATTAGATGACTGCAAAATCAACTAACAGTATAAAAGTTACTTTTCAAAATATCACTATCTCAACTATCAAACTGGATCGCAATAAAACTGAAGTAGGCTCCGTTCATATCAACAGGCTTTATGACATCCAACAGAGAGCTTACGTAATTTCCGGCGACAATTTCCGTTTTTTTTTCGAGAGTAGTCAACATTTTCCGAACGCCGCCGATAGTCGATCGGAAGTGAATGCTTTCATCTATGAATATCATACAATGCACTCTGCTTCGACGATACTTTTTGAATGAAACAAACATAATATGGTACGCAGAGAGAGAGTGTAGAGCGCCATTTCACTCTGGACTTGTACACCTCTCGAGTCTTCTGCATTCATATGCCCATGGCGGCCGTGTGGTTGTGACTACCTGCCATTAGACGGGTCTAGGTTCAAACCACAGTGATTGATTAGTAATAATAATGCTTGGACATTATCACACAACGCCATCTAGCCCCAAACTAAGCAAAGCTTGTACTATGGGAACCAGCAGCTGATAGATTACAAATGGGAGCATTTAGGTAATCGTGCATTGTCACGAAAACCTAATATGGATAGCAAAATTCAGCTCAATCACACTGAAAAGTGGGTCAAAAGCTTGTGAGATTTGATGACAAAACACACATCGGAGAGGTCAAACGGTCAAAAATCTAATTATTCTGATTTGTGTGATGCACACCTATTTAAAGCGAGTTATTTCTGAACACCTTTCTTATTTCTGAATCCTTCTTCTATTATACGACTGAATTAGAACCTCACACGAACTAGCCGCAGGGTTGCCCCTCCAATATTTACACAATGGAGCCCTGTACGGAATCAATTAAAAACCGGATGTACAATGTTATTTGGTAACATATCTTCAATTTCGTTTGAAACTCAAAATTAAAATGGTCTTTATTTGACTTGACTTTACAGAAACGTACTTTCAAACTGTCAGAAACTACCACCGGATTCGGAAAGTCGTTTTTTGCTGAAAAGAATCCGACAAAAATCACAACATACTCTTGTAAAACCAAAAGAAATGCATAAAATTTACATTTCAATTACTAACATAACATGAATATTTCAGATAAGAAAATAGATATGTATTTTTTTATACCACTAAGGTGGCACAGAAGCATACCGCCCACCTGATGGTAAGCAGTCACCGTAGCCTATAGCCGCTAGCAATACCGGGGGTATCACTAACGGGTTGCCAACCATGTTGTTGATGAGGACTCACTGTGCTAGCAGCATTATTACTCGCCCAGCGTATCCTCGTGGAGCACTGGCAACCTTACTTACCGCAGAAACACAACACTACATCAAGTAGTGTTATTTCACTGCGGTCTTCTGTAAGGTAGAGGTACAGTCCCCAGTCGCGCGGCTCCAACCTAAATGGGAAAACCCACGGGATCGAAATCCCGAATTTGAAGCCGTGGCGGCCTTGTGGTTGAAGCAACGGCCTGTCATCTGATGGCCCAGGTTCGAATCCCAGCCTGTACCAATGAGTTTTTCTAAGCTTAAGTACAGTGATTAATCACACCATGAGCTTTAAAAAAGAGAGGTATGGCGATTTGGGATTCCTCGTGGGTTTTCCCATTTAAATTGGAGCCGCCCGACTGGGGACTGTACCTCCACCTTACAGAAGACCCCAGTGAAATAACATTACTTGATGTAATGTTGTGTTTCTGCGGTAAGTAAAGTTGCCAGTGCTCCACGAGGATACGCTGGGCTAGTAGTATTGCTGCTAGCACAGTGAGTCCTCATCAGCAACATGGTTGGCACCCCGTAGTGATACCCCTGGTATTGCTAGCGGCTATAGGCTACGTTGACTGCTTACCATCAGGTGGGCCGTATGCTTGTGTGCCACCTTTCTGGTATACAAATAAAATAAAAAAAATTACCTTACCTCTCAAAAACATTACCTCAATTATATTAATAACTAGCGGCCTTCGCACGGGTAGACATTTATATCAAATATTTTGTCTACCCGTGCAAAGCCGGGGCGGGCAGCTAGCCTATGTTAATCAGTGACAGTGTAGCTTTCTAACGGTGAAAGAATTTTTGAAATCGGTCCAGTAGTTTCGGAGCCTATAGACATTTATCAAATATTTTGTTTACCCGAGCAAAGCCGGGGCGGGAAGCCAGTATAATATATAGCCTCTGTTACTCAGTGATGATGTAGCTATCTAACGGTGAAAGAATTTTTGAAATCGGGCCAGTAGTTTCGGAGCCTATTCAATACATACAAAAATACAAAGATTCCTCTTTATAATTTTAGTATAGAAATAAGATTAACATATAGACAAGAATATAACGCTTGATATTAAAATCTTGTTTTTGTTTGTTTGCCAACTTTTCAGTACTAAAAGGCTGACCGGAATGTTATAAAAATTTAAAAGGAGCAAAATTATATCCTGGGAAGGACATATGCTACTTTTGTCTTAAAACAAATGCAGACGAAGTCGCGGGTAACGGCTAGTGTATTTTTTAGTTTATTAAAACGCTTCGTGTCAACCCTAACCCGAACCTCAAGTGTGATAACCCGTCAATAACTAATGACAGTGATGCGAGCCGAGTGAGACAATGTCATTAACATGTTAATGGGAAGTCGGGAGTCTTATCCATTCAAATTACATACCGCTATACATTTATTAAGGATCTTTAGCACAGATTAAAATCGTTGCCTAGTGGTATTAGAAATTCCTACACGAAGCCCAACTCTTTCGCCTAGTGGATGACCAGCTATGGCCATAATTATTATTATTAAAAAGTAAGCTTGTCATATATATGATGTTTATAACTGTTACTCGCTGGTATGTTTATGCCATAGATTTACCAAGAAGAAAGGCTTTTTTAGTGTGTGTGTGTGTGTGTGTATCTATTATATTCTCTATATAATACTAGCTGCCCGCCCCAGCTTCGCTCGAGTGGACAATTTTTTTTTGCATTTATGGGGATGAAAAATAGATGTTGGCCGATTCTCATAGATACCGGATAAGCACAAAAAATTTCATCAAAATCGGTCAAGCCGTTTCGGAGGAGTATGGCAACTAAAACTGTGACACGAGTATTTTATTCTCTATATAATATCTCAGAGTAGATAATATACCACGTACAATGATATAATCTATTTGATTATCATAACGATACGTGTGTAGCATATTATAAAGATTAAAATTTTGTAAATTTATTTGCAACGCACTGCAGTTTAAACTGCTAAAAGGATTTTAGCATATAAGGCGTTATTACTTTCATTTTAATTATATGAGTACCATGGGGGTTTTATTGTCTGTCAACATTTTGAATTAACTTTATATTCAAAGGTAAAATTTTTTGTTTAACTTAATTTGATTACGGATTACTTTTGCTAAGCAAAAAGTTTATTTGTGGTAGGCATAACTGAGCTCAACTTAAAGGGCATTTCAGGACATCAAAAGTATTATTTCAAATACCGTATAACAAATGAAACTAAAACTTGTCGCGGAAGGGAAGTGAATCAAGCAAATAGGTTGAGATTTTTTCCAGTGTCTCGTAAATTGTGATATAGTGATCTTTTGTGTTTATGTTTATGTGCAGTAAAGTTTCATTTTGTGACTGATATATAGGAACATTGTAAATAATGCCGTAAGATTACTTTTGTGTGAAGTGACTGAGGTGATTTATTATTTTGGTTAATTGGTTACGACTGACCTAAAGGCCTGTTATGATCTACTTTCGTAGATTGTTGACAGGAACGCCATTAAACATTAGAATGCATGAAACTAAGAGGCAACAAACAAATAAAAATTCTAATACTCAACTCGGGCAAAATAATCCTTGGAAAGGATTGAATGTGATAATTAGGAACAGGAAGAACTTGCAACAGTAGCAAAAGATAACTATAGACTCCGTCGTAAAAATCACCAGTCAGAGAATTTAATAAAAACAAACTCCTAGTGAACCCAAGCACGTATCATATTAGTAAACTCTCATAAAACTAGAACGCTTAATGGAATTTGAATCAGAGATAGTTTCAAGAGGCATAACCGGTTTTCTATTCAAGTGTCTTACCCTTTTCCCAAAACTGGTTTTGTTTACATAATACATACGATGTACATATTACATACTTGTTAATATGTTCTCGAACACATAACTTTTGATATGGAAAACAAATTCTCCCCAACGTAGCAGTGTTAATAAATAATAATATTTTACAAACTCGACATGTAGGTACTATATTTCATTGTCTTAAAATTGATATATCTTAGTCTTTTTTTTATAAGTGTTAAATATATTTACCCTGCTGGTCCGTGGTACCAATTGTGTGCCACAGTTTTCCATAGCATTTCTGCTTTGTGTAATAGTACCAGAAAGAATTTATTTTGAGAGAATTTAATTTTTAACTTTAACTAGTAGTTTACCAAATGTTTTATATCGCGCTTTAAGCCGTGTTTAGATTATAAAAATAGTATCAAGCAACATACACATCATAACGTGAAGTACCAAAAAGTTAAGTCGCGCCGGGCACAAGTATCACTCTGCCGTTGGAATGCGGGAAACGGTTGGAATGCGAAATTGAGGACTTACCAAATTAATTAGTATTAGGTAAAAGGTTCAGAGTACTCTTTAACTTACAATCATTGAGTATATTGGCAATTATCTAGAAAGATGATATAGAAAGTTATACCTTGGCCTTCTAAGGTGGCAAATACCTACGGCCTACCTGATGGTAAGCGGTCACCGTAGCCTATGGACGCTTGCAACACCAGGGTTATCACTCGCGCGTTGTCGAACTTGGCTTATTTTGCCACACACATTCATGGCGACATTTTTTTATACCTCTAAGGTGGCACACAAGCATACGGTCCACCTGATGGTAAGCAGTCACCGTAGCCTATAGCCGCTAGAAATACCAGGGATATCACTAAAGGGTTGCCAACCATTTTGTTGATGAGGACTCACTGTGGTAGTAGCAGCATAACTACTAGCCCTGCGTATCCTCGTGGAGCACTGGCAACCTTACTTACCGCAGAACCCAACACTACATCAATTAGTGTTATTTCACTGCGGTCTTTTGCAAGGTGGAGGTACAGTCCCCAGTCGGGCGGCTACAATTTAAATGGGAAATCACACGGGAAATCCCAAATCACCCTACCTCTCTTTTTATAAACGCTTTGCCAAAATTCCAGATAGAGATTTGCCGTCATATGAAAGAGCGTCTAGTCACGTTGTCAGGGCCTCGCGTGACAATGTCACTTATTCATTGTATCTTCGCTTTACCAGTTATTGCATAGATACGGTTAATAATGTTCCAGCCTGTAAGGGTGACCTTTGAATTCCACGATTACAATAAAACCCACACAGATAGCATCTCCCAGCCCGTCCCATGTTCATATTATTTACGCCTGTGTTAGGCGTAATTAGTTGTTTTTACAAAGGGACTTGGACATATTAAATAATTTATTTTCGCGAGACTAAAAATTGGTTTTAGACAGGGATAATTGTAATTTTATTAAAGTATTCTTAAAAAGAACAAAAAACTACTTCTACAATGGGGCGCTTTTAGCTGTGTTGTGTAACATATAATTCTTGGTCTCACATTCTGGTTCAGAAGCTAAACATTTATTTAAATTCACGTTGTATATAACCACCGGTCCCAAAAAACCCATCATCATCAGCCTATAGACGTCCACTGCTGAACAAAGGCGTCCCCAATAGATTTCCACAATGACCGATTCAATGCGGCCCGCATCCAACGCTTGCCAGCGACCTTTATCAGGTCATCGGTCCATCTAGTGGGCGGCCGTCCGACGCTGCGTTTTCCAGTGCGTGGTCTCAACTCTAGATTTTTTTGGAAAATAAAACATATGTAAAGAAATTCGGAGTTCTGCCTATTTTGCATTACAATTTAACTTGCAACAATAATTAAATATAATATAGTTACAGGTATCAAAATGAAAACTAAGTTGATTTGCTTACCAATTTCGTCACGATACGAGCTATGATTAAATAATTTGCCAAAAATTATTTAATTCAACATACAATAGAGTTTTTGCAATCCAATCTAATTAATCTAGAAGGGTGCGATCTTGGCAAACAATAATCAGAAAAGAAAATACATTTCAATATTTACCTAGCATTTCATGGACAAAACGATAGCTATTATTGACTTTTAGTATTAGATACAGATAAGCCACGCGCGCCTAATTACTTTCCCCGTTTGTGAAGATAGTACTTATAATATCTTTTCTCGTTTTTCCACTCGGTAACTTTGATTGGAAAATAAGAGTTAATGGCTTATACAGGGTATTAAGCACATTCAAGTTATGATTAAGGTATATGAGCCATAGTGAGTGAGCGGAACCTGTTGTAGGATACCCTGTATTACAGAATTCCGAACCACCCACTTTCGTGCGTGTTGTTGGGATATGAAAATCACATTTACCTAAGAGTTTTGATTATGTGAATACAGTACGGCATTACTGTATCACATAATTTTCACTTTTATAGATAATTTGATAATTTTACTGAGTTATCTATAATTGTTGAGAGCACTTAGTTTCTTGCCGGCGCCTCAGGTGGCTTTTTCCGAACCGGTGGTAAATTTACCTTCATAAATGCTATATTAGGTCCTAAATTAAATAAATGAATTTTGATTTTGAATCGATCAGTATTTCCATAGAATTCCCAAAACAATCAAACTTTACCCCCGTATAATTCTCGATCAATTTTCGTTAAATGGTAATTGATACGAATCCCACACGAATCGATTGAAACCCGCTCGATGCACGCTATTGAGTGAGCTAAGCAATTTTCAACGAGCGTGGGCTACACCTGTTTGCAATGATAAGAGATTGTAGATAGGACAGCCTTCCAGTAGATTCAGCTGATATGCAATGCAGGTTCAAACATGCCATGAAAATGCTATTAATATTATAACTGTGAAAGTTTGTAAGGATGGATGTATGGATGTATGTTGCACAATCACGTAAAAACTGCTCAGCGGATTGGTATGAAATTTGGCACGCCTGGAAAAGCACATAAGCACGTTTTGTTAACAAGTTTTTTTTTGTTGTACACGAAGTAGCTAGCAGGCGGACCGAACGCTTGCTTGCCAATTTTGAAGTACCTATTATATTATTATTAATTATATATTAGGGCGAAAACAGGATCTCTAGAGGGTTTTTCCTTTAACATTAGAACCGACCGGGGACTGAAACTCCACCTTACAGAAGACCACACTCGAATTCCCTTTGAATGCATGACTTGCAGTTAATCTCTCTGAGATGATCTCTACTATAGAGCTCTTACTGCATATATATAATTTGTAATTAATCTCTACTTTTCCTTCCTACGGAACCACCAACAGTCTTAACAGTAATATACAGTAGGAACTAATTTCAGCTTTTAAATGAAATGAAATACTTTAATTTACATATTTATGTGGTAATTAAGCAAAATAATGAGAACTACATCATCTTGGTAAACATAGCTTTTGTTATTCAATTTACAATGGAGAGGCATCGTCCTCTCATTATAACGAAGATGTTGTAGAACACAATTTTTAAATAAGGTTTTTTTCGCTCATTCAAAAACAATTCACGGGACTACACCTTGTTCCAGCATTAATTTTCATTTCAATAACACATCGTGCCTGCATTGTGAACTTGGATGTCATAATGAAATATAGGTACCTAATTTAAAAACGAAAATTCTAGATCAAATTACCAAAGTACTCAATGATGCAATGTACTCTACTCACAAAAAAAAGATTAATGTAAAAGAAACAAAAGATGTTTGAAGTCAAGAGTGAAATGGCGCTCTATACTCTCTGCCTACCCCGTGAGGGACTAGTCACGATGTAAAAACGCAGAGATCATAACAACGCCATAAGGACGTAGCTTAAAGTATCTATTAGTAGTAAAACAACTCAACCGACACTTACGATCATTTAAAATGGTCATTAAACTATGGAGCCATAATAAGAAGTTACGTGGCTAACAATAATGATACGACACTACTGGTCGATGAGAGCCGATATCCTCCGCTTTATGATCATAGAAAAGAGGATTTTATATCAAGAGACCATCATATTACCGATATTAGAGCCTATCTACAAATAAATATGTCGTAATAATGATCGGACATTGGTGTCAATTCTGTTGAACAAAATTACTAAACTTAACTAATTTGACAGTTCTAAAAGTATTGCTATCCTTATTTAACCCCGCACATGAGAGAGGGATAGCGAGACGTTTAGATCTGTCAAATTAGTTAAATTTCGTAATTCTGAACAACAGAATTGGCACCATTATCACACTATGCCATCTGGTACCAAAATAACAGTTGTAATATTTAAACCGCTCATTTTAATATCACTTGGAAAATGGAAAACGTTAAAATATAAATAAGTCCAGTGCCGGTAGCAGGAACACGTAACTCGCGAAATGTCAAAATTATCATACTCATTTTTAGTTCCACTTTTCACCGCCGCAGTGCTGTTCATTTTTCAATACAAAAATTTTAGAAGGCGATACGAAAACGTTGTCGACAATGTTCCTGCTACCGGCACAGCACTGTAGCCTTAGCAAGCAACTATCGAAGACCTTTGTATTTCTATCACTTCCTAATGCTAAATGTCAAAATGTTGCGTACAGTGCTCAGTTCAACTTTTATTTGAAAGTTATTGTCTTCAATGTATCTTAGTATAATTCTAAGCAATCCCCAAAAATTTTGGCTGTCGCTTTTAAAGTAGGACAAAGAAATGAAACTTACTTACATAATAAAATTATATTATACTAGCGGCCCGCCCCGGCTTCGCACGGGTAGACATTTATATCAAATATTTTGTCTACCCGTGCAAAGCCGAGGCGGGCAGCTAGCCTATGTTAATCAGTGATAGTGTAGCTTTCTAACGGTGAAAGATTTTTTTAAATCGGTCCAGTAGTTTCGGAGCCTATAGACATTTATCAAATATTTTGTCTACCCGAGCGAAGCCGGGGCGAGAAGCTAGTATAATATATAGCCTATGTTACTTAGTGATGATGTAGCTTTCTAACGGTGAAAGAATATTTGAAATCGGTCCAGTAGTTTCGGAGCCTATTCAATACAAACCCACAAATATACAAATCTTTCCCTTTTATAATATTAGTATAGATATAGATAAAATAATAGTATTTCGCCAATATACAACTATTATACATCTTAAAAGCTATTATACATCTTTAAAAAGCGATATAACGTTCAACATTATTCTTGTTACTACGAAACAAACTATCCTATACAGTTTGAAAGTCCACAACGATGCAATATTACTGGACTTGAGAACAAGTGAGTTTATTGTCGCGAAGTGTACAGTAAGTCTATACTTAGAGTAGAATGCACTTCATAGCGCTTTGCACAAAACGTTGGAGCTTATTCAGTTTCAAAACAAATTATAATGCCTTATTTTGTTCACAGAGTGTTGATAAAAGCAAGAACTTCCTTTCGCGTTAGAATTCTCTAATGAAAGTCTATAGATATACGAAGATATTTTTATTAGGAACGTAGACCGGATTAAGATCATTTAGATTCGGTAGATTAATATGAGTAAAGATTTTACTAAAGAGCGCATAAACAGAGGGTGCGCGAGTGATACCCCCAGTGTTGCAAGCGTCCATAGGCTGCGGTAACCGCTTACCATCAGGCGGGCCGTATGCTTGTTTGCCACCTTAGTGATATAAAAAAAAACTTTTTTTAAATTGAGTCATTTCCCTACGTTAAATTTGAATTTATTTCGTGATAAGGTTATTGGGAAAGGTATCTTATTTTTTGTGTGATACAAAAAGTGAATTAGTTTCTTGATGAATCAGAAAAAAGTTACTTAGAGTAAAAATTCATTCTTAAAAATGACAGCGTTAACATTTACTTCAAAAAACGATCAATAATAATAATCTGCGGTAACTGAAACAGACAATTTATTCTTTACAAAGCGCTATTTAAAATGTGGACTTACGTTTACGACAGGTAATTTTTTCCTGAAAATGTTACAAAAAGTTGAGCAAAAAAATTTTAATACCAAAAATTGGGTGATATTTTGTAACTTTGAAACTCGTTTGAAATTCTAAAACGTTGCTTTATTTCGCTATCCTGCTATAAAAGAAAAAATGTTTGTATAAATAGCAATACAAGTCGTCCGAACAGCAGTTGCCTACCTACAAACCACACGATTGAATTTTAAATGAGCACTGCATTCCCTTACACCCCCAACACATGTAGGTTGAAATGGAAACCGGTGGAAATGGAACTCTACGGCCCTTTGGATAACTCTGTTTGAAGGCTCCAGTCAAATTGGACTTTGTTCCAGAAAAGCGGCCGTTGAAGAAATGAGGCGGAATGTACACAGATGAGAAAAGAAACTTAATAGCGCGAGAAAATTAAAAAAAAGCATTGTCATAGACAGCCCCATTTCCTTTTATTGACAACTAGTTTTTTACCTCGTCTCTAGGAACAATAAAAGTATTGTTCATAGCCTCGACTTAGCCCGCATATAGTCTTAACATAGTATAAAACAAAGTCGCAAATAGGTACACACCTTGTACACACAAACAAATAGATTATTAAAAAATGAGCAGTCTAAACAATTCCTGGCAGATATCTATACTATTCGCGTAGGGAAAGTAATCGCCTATTTAATTACATAGCAACGTGTCTTATATCTACGAGTATACTTATATTATAAAGAGGAAAGATTTGTATTTTTGTGGGTTGGTATTGAATAGGCCCCGAAACTACTGACCGATTTCAAAAATTCTTTCACCGTTAGAAAGCTACATTATCACTGAGTAACATAGGCTATTTATTATGCTAGCTGCCCGCCCCGGCTTCGCTCGGGTAGACAAAATATTAGATAAATGTCGATGCTCCGAAACTAATGTCTACGCGTGCGAAGCCGGGGCGGGCCGCTAGTGCAAATATAAGACGAATTGTTGTAGAACCTGAGTATATATCGCGAGATTGAAAAAAAAATAAGAAACGCCTCCGATTTTCTTACATCGTGATCTTGTTTGCTTCAGAAACTTGGACTCTAGTTTGTGAACGCAGGTGTATTTATATTGCCGTGTCATACGAAGTAAGAAGTCAGGTGCAAATGAAATAGCTTAATTCCTACGACGCTAATGAGTAGCCTAAGTTGTGTAGGTATGTACCTTGGTCTAGTGTGGGCGTGTGTTAGTTTACACAACGCAACGGGTCCGGCGTGCCGATTACAACTTTATCAGGGTTGGAATTTGGGCAAACATTTTCCTAACGTTTACCGGGACTACCTTAAAATAATTTACGGTTGAAAAAACTAAAAAAACACACTCATAGAAATGTATATCCTGATGATTCTACTAAGGATATTAGGACAAAGTTGTAATGAAATAAATTATTGTATTATCATCGGATTTTAAAAGGTGTTTTTTCATAACAATCAGGCTTCTTGAAGTCGGTTAAACAGGATGAAAATGACATTGAGAGTCGAGGGAAAAGGCGTATGATGTTGTAAAGGTAAAGAGATTGTCTGCAGCCAGAGACATGTCATTATAAAATGTCTCTGTCTGCAGCACAAAATTTATAGAATTCACTTAGCACCTTCAAATTACAAGAGAGGTAGGGCGACTTGTGATCTCCCGTGGGTTTCCTATATGTTTATCAAAGTTATATACTATACGTGTACCAAATTTCATACGAATCTGTTGAGCCGTTTTTACGTGATTGAACAACAAACAAACATCCATTCTTACAAACTTTCACATGTATAATATTAGTAGGAAGTAAGATTCGAGTATACAAGAGCTTACAATTAACTCTTAACTGGCTGAACACAATCTAATATCTGAAACTAATCTCTAACTATGCAAATACCATATCCATTTGCATATCGCTAACAACGTACCTGATTTATTCACCAACATCTAGTTAACATACAACATTTGTCGACGTCGGTTAAACTTAGAAAATTCGAAACCCACAGACTAAGTTAATGTCTTTCACCACACAGATTTAACTTTGAACATCTTGATCACAAGTTTAGAAAGTCAGTAAATAATGAATATATTATAACGCTCTTTGATTTTCAATCAAATGTCTGCCTTTAGTAGGATCATAATGAATAGGAACTTACTCGTTTGAATCATGAATAGTTCGTCCCTTAGAATAGTTAGTTAGTTAATAGAACTACAAAATTGTATGCTTATTGTATGGAATACGTATTCGCAGGGGAATTGGCTTTGTTCTACATACATATCGACACGCCGAGTCCTTCACAAGGTAGGCACAGTATAGAGCGCGAATAGCACACTACTTTATAATAATAATAATAATAAATTGTTTATTCAGTAACATTTTAGTGTTGGAAGCCTCCTTTTAAGCAAGAGTGTGCTTGTAATAGGAGATTCCGCTCTTCCTTATATCTATTACATGTTACATTTGAAACAAATTAGCTTAAAGTATATGAATTTAGAAAAACTAGAAAAACAATCAAAGTATGTGTTTGTGTGTGTGTGTGTGTGTGCTTTGCTTCTTATATATTCATCAATCGCTTCATACATGCCCGCCGGATCAATTTACTTTTTATCATAAGTTTGTATATTAATTTACTTTTTGGAGAATTTCTTCTCACGGTTTATCAATTGTTTGGTGTATGTAAAAGCAAACGTCATGAACTGAGATTACCTATACTATAATTTCAGATTTTATATTAATCACTTAATTACTTAAAATATATATAAATATAAAATAATCTCTAATTCCCTTGGTCACCGCATCACGCATGCACGGCTGGACAGATTTCGCTCATTTTAGTTTTGTTATTGTCAGGAAAAAGTGCTAATGGAAAATTTGATATATAACCGAAACATTTTGAATTTCGGGATAAATTAAAGGTCCTTTTGGTGTATTTGAAATATGAATTCGTAGCTAAGACAGGACGTCTGTCAGCACCGCTAGTATTACTATACTTGACAACCGGGATAGACGGCTTAACGTGCTCTCTTAGTCTCTTGGTAATGAAATAAACTACAGCTACCTTTATCTTTAAACATACTACAGATAGAACCGCCATCATAACAATACGAAACAAACGTTACCCCCATCCTGAACAGGAAAAATTCAACTGTATCTACCTACTTTTCCTTCCATTAGATTATTCCAAAGAATTTGTCCACAAATGGAACTTGTATTTTACCATCAAATGGCGGTGGGATTAGAGCCTACCGTTTCAATATGGAGCCCATATAACCTTTTGTTTATAGATATAATTTTGAGATAGAATCTTGGGTTTTCCTAGTTATTTATATAAAGGTTTGTAAGCCTGACTTTTACGCTAGTGGTATCCCCTTATCAGGACGAATATTTATGTGATGAACTAAAGGTTCGTCTTGAGCGTAGGTCTATATACATACACTAGCTATTTTCCCGCGACTTCGCCCGCGTATCAATATAATATATAGTTATTATATATGTTACTTAGTGATAATGTACCTTTATAACGGTGAAAGAATTTTTGACCAGTATTCAAATCAAACATACACACAAAAAAATACATATCTTTCCTCTTTATAATATTAGTTGAGATTCATACATACATACATGTCATCACGGCAAGTCCCTTTCGGGATAGGCGGAGAGTATAGAGCGCCATTCCACCCTTGACTTGCTCGACTCTTGCTTCTTTTACATTCATTCATCTCTTCATACATGACCGTCGTATATATTTAGTTAAAAATAGAAAGTATTTATGTAGTATGATAATGGCCACACATTTAATACTACTTATATTTATAATGATACAAGATGGTTCGCAGGAAGTGATTACTCAATCTATTTTGTTATATAAAATTACCAATAAAATTATCCATTACATTTCATTTAGGTAGGGTTATAAATTGGTCACCAAAATACAAAATGTTTCTTTTCCACTCTGTCAGTAGAAACAAGATAACAAAATAGTATTTATGTAGTACATCTTGTCCATGTCAGTATATTGAAACAAAATATAGGAAGAGGCAGCCCTACACTTAACCACAGCCTCTATTAAACTTGAATATAAAAAGTTTGTTTCATGAACGAAATCCTTAGGCCTTCGCGTGGAGAGCGCGCTCTGTTTGTGTAGGACCAAGTTCTAGTCGCCTTATATGTATATACATTCATATATCAATGTTTTATGTATTTACCCAAAGTTTAACTCACATACTCTATTGCGTTGTATAAATGTTTTATTAAGAGACTTTATAGACACACTCACGAAACTATTATTAGGTAGCTTTCATTTTGATATTTGTAATTTCATACCAATGTCTAGAAGAATTTTGTTAAAAATTGTTATATAATGATTGTTAAATGCAAAAAAAGACAGAGCACTGAGTTTCTTGCCGGTTCTTCTCAGGTGGCTTTTTTTCCGAACCGGTGGTAATTTAGACCTTCATAAGAGCCTTATTAGGGCCTAAACTGAATAAATGATTTTTGATTTTGATTTTGATTTTGATTTTGATTTTGATTGATACATTGTTGGAGTACGGTGGCTCTCTTAGTAGTTTTTTTAAATTATTATGACGACCCTATAATATAAGCCCGTAGGTAAGCGTAGTGTAGGACGCCCTCCGGCTAGATGGAGCGATGACCTACGTCCTTCACTATAGCTGGCAGGAAGTGGTCGAGAGGCGCGCCATGGGAGACCTATGTTCAGTATTGTCTAGTGGAAAGAGGAAAGATTTGTATTTTTGTGTCTGTGTATGATTGTATTGTGTAAGGCTCCGAAACTACTGGACCGATTTCAAAAGATTTTTTGCCATTAGAAAGCTACATCATCACTGAGTAACATAGGCATATATTATATTGATACGCGGGCGAAGTCGCGGGGAAATAGCTAGTATAATATAAGAATACTCATCAGAATTCGTTCACAATCAGCGAAGAATTCGTAGCATATTTTTTGTAGCGTAGTACATACGTCATGATACAGCTTATCTTTGGTTGTATTGTTTTGTTAATTTCAGTCATTTCAGTCGGTACCAGTGACTTTTTGGTCTATATACTCACGATATGCTTACTACAAATTAATTTATTTTTTTATTTTAATAATATACACTTGGTTAGAACAGAACTATTCGCCTGCTCCTACTATCTTGGAACTGTACGAGTAAAAACACTTAATCTAAATCACGCTAAGTCAAAAAATAGACGGAAAAAATAAACATGAAACATACGAGTAGCTTCGCAGACAACAGCCAGGAAATAGGGGTCAAATTAAGAAAAAAGACGTGATTCTTTCCACTTAAGCACAGCGCACATTTGTGACAAATCCGACCGAAGCTAGGCTGCAGTTAGTGGGGTTTTGGGGATTTCGAGATCTTTTTTTTAGGAATAAATGTCACAGAATAAAAATAATAAACGTTATTTCACTGCCTAATCAAGCGTTGGTCGGGGAACACAATTTTGTTTGTATACCGCATAAAACCTGAGAAAATACTGGTTTGTTTTTATATTTTTGATCGTTATGTTACTTGCAAGTTGTAAAATTCATACATTCTTACGGATTCTTCATGCACATATAATCCTATAAATTAACGATTTGTAAAAACGACATCCAAAAACAAGGCAGACGAGAACGATGGCGTAGATGGGACATGAAGGCGTAACAGAGCGTCACGCCATCACAGTATAAGACATCACTTTATAAAAATACTATTTTCCAGAATGTCGATGAATTTTTTTTACTCTTTTTTTTTTTATTTACCACTAAAGTGGCAAACAAGCATACGGCCTGCTTGATGGTAAGCGGTTACCGCAGCCTATGGACGCTTGCAACACCAGGGGTATAACTCGCGCGTTGCCGTCCCTGAAATCTTGTGATTAATCACACCATGAGCTTTTAAAAAGAGAGGTAGGGCGATTTGGGATTTCCCGTGCGTTTTCCCATTTATATTGGAGCCGGCCGACTGGGGACTGTACCTCCACCTTACAGAAGACCGCAGTCAAATAACACTACTTGATGAAGTGTTGTGTTTCTGCGGTAAGTAAGCTTACCAGTGCTCCACGAGGATACGCTGCGTTAGTAGTAATGCTGCTAGCACAGTGAGTCCTCTTCAACAATATGGTTGGCAACCAGTTAGTTATACCCCTAGTATTGCTAGCGGCTATAGGCTACGGTGACTGCTTATCATCAAGTGAGCCGTATGCTTGTGTGCCATCTTAGTGATATAATAAAAAGAAAAAAACTTGTTTATACCACTAAGGTGGCAAACAAGCAAACGGCACACACTAACCTATGGACGCTTGCAACACCAAGGTATCACTCGCGCATTGCAGACCCTAAATCGCGTCTAAGTTTCTAAATTCTAGTTTAAGATTTATTTTTCTTTTCCTCAGGATGATGTACCTCCTCCCAGTGTGTTTTATGGTGTTCAGCGTGGCTCTGTGTGCTCCCGAGCACGTGCAGCACGAGCACGACCTCCACCCTGACGAGCACGTCACCCTGGAGAAGAGGTCTCCTCACTACGACTTCGGGCTTGGCAAGAGGGCGTATAGCTACGTGTCCGAGTATAAAAGGCTGCCTGTCTACAACTTTGGCTTGGGAAAAAGGTAATTATAATGTTCGGACACTCACACAGCGACATCTGGCCGCAAACCAAGCAAAGCTTGTACTATGGGAACCCACCGGTGATGCAATACATGTTTTATACACCCAGACGCAAGGCAAACAAGTTTGAGACATAAATGTTCGCCCTAGCGGGAATTGAACCCGCAACCCGTAGCGGTACAGTCAGGTATGCTCACCACTAGACCAGCGGTCTCGTCTCGGTGTGTCATATTTAGGATTTTCAATGTAGGTAATGGGTTCCCAAAATATTGAAGCAGCTTGACTGTCATGCTTAGGGCACTCATATAAGTATGACGTAAGGGCAGATTGCAACCACACGGCGTAATCATTATACTAATAAAATATGTTTAGTTGTTTATTCTTTCTTCAAATGCCGGAAAAGACTTGATACCTACTCCATGATTTTCAATAATCGTTTATATTTGTGCTATCTACATTTTATAATGGCTACGCGTGTAAGGCTAGCGTACCTAATTATTATATATGTAATCACATTGCCCTGGCCCAGGTCCAGCCCCTACTCCTTCGGCCTCGGCAAGCGCTCCGTAGAGGATGTTACCTCGGAGGAGGATCCCTCCAACGACATCGACCAGGACACTCTTTCTGAACTCCTCGATCAATATGACGACTCTCCAGCTGGTAAGCCCTCTAAAGAGTTACGTGCCATACTGTAATCAATTTGTTGACTGTATTATATTAAGCGAGGAATGCTAGGCACCAGGACCGTGGTAAAATTGGGGGTATAAATAACCTACAGTCTGCCAAAATAGAGTAGAAAATAATAGGGGCTGTACTGTGCTGTTCGTATGGCAACCCGCAGCTCGTATAGAGCATTAACCGTCTTGATGGATGAACATGGATTTCATTTTGTGAAGGTTGCCCGTAGACAAACATTTTGTTACGTTTCCAGATTTTTTTGCCAAGCTATAAACTGTAAGCGTTGGCGAGCATTAGTTATCATTCAGGGAGATTGGACTCCGCTCGCCCCTCGCATCTTGCCCGCTTCGATTAAAATGTTTCACTCACTAAATTTTTTATTATTTTGGTGTAATGACGAAAGACAAACGCACTGGCATATTATGTCAAAAGAACAAAGTATTTAAATTTTAACTTCAAGAGAAAACAGTAGCCGTACCAACAACAATTTTCGACTACGTATTCCGTATGGCTTTCGACTATTTTTGTGTGGGAGGCAGCATGAACAGCGCTGCGGCGGTGAAAAGTGGAACTAAAAATGAGTATGACAATTTTGACATTTCGCGAGTTACGTTTTCGAATACGTAGTGGTAAATTATTATTGCTCGGGCTACATGCCTTTCGGTCAGTCGCCTTTTCCACTATTAGATAGATTGTGAAATATTGAAGTAACCGCACGTGCTCGAAAGTATCAAAATTAAAAATCATTTATTCAGTTTAGGCCCTAATAAGGCACTAATGAAGGTCTAAATTACCTCGATCTCGATGATAGATCGATTGCTTTGTCATGTCATAGTACCTATAGTGAAAAAATATCTTTAAATAATGAACCTACATCCCTACAATTGTGATACTGAAATAAAATGATATTAGATTCGAAAGATACTTAGTGGGAATAACTTAATTGGATTTTGAAACCAGATTTTTTTTCCAAAAGAAAAGTTTTTTCATCTTCAGTCTGTGCGAGTCATCGTGATTAAGTTTTCTAGGACCGTCAAAATATTACAATGTGCATAAAGTTAAAGGCGATTGGCCAAAAAATACAACTTTACCATCCCCTCAGTAATCTTAATATTAGTTGAAATTCATTAGAAAGTTCTGCTTGTTGAGAGGTACAGTTGCGTGTAAGACCAAAAAGCATATTATGTGTATGTTTAAACTGGATTATATAAACAAGTACTTTAAAATATAACTCAGCATATCGACTTTACTGAAGAACAGATTTTTTTTAATAATCTACCAATCTACTTAATAATATAATTATTAAAACGAAAACCTGCCCTGTATATTTTTATCAGGGCAATGCTTCATTCGCACAACAAGTCAGTAATAAATTAAAATGTACTTATAAAAATGATAATATTATATCTTCACGCCTTCCCACAAAAGTGTCCCCGAAGGAGTAGGTAGGGATATTACAACGTCCACTTTCTCACAAAGATAATTTGGTGAAAACGTGACAGAATGCGAGTCGTCCTTGAATTTCTTCGCAGAGATATGCAGGTTTTCTCACGATGTTTTCCTTCACCTTAAGGCTCGTGGTGTGACTAATCATAGCACTTAAGTTAGAAAAACTCATTGGTACAGACCGGTGAGATTGGAACTTGCGTCGCTAGAATAGCAAGCAACGCTTCGTACCATAAGGCCACCACGACTATTTTAATGTTATTTTTATGAAAATGTATTTAAGTTAAAATAATTTTATAGGTTACGAGGTAAAACGCGCCCGTCCCTACAGCTTCGGCCTCGGTAAAAGGTTTGCCGAAGACGAGACCTCCGAAGACAAGCGGGCTCGATACGATTTCGGCCTGGGCAAGCGGCTACCGATGTACAATTTCGGCCTCGGCAAACGAGCTAGGAGCTACAACTTCGGCTTGGGGAAACGACTTAGCAGCAAATTCAACTTCGGTCTCGGCAAGCGGGAACGGGACATGCATAGGTTTAGCTTTGGACTCGGCAAACGGGCGGCCGAAGAAGGATCTGCCGAAACAGACAACTATTTCGATGTTTAAAGTTTTCGTTATCGTATAAATTATCGCGAGCTTGCGTGGGATCAGATGCTGACCTTATTCACTATTATTATTTAATAATTTAATGTATTATTATTATTATTTATAAAGCTAATTTTTAGAGTTTGATGAGTTTGTAGTTTAAATAGGCTCTAAGGTCAAAATAAAAAATATATCTTATTTCATTGTCTGAATATAATTTCACGTGCTTTATATTATCATAAATATCGTATTGATTTTTGTAATGACTATTTCAAAATTATAAATCGTTTGTCTTGTGAAAAACCCAGCCATTTTGACAAGACAATCTCGTAACAGTTTCATTTTTATTTTCCACGCAGGCTCCTCCTTCCTGTGGATCGTTAATGTAATTGTCTTTACTTGTTAAGACAACGGACTGGTTATATGTATTCTAATAATTTAAGGACTTGAAGCAAATAATTCTGGTTTCCATGTCTAATATTAATCAGTTGTTATCTCTGTCAATTTCACATCTCAGAGCAAATTAATCATTGTGTAGTGGATGGAAAATATTAATTTTGTAAATTATTGTTATGAATATTGTAGTTTATATAAAATTGTAAGTCGTAATATATAATATCTGTTCTTGAATGGAGTTAACAAATCTTGTGTAATCTAAAACGTAATCACCCAGAGATACCCCTGGTGTTGCAAACGTCCATAGACTACGGTAACCGTTTACCATCAGACGGCCGTAGTTACTCGGTGTTATGAAAAATATATAAATAATGTGCGAACTAGATACAAAAAGGTTTGATCATTATTGAATGTTGAACATTTTAATCATGTGAGATGGTTGTTGAAAGTAATTAAGCATATTCCAGCGTCCCCTAATTGTTCTGTGAAGGGGTAGACAGAGGTGTGACAGCTGGCAACACATTAATTATCTGTATTCGGTTAATTCAATGTAAGTAAAGTAATTATGAAGTTAATGCGTACCAGTTCCTTAATTCACTAAGCAAAGTTAATGTTAACTCAATTTTAATGAGAAGTTCCGAAGAGGGTTTGATGTTCAGATATCCGATCTCATTTCTAACTTTCACAAATGACAAATTACATTTATTACGGGTAAGTAAGTACGTATTATAAGGCGACAGATAATTTCTCGACGTCTCAGATTAATTTTATTTTCGTACAGCGTTTTATAATATTATAATGTATGTAGCTGGCCGGACAGACTTCGTTCTGTCAAAAGTTAAAAATAGTTAACGACCGATTGTCAGATCTACCAAATATGCAAAAAAAAAGCATAAGTATCGGTCAAGCCGTTTCGGAGGAGTTTGCAGACGAACATTTTGTTACGAGAATTTTATATAATCTTATAATGTTGATACAAATCATCTGCTTACATAGTCGACTGCCCCTTCAATATCATAAGTTGTTTGTCAAATTATAGATGCAGGTCGCCTTTTAATAAACTGGTAAATAGTCTACTTTTAAAGCATGTTTAGTTTGCAAGAGCAGTCGTCGATTCCTAGACCCTATATGGAATCTACCTGGCAGAAGTGTATAATATCTCTGAACTTCACTTATGAACTATCGCGTCTCATATACAGAACAATGTAACCTGATTGAAATGTCAGCAAAAAATAAAAAGTAAAATCGTGTTAATTCCCGCTTTTATATTTGTAACTAGTTTGATGAGTTAATGACTATCCCCAATGCTATTTCGCTTTTATTTATATAAGAAAATTCGACATACCTACTTCATCAAGGGATATCGAAATTTCGATAAGAAAATTATTACATATTTTCGTTGAAACATTATTATATTCACGGATAGAGCGAAACATGACATTTCTCAATCAAGCTGGTATAAAATACTTTTTATGGTAAATTATATGAGAAGTGTTATCTCCATAAAGGAATGGATAGCAGATAAGTATTATTAAGTGAATTACTGTTCGACTGTACCCGCTGTAAAATTTTAAATAAACTATTTAAGACATAGTGACAATGCATTATTTTGTATTATTTGACATTCCCACACCGGGGACAAGCGTGATACACTCAGATCAAAAAAATAAGGTCGTAGGAACTTTTCGATCAACGATGTGACACCGGTTAAAACTACGCCTTGCAGAGTACAGATACACCGAAATACGCACAAACCTAGAACAGGGGCGAACATAGAATTTGCTTTTAGGTAGGCAGTAAAAAAGAATTAATATAAAATCCTACGTAACTCAATAAAATGCGCACATATTAGCGTATTAATCTGCTTTATAAAGTGTATTCTATTTTGTTGGAGGTAGGCAATGACTTTTTGCCTACATGCAATGCACGGCCCTGACGTACACCCTCATTTTAGCAGTCAAGTAAAAATATCGATAAAAAAAATGCGAATAAAAATTTGAAGCAACAAAATTCAAAAAGCTTAAGAATTCAAATCTCCTCTTACAAATGTGTTCAATTCAATGTTGGTACAAAGTTTATAATAAGGTGGGTAAGCGTGGGTAGTTTGATTGTGCGGGTTTCGCACACGTCATTAAGATGTCTACTTGATTGTTAGTGGTGTAGCTACCCTGAGCCGGATTACGGTTGGAATTCGGGGGCAAAATCTTTCCACGATGGAAATAGGACCTTTATTTAGATATACCTACATATTATTATGTAAATAGCACTCACCTACTTATAATAGTATGTTGGTGATAATTATGTTCTACGAAATCATTAAAGTAAACGAACAATTTGACAGTTCTACAATTATTGTCATCCTTATTTAACCCACATGAGAACAGGATAGCAAGACTTTAATAACAGAATCGACATAATTGGCACAGTAAAGTACTTTACATGGTGAGTTTATTTCAAACTTTCTAATGCTGTCAAATTTAAATTTGAAAATATGGTAGTCTTTAGACGGACTACTTGAAATAAAATTCAGTTTGAATAAATTGGAGGCCACTCATATGGCGAAGAGAATACAAACGCTACGCTAAATCATCTGTCAGATTTGACTGGCGTTACAGTATTAGGCCATTAATCACTTAAAAATACGATACATAAATAATTAATAAACCGCTGGAAAATACATATATTATTTATTATATTATTACAAAAAGGAAAATTATAGCTTTTGCCTTGTAAGTACGGGGGCCGTCTAGACAGATTTAAAATATCTTCCACTAAAGGAAAATTACTCTATCACAGAGTTGCATAGGCTTCGAGTATGTGTTATTGCTGTCACATAAATAGAACTAAAAATCTCTCAAACGGCACCCTATCATACAAAACAAGAATTAAAATAAATAACACACTTGTCCCAAATTGTTGTCACGCGGGAGGGTGGCAAGGAGAATGGCTTTCATTTATTATATCTTATAAGTAATCAGTGTGTAAATTAGGTACAAATAAATATCATTCATTCAAGACCGTATTATTATTCAACAGAAAATGGCACTGGGACAAGCTAGCTTATTATAATACAAAGAGTATATTCTCCTTGTTATAATATAATTAAATTGTAGTGTTTGCATCTGTATTCCTAAAAAGAAATTCCTTTTTTCTTAAAAGAAATAAAACGCAATTCTCAACTTAATGACGCGAGACGACAATGCAAAAGGGTTTGTTTAACATACCTTCTTTACAAAGCCCTACACAAATACACAAGCGTAGGATCGCTGTGTATTTTAAGAACAAAATAATTACATTAAATTGTATAAGCTAGCAGAACAAACAATCCGTTAGGGGGTGTACGGTAACTGTAAGCGTGATTTGTTACCAGAACTTGACTGCAATTAAAATTATCAACCCATAGTGACATAAAACAGGTTATGGAATTCTCTTTCGCCTAATATTAGTAAGTCAAATGCTATATAAACATTTTGTTTAAGAAACGAAGTTTGTGAAAAATCATTCTCTTCTTCATCCTAGTTATATTTATTATATGTAAGGCCCATTATAAATACTGTGTATATTTAGTACGTAGTATATATATAGTAGGTAAGCTACGGACGCTACGGTAGACCCACAAAAGTAGGATTATTTTATGGTTAGTCCAACGCTTATGTAATAGGGACAATTAAAATACACTAAAATCTCTAACGAAGCTAGCTAAAGCGCTAAAGTTTTAACTACTTTTAATAGTCGAACTGAGTTGTTAAGCATGCTACACACGTACAGTTTTAATGTTATAGTCGAACTGTGCAGTTCTTCTTCTTCTTCTTCCTAAGTATGACAATCAATCCCTTCAGGGACTATTTTTGCCAGTGTCGAGTGTTAGAGAATTTTCATGTAGCAAAATTTCTCGTTTTACCGCATTAAAATGCCTAGTGTCATGCATTCTAACGCCCAATGGAGTTTCTGGAGACAACCCACGGCAGTAGCAGATCGTAACACGCCTTTAGATTAGAGGTAACCTATTGACCAAAATGATAAATCACTTAACCCAAAAGTCGTATTATGGCATTATTTCCAATGCTCCTATAAATCAGTCACTAAATGAAACTTTACTGCACATATCGACACCAAAAATACACATTAAAGATCACTATAACACAATTTACGACACACTGGAAAAAATCTCAACCGCTCCGCCTGATTCCCGCCAAAAACTCCACTGTGCAGTTAAAGCTGAAGGTGTGTAGGCAAAACTGACAACTGTGCAGATGAACTGACGATCTAAACTGAACGTGTGTAGACACTAGGGGCGTCAGTTACAACTGAACGTGTGTACTTGTGTAGCCCGCTTAAAATGCATGTGTGTATCGTGGATGTATAAGCAAAACTGACAACTGCTATGAGCAAATATCAGAACAGTCGACTGAACGAGTGCAGGCACTAGGAAGTGAAGGTGTAGCCTGCTTAAGCGCGCTTCACGCAAAACTGTAGGTGTGTAGGCAAAACTGACAACTGTGCAGTTGAACTGACGATCTTAGATAGAACTGTACAGTTAAAACTGTGCAGTTAAAACTGAACGTGTGTAGCGAGCTTCAAGCGGATATCATTTAAAATACTTCGCTACAAATTAATCCATTTTTTTGCAAAGAAGACAACTCCTACTTATATTCTTTCTCGCATTCTATCAAACTTAATAGCTGTTTTATAATATAATACGCATAATACTTCATATACGAATATGAAGGTAAAACCCATCATTTATCTAGTGCTAAGTGGGTAGTAAGTAAAAAATGTCGGCCGTGACGCATGCTTCTCTCGTGTTGTCACTTCAAACCATATCTGTAATTACTCACCGTGCCGCACTGAATAATAAAAATGATAATCTAGTCTATCTGTCTTTGTAAAACACTTCACTTTTGAAAGCCGTGGTGGCCTTGTGGTTGAAGCAACAGGCCTGTCATCTGATGGGCCCAGGTTCGAGTCCCGGCCTGTACCAATGAGTTTTTCTAAGTCTTAAGTACAGTGATGAGCTTTTAAATAGAGAGGTAGGGCGATTTGGGATTTCCCGTGGGTTATCCCATTTAAATTGGAGCCGCCCGACTGGGGACTGTACCTCCGACTTACAGAAGACCGCAGTGAAATAACACTACTTGATGTAGTGTTGTGTTTCTGCGGTAAGTAAGGTTGCCAGTGCTCCACGAGGATACGCTGGGCTAGTAGTAATGCTGCTAGCACAGTGAGTCCTCATCAGCAACATGGTTGGCACCCCGTAGTGATACCCCTGGTATTGCTAGCGGCTATAGGCTACGGTGACTGCTTACCATCAGGTGGGCCGTATGCTTGTGTGCCACCTTAGTGGTATAAAAAAATAAAAAACTTCATTCCTATTTTTTGTAGGTATTTATTAGTATTACAATAGTCTTTAGGTAGGGCGGCCTAGATTTGAAGGCCTTGGAGCAGCGAGGGAGTGAAGGCCCCTAATTATTTTCCAATTAAAATAGTTAAATCCAATAAACATTTCTTATTAAAGCTTTTGAACACCCAATCTCGCTCGAGTTGTAAATAAATGTGTAGTTATCTTTCATTAAAGAGATCATCAACATTTTATAGTAATATGGAAGTATATTTTAGTGACTTGACGTTTCCTCTGAAGCTCACTTCCTTCATTCATAGAACGTCCGTTTCCACTTTAATTCCCGAAGGATTGTAAACCAATGAAACCCTTAAGAATAAATTTATAATCCTTAATTTATTTAACTGTATCTTACCTTTGATGCGACCCCCCTGATTTATTATTGATACTTCTTATTTTGTCAACGTTACATAACGTTTACAATCCGTTTTTTTAAAGGAACCTTGTTTTCCCTGATGTTAGCAACCTTGCCATTATTCTGAGTTATTTGCAAACATAACACCACAAATAAATAAGCTTTATTTTCAATCATAATTCATTATAACACATGAAAACGACACAAGGTTATTCTAAAAACAAATAAGGTCATAATTACAAGTAAATTAACCAATAATATGAATAAATACATAAATTGACATCATGCAGCTAATGAGCTGATGATGGAATGTCGCCACCATGGACTCCTATAACATAACACTTGAATGAGTTAGAAAGAGATGCATAACAAGTGTTTCTCTATCCGTGTTTCACCCTGGAACAATAAATTATACTATATTTTTACCATATATTACTTTGTTTAACAAACATCCCATATCAAATACTCGGTCTTGGATAGGAACATAATTTTGAATTACACTTTTGACAGCCGATACTAAAAATTTACGTTATATTAAGAATTTGCGCATGTCGAAAAACTAAAATCCTCCCATGTCAAAAGAAAACAATGCGCGCGTTTCAGTACCCCATTGGGTTCTAAGCTAAGGCTAGTATTTTAAATCAAGAGTGAATTGTCGTTTGATCTTAGTTCACCTGATCAATCAATATAGAATAGTCTCGACCCTTCTAGAACAGTCCAGTATGCTAATAGTCGTACGCGTTGTGGAGTGGAACGCTGGATTCAGAGCTTGTTGGTAGACAGATTGCTATGTAGGACAGCCCTACTTCAGATCATCAATATAACAGAGTCTAGAACCTTCGAGAGCAGTTCTGTAGCCTTAGCAAGAACAACTTCCAATAACGTATTCGTATCACTTTAGACTATTTGTAATGGGAAGTAGAACAGCGCTGCGCCAGCGAAAAGAGGAATTTAAAATTCGTATGTAAATTTTAACATTTTGAGAGTTACCTTTTTGAATACGTGGTCGAAAGATGTTCTTGCTCCCAGTACAGCTAGCTAATTAGTCGAGCGCGCATAAGAGCGACGCTGGATCCAGTGCAACTTGACAGTATAGCCTGTCTTCTTCTGAGTACTTCAGATTTAATATAAAATAAATGTAGAACCTTCGAGAGCAGTCCACCTCGCTAATAGTCTAGCGCGCAGAAGAGCGCGACGCCGCGCTTGATCCAGTGCGCCTGCGGCTTGTGTGTGGGCAGCTCGATGGTCATCACGTAGTTGGTGGAGTGGCCCGTCGTCGACAGCGTGCCCGCGCGCAGCAGCGTCTTGTAGGCCGGGCACTCGTACAGCCCCGCCTGCAGCTTGTGGCCCTGCTCCGGCTTCATGTAGATCGTCGCCATCTCTACACCCACACCGCACACGTTACCACACCGGACAGACAACTAGGTGAGATTACTTGTATAGAGGCAGTGGTAAGGATGACGGTAGTGTGGTGCAGTGGTACCAGTGTGCAGTTCCTTCTATAGAGGCAGTGGTAAGGATGAAGGTAGTGTAGTGCAGTGGTACCAGTGTGCAGTTCCTTCTATAGAGGCAGTGGTAAGGATGAGGGTAGTGTAGTGCAGTGGTACCAGTGTGCAGTTCCTTCTATAGAGGCAGTGGTAAGGATGAGGGTAGTGTAGTGCAGTGGTACCAGTGTGCAGTTCCTTCTATAGAGGCAGTGGTAAGGATGAGGGTAGTGTGGTGCAGTGGTACCAGTGTGCAGTTCCTTGTATAGAGGAAGTGGTGAGGGTGAGGGTAGTGTGGTGGAGTGGTGGAGTGGTACCAGTGTGCAGTTCCTTGTATAGAGGCAGTGGTGAGGGTGAGGATGAGGGTAGTGTGGTGGAGTGGTACCAGTGTGCAGTTCCTTGTATAGAGGCAGTGGTGAGGGTGAGGGTAGTGTGGTGGAGTGTTACCAGTGTGCAGTTCCTTGTATAGAGGCAGTGGTGAGGGTGAGGGTAGTGTGGTGGAGTGTTACCAGTGTGCAGTTCCTTGGGGCGCGACTCCTCCAGCGCCAGGTCG
Organism: Falcaria lacertinaria; assembly: GCA_951449985.1. Classification (NCBI taxonomy): domain Eukaryota; kingdom Metazoa; phylum Arthropoda; class Insecta; order Lepidoptera; family Drepanidae; genus Falcaria; species Falcaria lacertinaria. The sequence goes on from OX602129.1 coordinate 7,987,251, forward strand.
CCGCCGTTCCATCGCGCGCCCTCCAGGAACAGCCCGCGCACGCAGCATCCGTCGTCAGGCTTCTTGGCCGGGGGGGCCGGTAGAGCCTGCCACATACATCATACATCATCATTATTATACCATAGAAATACATTTCCGCAACCATTTTTTTTTCAGTGGCTTGTTCTTGATACCTAATGTAACCTAATCACATTAGAGCTCACCTCGAAAGCATAGGACACAGTGTCTATAGCGATCACGTGTTTCCTGGCGTAGTTCTGCAGTGCGCCGGTGAGGAACGCCTGTACAAATAATATGCTCCATACAATAATTATATTATACACGCTAGCAACGCAAGCTATTTATGTACCAACGGTATCATCCGCAGCCTTTGTTAATAAAAAAAAACTGTATATTGTTTATATACAGTTTTTATTAAATAAAGGCTTCGATTTTCGACGAGTCGTTTTAAAAATGGAACGACAATAGGTACAATGACCTTTTTTTGTTTTCGAGACATGTTTAACATTATTTCCTATCTTCTTCCGACGAGATATTTTTTTAATTTATTAAGTTTATAAATTAAATTTATTATTGTATTCTTATGACTCTCTCAGAATATGGCATAATTAGTGCGAAAGACATGACAGCACTGTCAATCTTCGAAAAATGTTCTAAGTCAGAATATTGTTAGCATGTTGGTAACATTCATACTAGGTATTTTGCGTATGGCAAAAGTGTCATACATAGTACAATATTTCTGCCCCGTTTATTTATTCCGCTTGGTGTTGAATAAAAGAAGTGATCCGTATTAAATTGTTAACAAGTCTGTATAGTGTTCACAGAGGGAGGTACCTGTGGGAAGTAGAACCCGGAGATCCAGAACACCTTGGGAATCCCTCCGTCCGCCCACTGCTGCATGAACTGCACGCGCAGGCACAGATCCTTCACCCACGCGCCTGCGCACAACACTCAACAATATACATCACTAGCTTTTACACACGGCTTCACCCGCATTGTTCTATTATCCCTCGGGAACTACTCAATTTTCCGAGATAACAAGTACATTATATTATGTTAATCCAGCTTCACCCAGTCAAATAACACTACTTTGATGTATTGTTTCTCCATGAGGATCTCGTACGCAGCGATAGTAGCGATGCTGCTAGCACAGTGAGTCTTAAACAACAAAAGGGCTGACAACTCGTCAGTGATATCCCTGGCATTGCTAGCGACTATAGGCTACGGTGACTGGTTACCATCAGGTGGGTAATTTTTTTGTCGTTAGAACGTGATTGAAGAGGAAGGTTTTTATGGATAATTCATTTAGGTTTTGTGTAAACCTTGCGAAGCCGGCGAAGTCGCGGAGAAAACAGCTAGTCTTAAATATAGCCACACGAATTCCCCATTCCCCCCCCCCCCACTAGTTTTTTAAAATATAACCTAATGTTTTTCCTTCCAATAGTTTTTTACTAGTAGTTTTACTTCACAATTAATAGAGAAAGCATTCAAACAGTACGATTTTTTATATCTATTGTGAAACATAATGACATCCTCACACACATGCCTATTGGTAATAGTAAAAGATATGCTTAATAGATACATTAGAGAGATAAACAGCGCCGGTAGCAGGGACATTTTGCGACAACGTACTTGAAAACGTAATTCGCGAAATGTCAAAATTTTCATACTGATTTTTAGTTCCACTTTTCACCTTCCTCTCTTCATTTTTCAATACAAAAATACAAAAAAAGTCAAAGGCGATACGAAAACGTTGACGCAAATTATTCATGCTTGCGCTACAGTATAACCTAGTATTATTAGTAGTAATTAAAGGGTTACCTAAGGGCTTGAGGGAAGGATACGCCTTCGAGCTCCACATGAGCGGCACGGCATTCCTCGCCAAACTACCCGCCATGTTCTCCAAAGCTTCCGACATCACCACTAGCCCTTTGAGTGCTTTCAGCAGATCCCTATGACACCATAAATATACCATCATCATCACCAACAACAACACTATCATCATATAACGAGACCGTTGCTCTAGTGGATAGTTTAGCTGACTTTTACGCTAGAGATCACGTGCTCGATCTCGCCGCGGTGAACATTTATGTGATACGAATGTAGTGTTCGCGTTTCATCTGGATGTTTGGTATGTATTTACAAATACAAAGTAGCATTTTAAAAAGCCGTGGTGGCCTTGTGGTTGAAGCAACGGCCTGTCATCTGATGGGCCCAGTGTCAGAAGACCGCAGTGCAATAACACTACCTGATGTAGTGTTTTGTTTCTGCGGTAAGTAAGGTTGCCAGTGCTCCACGAGGATACGCTGGGCTAGTAGTAATGCTGCTAGCACAGTGAGTCCTCATCAACATGGTTGGCGACCCGTTAGTGATACCCTAATATTTCTAGCGGCTATAGGCTACGGTGACTGCTTACCATCAGGTGGCCCGTATGCTTGTGTGCCACCTTGGTGGTATAAAAAAAAGCATACAAGTACTCTATCAGCGGCTGATTTCCATAGTACAAGCTTTTCAACAAGCTTTTTACAAGTTCCGGGCAAGATGACGCTCTCCACTTATTTAAAAAAGATACTGCTTTTGAGGATATTTTTATACAAATATGTGATACGAGCAGTCTTTCTCGTGATGATAAAAGCCGCGTCCGTACAAGAAGTGCAATTCCATCCAGGATAACAGTAAGATATTTGCCTATTTATTGGAGGAGCTATCAATGAAATACCGAATACGGAACAAGACTGGTTTATTTTTATCTCTACCTACTACATTAATATTACAGATACCCTACACCTCCACCTTTAAAAATAACACACATTTTAATTTAAAAAAAACAAACAAATCTCATAAACAAAAATAAATTGTACAAAAGTTTAAGTACTTAACATGAGCTTGCTTACAACTAACATATTTTAGAGGATAAAACATATTATTGTTAATTAACAGATTCACCACTAGCCTAGAGTGAGCAGCAATCATACATAGTCGACAGCAACAATCATCTTAAACATTAATCTAAGAGAAAGTGCCTAATCATGTGATGTGCTTCATCTTTATACATGTAAAAAAAAATAGGTTAGGTTTTTAAAAAAAAAAGTTACTTCCTGAAAATTAATTCCCATATTTTCCTTTGAAAATACAAGCGCGTTTAGGTATCGATCTCGTTGAAATTATGGCAGGCACATTAGTGTCCACTTGCTTATCTACAGAGCAACTATTACCAGGCCCTTCGACATCATGAGTAGAATCCACGATTGGTGAGCATGTGAAATTGGTTTCGTTATTTTCTGATGATTCTACATTTTCTATGTTTTCAACATTGTCTGCTAATGAATGCCTAATACGAGAGATTGGTAAAATCTGATCGATGTGGCGTTTCCACTCCTGACCATCGGAAATCCGTACTTTATATGTCAGTGGGGCGTCCCGAGAGAGAACTGTAGCCGGAGCCCATTTTTGTGCACGATTACGATAATCACGCGCTAACACATGATCCCCAGCCACGACGAATCGCTCAGCGGCCGGCCGCGACCGGCCCGCGCGTTCCGCTACCGCCTCCACCACGCGTTCGGTGCACGGCTTAAGAATATCTAACCTACCGCGTAATCGTCTGCCTAACATAGCTACTGCTGGAGCCACTCCTGTAGTGGCATGCTCGCAATTTCTGTACTGAAATAAAAATGTTGCTAATGCAGTATCAATGTCAGTCCCCTCGTGTACCGCTTTTTTCATGGCACGCTTAACTAACTTAACCGCATTCTCAGCAGCTCCGTTGCCAGCTGGTCTATATGGACTCGTGATCGTATGGGTTATTAAATTTTTATTCATATACATGCCGAATTCTAGAGAGCCAAACGGTGGGCCACCATCACTGACTACATGGGAAGGTATACCAAAACGTGCAAAAAGTTCACGTAACTTGAGTATGGTTGTATGTGCGTTACAACTGTTCATTTTTTGCACTTCAATCCATTTACTATGTGCATCGACAGTAACTAAATAATGTTTGCCCTGAAATTCAGCAAAATCAACATTTAACCGCTGCCAAGGCCTGGTCGGGAAGGCCCAAGGATGTAACTGTGCACGCGGAGGCGCATCGCGCTGCTGCAAACAAGCGCTGCACTCACGACACAATTTTTCAATTTCGGCGTCTATCTGTGGCCAGTAGACATAACTACGTGAGAGATTTTTCATTTTAACGACACCTACATGCCCTTCATGCAATTCATTAAGCACACGTTGTCTTAACACCGTTGGAATAACTACTCTATGATTATATAATATACAACCCCTGTCAATAGTTAGACTTTCTTTACGATGAAAGAAAGGTTTTTCTTCATCTGTTATTTCTACAGATGGCCAGCCGCTCATGAGGTAAGTGTAAATATTTTTTAATATTTTGTCTTCCTGAGTTTTTTTTTGCTACATCACTAGAACTAATCGGAAAAGATTCTTCAACATAATTAATGTAAGACGCAACGTTCTGATCTGTTTTTTTAATACCTTCATATGGTAACGGTAAGCGCGACAAAGCATCTACATTGCCGTTATCTTTAGATTTAACAAATTCAATTTCGAAGTCATATGCAGCTAGCTTGGTAGCATACCGCTGTAAACGACTGGCTGCCGTTTGTGGCAGTCCAAATTTTGACCCAAAAATAAACGTCAACGGTTTGTGGTCCGTTTTAATTATAAAATGTCGTCCGTAGAGGTATTGATGATGTTTAGTTACTCCACTAATTATAGCTAGCGCCTCTTTGTCTAACTGACTATAGGCTCGTTCGGCCGAGTTCAACGTGCGTGACGCAAAACATATTGGACGTTCATCCCCATTAGGATACCTATGTGACAAAACACTGCCGATGCCGTATGAGCTGCTGTCCACTGACAAAACTAAAGGAAGCTCTGGGTTATAATGAACCAATACATTTTTACCTGATATTGACTTTTTTACATCTTCAAAACTTTTTTGGCAATTCTTTGACCAGCTCCATGGCGTATTTTTACGTAACAATTGGTGTAATGGGTACAATACTGTACTTAAGTTAGAAATAAATTTAGCGTAATAATTTACCAAGCCAAGGAAGGATTTAAGTTGAGTAACATCTTTAGGTTCCGGTGCGTTAACAATTGCATTAATTTTATTTTTGTCGGGATGTAAACCATGTTTGTCAATCACAAAACCGACATAAGTAATACTATCTTGCATAAATACACATTTATTTAATTTGATCCGTAAACCGACCTCTTGCAATCGATGCAATAAAGCTTTCAGGTTGGCAATGTGTTCCGACTTGTTCCGTCCTGTACAAGCTATATCATCTATGAACACCGCGACCCCCTTCAACCCTTTAACTGTTTCTTCCATAAATTTTTGGAACTTTTCGGGAATACATGTCAATCCAAAAGGTGTACGATGGTACACAAAGCTCCCCACATGTGTGCTGATAGCAGTACACGCTTGGGAGTCCGATTCTAAAAATAGTTGTTGGTAAGCATTGGTGAGGTCAATTTTTGAAAATTGCTCACCCCCACTCAATGCGGCAAAGAGTTCCTCGATCCGAGGCAGTGGGTAGGGTTCCCGTACTAATTTCGGATTGACTGTGACTTTATAATCACCACAAATCCTAATTTCACCAGTTTTCTTAATCACTGGTACGATTGGAGTTCCATATTCCGAATAATCTACTTTTTGTATGGTGCCCTCTGCCTCGAGTCGTTGCAACTCAAGCTCAACTGGTTTACGTAAGGCCAATGGTAATGGTCTAGCTTTCACAAACACTGGACTATTGTCTAACAATTTTAATGAAATTTTCTTTGTGCATGTACCGAGTCCTGGGGCAAATACTGTCGGATATTCGCGCTGCAGCTCTTGAACTAAAGTTGAATTAACATTGTCTTTAAAATTTAATAACAGCTCATTTATCTCAATTGTGCTTATTTTCAATTTTCTAAGCCATGTCCTGCCCAAGAGAGGCGGCCCACCATTTTTAATTACAAATAATTTAAGATTGTGGGCTGTATGTCCCCCAATAACTACGTTAACAAGTATAAACCCGGCAGGCTCAATCGGAGTGCCAACATAAGAATATAAGGAAATATTCTGACCAGTGATAGGAAGGTCTGAGAAATATTTTTCGTAATAACATAAGCTTATTGCAGATAACTTACTGCCAGTGTCCAGTTCAAAGTTTACCTGTCTGCCGTTCACTTGTGCCGACACCATGTACGGCTTATCGCTCACTCCCCGCACACTAATGTTATAAATGTCACTCTCAGATTCATCGTCACTGTTTGTAATGTAATTATGAATACGTCGTGGTGTCGAATACGCTTGACTTACCCCTCGTCCTGAGTTTTGTTTACACATAACTTTTATATGGCCCTTAAGACCGCACAGGTCACAGGAATAGTTCTTAAAACGACATATATCCGGCCGATGATCTTTGCCGCAGCGCCAACAAGTACGCCTCGAACGCGATGTCCCCGCCTCATTAGTAGTAGACGAGCAGCCTCCGCCGCCGCTGACTTGAGCGCGTTCGAGCGGTCGGACCGCGCGCTGCACAGTAGTTACTTGATGCAACGGCTCGAGTGATCGCCCAACGCCACCCGTAGACGCCGCCGTTTGATTCGAAAGCGCGGTTGCACCGCTCGTGTGAGCGTGCCGCTCCGCTGCTTCTAGTGCTAGTGCTAATTCTACCGCCCGTTTGTATGTTATCGTGGGTTCGGCAAATAATCTGGATCTCATTTCATCGCTAGCCAATCCCGATACGAATTGATCACGCAGGTTATCTTCCAATGATGTTTTAAAATTGCACGTACTAGCTAGATGTTTTAGCACTTGTAAATATTCACTTAAAGACTCGCCGATATTCTGTCGCCTTTGTCGAAAAACATGGCGCTCCGCAATCTCAGAACGTTTAGGCTCGAGATGGTCGCCGACTATTTTCACTAGCTCCTTGAAATTCTTGCTTTCCGGATTATTAGGTGCACATAAATCGCACATAACATCATACGTAGCTCCTCCCACTAACGTAACTAACGTTGCCACTTGTAATTCTGCTTTAATTTCGTTCAACGCCATGAATTGTTCCACGCGTCGAATGTATGCCGGCCACTTTTTGCTTGATAGGTCATAATGTTCAATTTTACCGATTGGCATTGTTAGTATTTAACAATCTAACCCAAATACTAATTACAATCAATGATTTAAGCACTTATACTCGTCGCCAGTAAGATATTTGCCTATTTATTGGAGGAGCTATCAATGAAATACCGAATACGGAACAAGACTGGTTTATTTTTATCTCTACCTACTACATTAATATTACAGATACCCTACATAAACTGGAGATTAAAATATTTGCCTGTTTTTGTATGCATTGGAACAAACCGGAGCTAATTAACAAAGTATTTCACAAGTGTGAGTCACATGATCGTGTGTAATGCATGGAATATACAGATTCACTTTGCACAAGTGGCTCCCCGCTCCTGGAAATTGTAATAGTTTAACATTACCTAAGCCTAAACCAAATATATGATTTTTTGATTCTGCTGTATTTTTGTAAAAAAAACTGAACTGTGACTTACTTCAAGGAATTGTTTATAACGCCGAGTAGTCTGTTGTACCGGATGGCCTCCTGAATCAACACAGTGTTCAGTGACTCCTTATAAGACACAGGGTAGCTGGAAACACAATACATTTACCAGTGAGCGAGATGAACATTATAAACACCAACAATTTAGGTTGAGGCAACGGCCTGCCATCCGGAGGGCCTAGGTTCAAATCCCGGCCTGTACCAATGAGTATTTCTAAGCTTAAGTACAGTGATTAATCACACCATGAGCTAAAAAGAGAGAGGTAGGGCAAATTGGGATCTCCCGTGGGTTTTCCCATTAATATTGGAGTCGCCCGACTAGGGACTGTACCTCCACCTTACAGCAGACCGCAGTCAAATAACACTACTTTGATGAAGTGTTGCGTTTCTGCGGTAAGTAAAGCTTTCAGTGCTCCATGAGGATCGCTGGGGTAGTAGAAATGCTGCTAGCACAGTGAGTCCTCATCAACAACATGGCTGGCAACCCGTTAGTGATACCCCTGGTATTGCTAGTGGCTACAGGCCACGGTGACTGCTTACCATCAGGTGGGCCGTATGTTTGTATGCCACCATAGTGGTATAAAAAAATACATTAATCTATACTTATATAATAATAGTATAAAGAGGAAAGGTTTGTATTTTTGTGCGTATGTTTGTATTGAATAGGCTCCACAACTGCTAGATCGATTTCAAAAATCTGTCATCGTTAGAAAGCTACATTATAACTGAGTAACATAGGTATTTAAAGTAAGTAGCTGCCCGCCCCGGCTTCGCACGGGTAGACAAAATATTTGATAAACGTCTAACCGTGCGAAGCCGGGATGGACCGCTAGTTACTTTATAATACCACTAAGGTGGCAAACAATCATAACAATTAATGGTGTCAATTCTGTTGTACAAAATCACTCACACTAAACTAAACTAATTTGACAGGACTAAAAAGTCTTGCTATCCCTTTCTCATGTGCGGGGTTAAATAAAGCGCGCTCCGTCATGCAGCGTGTAATATGAGGTGTGTGTGTGTGTGTGTGTGTGTGTGTGTGTGTGTGTGTGTGTGTGTGTGTGTGTGCGCGCGTGTGTACTGACGTGGCGGCGATGTGTCTCTGGTCGAGCAGCGGCGGCACGACCCCCAGGATGTCCTTGGCGGCGCGCTCCGTCATCTCCTCGGCGGAGAGCCCGCCGCCGCCGCTCGCCTCCTTAGGCTGGAGGTTGCGCAGCGTGTCTGCGCACCAGAACACACATCGTCATTACTCATCATTCTCCTGCCCTTATCTCATATTATTTGGGGTCGGCGCAATATGTATTTCTCTTCCATACTTCTCTATCAGATGCATCTCTGCATTCACTTCCTTTCTGGCCATGTTATCTTTCGCACAATCCATCAATCTTTTCTTGGGTCCACCTCGACCCCTGTACCCATCCACATTGATACATAAAACCTTTATTACACACAAAATTATTTTTTCAATTCGAACCACAAGTTTTTCAGCTTTATAATATTAGTTTAGATACATATGCCGAAGTTCATACCAATCCGTTGAGCCGTTTTTAAATGATTGACCAACAAACATCCATACATCCATCCTTACAAACTTTCACAGTTATAATATTTGTAAAATTATAGGTTCATCATGTTTATGAGAGTGATCTCTATCTATAGTTTTATACACCACTAAAGTAGCAAACAAGCGTACGGCCCCCCAGATAGTAAGCGGTCACCGTAGCCTATGGACGCTTGCAACACCAGTGCCGGTAGCAGGAACATTGTCGACAACGTTTTCGTATCGCCTTCGACTATTTTTGTATTGGAAAATGAACAGCGCTGCGGCGGTGAAAAGTGGAACTAAAAATTTTAATGATAATTTTGACATTTTGCAAGTTTCATTTTCGAATACGTTGTCGACAATGTTCCTGCTACCGGCACAGGAGTATCACTCGCTCGTTGCCGACCCTAATGTAAATAGTGATGGTATATGTGGTGGTTGTGTGTTGGTGTTGCCTTACTCAAGCAGGTGTTGGTCTCGGACATGGCGTAGCTGATGTTGGCGTTGGTGTGGAGGCCGAACAGCGAGGGGTCGTCGTTGAGAGGCAGCGTGCGGATGTACTTCGTGTAGTCCTCTATGCTCGCCGACGCTGGTTGCTGGAGAACATGAAAAAAAAAACGATCAAGCCGCTCCGTGGGGTACTACCCTATAGGGGCGATACGGGGAAGCAGAAGATTAGTAGCCGGGATTAGTTGCCGGTAATGCGTAATATACAATTAATGGCAAAAAATAAAAAGTGAAACGTAACTATATATACACTTTTTTTCTAATCTTGACAAGATTATAATTAATATTTTTTGCTAAGACAAAACAGTATAGATTCAAAAACGAAAGAATAAACTATAGAGGTTTCCTGGGTATAGTTCGAGCAGAGTTCCTCTTATAAGGCAAACAAATGTTTACCCCGGCGGGAATAGAACCCGCGACCTCTAGCGTAGCAGTCAGCTATACTAACCACTAGACAAGCGGTCTCATAATTTTCAAGACGGAGCACTGAGTTTCTTCCCGGTTTATCTCAGGTGGCATTTATTTTTAATATTGATCATTCACCATGTCCGAAATCACTCCCAGGAAAGCGAGAGGAACGATGTTCAAAGTCAAACTCTAAATCATCTTTATTTAACTGGACTTTACAAGTACCTTCAAATCGTCAGAATCTACCACCGGATTCAGAAGGTCGTTTTTGCTGAGTAGAATCCGGTAAGAAACTAAGCAATGACCTTTTTTCAAATAAAATACCTACATATTTTACATTCAATTTAGTTACATGTCAAAAATATATTACAAAAAGCTATCACATAAACAAGGATATGACGGTGTCGATTCTGTTGTTCAAAATTACCAAACATAACTAATTTGACAAGTCTAAAAAGTCTTGCTATCCCTTTCTCATGTGCGGGGATAAATAAGGATGGCAATATTTTTAGACCTGTAAAATTAGTAATTTTTTGTAATTGTCACCATTATGATGATAGCACCATATGGACGATGGTGTTGTATGTACCTGCTTGTAGGACCCGTTCTCGTCGAACATGTACCGGTCGGAGAGCACGGCGGTGGAGTAGTAGTCGGCCAGCAGGCACAGCAGGCAGCGCCGGTCCCAGTCGTCCGTCACGCGCCCGCCGTAGTTGATGTGGCCCGCCGTGTACGTCAGCATCTGTACATACATACCACACATCACATATCACATAGCGATGGTGGAAGGGACAAACAAATTGAGCGCCATTTGGCCAATTGTTCAGCGGAGCTGCTCAAAGCTTTTTTGGATATACAAAATATTGCAATTTTAGTTTTTTTTCTTTAATACCAGTAAGGTGGCAAACAAGCATACGGCCCGCCTGATGGTAAGCGGTTACCGCAGCCTATGGACGCTTGCAACACCAGGGGTATCACTCGCGCGTTGCCGACCGTAATTTCTTTTGTGTGCTTTCGATTAGCTTCTAACCTAGACAGATCGATAGATAATCCAAGACTCTATCGAACTGCATATAAAACAAATTTTCTACTAAAGTGATGTTTCATTTGTTTTTCCTTTTCACCATCGATATTGTAGTTTGTCAAAAGAAACTGAAATATATTTGTGGCTACTGGCACAACCTTCACAAAATAAGTGCGTCATTGATATAACTGACCTTACCTGAATACATGTTTTTTATCATCTTAGTTTTAATGATAATGAACATGTTTAGTTTTAACGAACAACAAAATGCGGTAAATATAAAAGTATAATTGCAGCCTAGTAAGATTATTATAGTATAATATTGGTGATTGTGTGTATATTATAATATATAAAATACTCGTGTCACAGTTTTCGTTGCCATACTCCTCCGAAATGGCTTTGTGCTTATCCGGTATCTATGAGAATCGGCCAACATCTATTTTTCATCCCCATATATGCAAAAAAAAATTGTCCACACGAGCGAAGCCGGGGCGGGCAGCTAGTAATATATAGTATAGTAGTGTGTTACCCTGAGCGGCACCTCGGCGTACTCGTTGAGGAACATGTGCAGCTGCGAGATGCAGATCCTGAGGTCGCCGTCGGTGAACTCGTACGGGATGTTGAACCCCAGCGGACCGAACTTGCGCCGCTCCAGCACCACGCCGTGGAACAGGCACAGCGAGAACACCAGCCACTAGTACATACACCACGTATACGTACACATACCGGCTAGCAAGGAAGCCGGCCGGGACATCGGAGGCAGGAGGGGGACCGCCCTCCTTCTATCGGGGGCAGGAGGTTAACCTTTGTATGTTCTTTTTTTTTATACCACTAAGGTGGCACACTAGCATACGGCCCACCTGATGATAAACAGTCACCGTAGCCTATAGCCGCTAGCAATACCAGGGGTATCACTACGGGGTGCCAACCATGTTGCTGATGAGGACTCACTGTGCTAGCAGCAATACTACTAGCCGAGCGTATCCTCGTGGAGCTAGCAGAAGCTAGTGGAGCAGAAATACAACACTACATCAAGTAGTGTTATTTCACTGCGGTCTTCTGTAAGGCAGAGGTACAGTCCCCAGTCGGGCGGCTCCAATTTAAATGGGATAACCCACGGTAAATCCAACATCGCCCTACCTCTCTTTTTTAAAAGCTCATGGTAAGCTTAGAAAAACTCTTTGGTACAGGCCGGGACTCGAACCTGGGCCCATCAGATGACAGGCCTGTTGCTTCAACCACAAGGCCACCACGGCTTTATGATTTATGATTGTTGTTAATAAGTAAACATAACAAGTAGCGCCATCTATTTCTGCCTAATGTAACTATCCTTGTATTTTTCTCTCTTTGTTCTGTGCTCGCACGACCGTCACATGTAATACCTATTTAAATAAATTATACATAAAATTAAACTATAGCTCCGCTATTTCAATACAACAATGTTGAATTGAATTTACCATAATTATTAATCTATCAACATTAGTAAAGGTACTGTGGTGCATAGGTCATCTGTATATTTAGGTCAAATTATGTATGTTTAATGAATAAAATAAATGCCTTCAGTGATCGACGATCGCTCACAATAATTGGTTGTTTTATTTATCAGTTGACGTGCAATTACACAACAGCCACATAGACACTTACAGTACCAATATATAATTTTTTAACAAGTATCTACTAACAATATTACATACAAAAATGCAATTTTAGTTACAAAAAATATCATAATTAAACTAATATCCACTGATATTAACTATTTACCCACTCGAATGTAAGTAAATAATTGACATTAGAATAAGAAATACATAAATAAATACATAAATGAATACATTAAACGTATTTAATAAATTAAATCATCGATATTAGCCACCTTGAAATTAGGTACTTTGACGTCTCCCGAATTAATATATTCAGTGAAGTCGGGTATTTGATTCATGAAGGCCTTCAACAAGTTGGCTTTGATGCCCCTCGGAGGCTCCACTGTCATTTTGTATCCTATAGACATTAGAGTAAGGTTCACTATAGGATTAGTCACATCACGAGACTTAAGAAGATGGAAAAGGAGGAGGAAATCTGCATACGTCTGAGAAGAAAATCAAGGACGTATGTAGTGCCTAAGCGACGGCGACGGACTCACCATCTGTCACATCGACACCAAATTATCTTCGGTGGAAAGTGGGTGTTGGAACACCTTTGCCTACCTCTTCATTTTCTCTTTGGACCTACTATGCCTAAGTAATTCGGTTAGTCTACCAAATTATTTTTAATTTTTGGACTAAAATAAATTAGAAATAATAGGTTTTTACATCACTAAGGTGGCAAACAAGCATACGGCCCGCCCGTAAGCGGTTACCGCAACCTATGGACGCTTGCAACACCAGGTGTATGACTGGCGCGTTGCCGACCTTAAACTTGTCTTGTTTGTCGGAGCTAGTAGAGTGGTGGAGTAGAGTGTAGATGTAGTAACCGTTCTGCAGCAGCGCGACGGGGAAGTGCGGCGAGGGCGTGGAGGTGAGCCACAAGCGGAAGTCCTTGTGCACCAGCTCCGGCTGGATGTGCTCCACCGTCAGCTCCAGCACCGGCATCCACGACGGCGACAGGTGGCAGTTCTACACACACACACATACAAATAGACATTTTTATACCACTATGGTGGCACACAAGCATACGTCCCACCTGATGGTAAGCAGTCACCGTAGCCTATAGCCACTAGTAATACCAGGGGTATCACTAACGGGGTGCCAACCATGTTGCTGATGAGGACTCACTGTGCTAGCAGCAATACTACTAGCCCAGCGTATCCTCCTGGAGCACTGGCAAATTGACTTACCGCAGAAACACAAGACTACATCAAGTAGTGTTATTTTACTGCGGTCTTCTTTAAGGCGGAGTTACAGTCCCCAGTCGGGCGGCTCCAATTTAAATGGGATTACCCACGGGAAAATCCCAAATCGCCCTACCTCTCTTTAAATACATACACACACACACGCTTGCATATAGTATCCAACTCTACCGCCGCGCGCGCTCATTGGTCAAATCAAATAGTGCGCGCTTCCTCAGCTTCCTGTAACACTCTACCGGCCTTTTGACGAAATCACTTCCTCAGATTCCAGGAAAGCGATAGGACAGATGTTACGCATCGAAAATAGCTTATTTAAAAAAAAACAAGCTTTCATTAGCTTATTTGATACCCATATCAAGGGTGTTTATGTAGAAATTATAAATCGCCAAACTGCGGCGGTCGCCATATCGGAATATGAATCACGTCACTTTTACTACTGTGTTTCCCTCATCAAACCATTTCATTTGATAATAGGGGTTATTGTGGAAATAAGAAATCAAAATTTTATGACGGCCGCCATATTGGATTGCAAATGGCAACATTTAGGTAATTTTGCATTTTCACGAGATCTAAACATTGGTTAGACAAAGTGTGTAACTTGTATTCTAGTACATTACCTGGAAGAAGACCCAGTTGCCGAAGTCCGCACCGATCTTCATCATGGCCTCGGCCAGCGGGCCTTGCCCCTGCCCCAGCGAGATGCTCTCGAACCGCTTACCCATCTTCATCTTGTCCGCGAATTTCATTAGATCTGTTTGTTTAACAACGTTTAAAAATCAAATGTCCCGCGTTACCGTTTTAATCGTTGACAAAATAAAATTTCACACGTGAGTATAATTTGAGGCCACTCTAAATTAATGTGGCATTAGATTTGACTGGTGTTTCAGTATTCAGCCATTAGTCACTTCTACATCAATGTATGATAGTCTTGTAATGTCTGATAGTCGTGGCGGCCGTATGAACGTTGCCTCCTATTCTAGCAACGCAGGATCGAACCTCACCAGTCTGCACTGATGTTTCACTAACTTAAGTGCAGTGATTAGTCACACCACGAGCTTTACGGTGAAGAGCCACCAAATTACCTATGTTGGCAAATGGGTGTTGTAACACATTTGCCAACATAGGTAACAACTTTTCGGGCACCTTGTGGGAAGGCGAGAAGATTATTTTATTCCTTTTTATAATGAACTAGCTTTTGCCCGCGACTTCGTCCGCATTGAATAATGTAGTGTAGCGTAAGTGTAGTAAGCTCAGCATGTTTTATTACTCTACCCAGAAAAAAATCTTGTCATGTATTTAAATCGGCTTTATGTATCAATCAAGTTATTAAAATATCCATCGGAGATGTTTGAATGAGTAAGACCTATTTTTAATGAATATGGTGGTGTGTGATGGTAAGTACCGGCGGCGGGGTCGGTGCCGGTGGAGAGCACGAAGATGATGGGTGCGAGGGGGTCGGACTCGGCGTACAGCGCCGCCAGGTCCGCGGGCTGCGGCTCCACGAACCGCGCGCCCAGACCCCCCACCACGTAGTCCTGCACACACCACCATCACATTACACCCATACCCATTGCTATACCCACTAATCTAAATAAATCACTTTTATGGACATCAACGAAGTAAAAACACGATTTAGGTCTGTTGGTTTCATTGATGGTTCCAACGGGATTTCCGAATCCTTGTCTCCACTTCTTAGTGTAATGGGACCCCGCTTTGAACCACTGATGGGTCCAATAGGATTCACAAGTTCATATGGGTCCAATGGGATCTACGAAATCCGATGAATCCATTCCAGAATTACTACCAGGACAGAGTATCCTCGTGGACCACTGGCAACCTTAATCGCCCAATTCCAACAAAATACTACATCAAATTAGTTATTTGACTGCGGTCTTCTGTGAGGTGGAAGTACAAGCCCCAGTCGCGCGGCTCCAATATTAATGGAAAAACCCACGGAATATATCCCATTTCACCTTACCTCTCCGTTTTTCTGAACCAGGATATATTCACACTCACAATACAAAATTCCCTAGTGAAAGAATGTGTGTGATCATTGTTACGCCATTTATGATATGAATGTAACCTGAAGTCCGGGCACCAATTTGTCAGGTCGCACGCACTTGAGCACTAGTAACTTCTGGAAACTATCCAGTTGGGTGTCCATGGGCTTGGGGTATGGCAGCCTGCAAACAATACAAGATAGTTCGGTTAACAATTGAATGTCTATAGCAATCGTTACTCTGACTAAAGCAGAAAGTCTGACAACTGGTAGCTGATTTTCCCTGAAAATAGGTTACAAGAGTCAGAGGCAAATTATTAAAATATTGATATCAATTAGTAGTCTCTAGCAGTGCGCCTTTAAAATATTGTCACCATCAAAAATCCACCTTGTATAGACCACCCTTTCAAACACCTTTTAAGATGCACCTTGTGGAATCCACCTTTTAACATGCACCTTGTAGAATCCGCTTTTTAACATGCACCTTGTAAAATTCCCGTTGTAAAATCCGCATTGCAAAATCCACCTTGTAAATCACCTCTAAAAGCCACTTTGTAATATCCACCATATAAATAGTTGTATTTATAGAAGGTACCTGTGCGGGGTGTATGCGTCATAGAAGGTGCGGAAGAACTTGGTCTGGTTGGGGAAGTCGTCGACGAAGGCGCGCATCGTGGGCACCGAGCCCAATTGCTGCAGGTCCAGCCACATGCGCGGGGAGATCCACTTCGGCTCCGGGTTCACCATCTCCTACGAGACAACACCAACCGGGTACATTACATACACACCGTAAAATCAAAATCAAAAATCATTTATTCAGTGTAGGCCCTGATAAGGCACTTATGAAGGTCTAAATTACCACCGGTTCGGAAAAAAAAGCGTATGTGGCATAGTCACAACTGTCAAAGTAATTCCTGACTACTGAAACGCCGTCAAATCTGATAGCACATACATTTTGAATGGCCTCCGATTATACGTGACAAGTGTATAGATTGCGCTTCAAGTAGTTACGTGGGCGTTCAAACTATGGTGGTAATTTAGACCTTCATAAGAGCCTTATTAGGGCCTAAACTGAATAAATGATTTTTGATTTTGATTTTGATTATGAATGGTCACGTATTATTCGGCCGTGAATCAGTTAAAAATAATTTCGATCTAATACATAATAGTTGTTACAGTATTCATTGGCTATGTGACCAGTGCCGGTAGCAGGAACATTGTCGACAACGTATTCGAAAACGTAGCTCGCGAAATGTCAAAATTGTTCCACGTTCCAATTTCACTTTTCACCGCCGCAGCGCTGTTCATTTTCTAATACAAAAATAGTCGAAAGCGATACGAAAAAGTTGTCGACAATGTTCCTGCTACCGGCACAAAAAAAAAGAAAAGGGAACGTATCAGATAAATTTACATCGGTGTCCTGCAACATAATCATAAACTTTCAACGAAAACCCGAAACTAATCAGTTAAAAGCAATTTTGGTCTAAGGCATAAATCATACGAGTTGTCGTTAATGAAGTTTCTAGACAAGCATCTTAGTATCAAACAAAAGGACGGTAAAGGCTTATGATAAAGATCTATTATTTTAATTGATTAATTAAAAGTGTAGGGCGAAGGAGGTGATCGTGCTCAGCCGCCACAAAGGGAAGATCTTCCAGCCAGGCGGGTCTTGTATCTAGGGAACAAGGCTCCGATCGTTCTTGTCGGAGCCTTGTATATGCATATACTGATTTTCGTGCTGGCGTGTTGTAGAATTGGGACGTATGTATGGAGTTGTCATCCTTTCAATGTTTTGACAGGTAGCAGATTCCAACGTATACTTTATGTAGCGAAGAGGTCGCTACATAAGTATGAATATTCCCTCCTATCTTTTTCTCTTGGCGATTTCCACAATTCCAACATATTATATAATATATTTTGTTACATACCTGTTCAATCTTAGCTCCGTTGAGCAAGAAGTTAAACTCTGCAACCCTTATAGTCCCCCTGTCCAGTAGGATCCTGGCGCACAGCAGGAAGGCGAACAGCAGCTTGTGACGCTCAAACAGACTGCGGCACACGTTCTGGTACAGGAGGAAGGTGAAGTGCTCGATTATGATCTCCACGCGCTCTATTATATCCTCTGGAAACAATATTAGGAATTATTAGCGAAGCTTGATTATTTGTCAGTTAGTTTGGACATAGACAACAAATGAGTGACGAAAGACTGATGAAAAAAGATACAATGCGAATGTGAGTAGCAGAAGCATCAAGGGTCAAGGTGTAACTTTCTCAATCAAATTACCAATTTAGGTACTCAATGTTGTAGATTCTGTTGTACAAAATCACTAAACTAAACAAGTTTGACAGGTCTAAAAAGTCTTGCTATCACTTTCTCATGTGCGGGGTTAAATAAGGATGGCAATATTTTCAGATCTGTCAAATTAGTTATGTTTAGTAATTTTGAACAACAGACTTGGCACCAATGTCAGAAAGGTTTAGAGTACTCGGCACCGGCGGGCATGCTTGACGAGATTTATGAATTTAAGAGATGCATAAGAAATATACAAGTCTGGTGTGAAATGGCACTCTATAGTCTCTGCCCAACCCGGACGGGACTCTTGATGATGATATGTGTGTATCTTCGTAATAAGTCTCGTTATGATAAGAAAAAGGTAAGGAATAATCAACGTTCTCGTAAATCAAAGGATTTCAATAATTAAATTCTACCGGTTCGCTTAACGCCATCTAGTGTCGTATTTAAGCAACATTACATCGGGTACAGCAAGGTTTAGCGCCATCTAGTGTTACATTTGGGCAACTTTACAAGTTGTAAAACTCACCATTAGGCTCAGTCTCAGCCATGCTCCTAATGAACAGTTTGACGAACCACTCCAAGGAGTACTGGTACATGGGGTCGACGTTGGCCATCCCCGACAGACAGAAGAATAGAATCTGTCCCCTGTTCGCTACGGGCACGTAGCCACCGCGAGCCTCGTCTATTTCAAGCGTTGTACGCTCCATATCTTCTACTTTGATCTATTACCGAGGAGTTGTAATATTATGTTAATAAGGCTAATAAGATAATAATTCATATCTGAAGAATATACATTGTGAGCAAAAATCAAATAACGCTCACTAGAGACATCTAGCGATTTATTTAAAAAGCCATCAATCTATTAAATTTAAGTAAAAAAGATAACAAAAGAGGCATTTAAACCAAACATATGGATAAAATATGAAATAATTATTGGCGATATCAATATTATTTAATCTTTCAATCGATTTCAGACATAAACTCTCCACCACAAAAAAAGGCAATATATTGAAGAAACATACAGGTTAAAATACATTTTACTGGATTGAAACCTTACTGAGAGGAGGTGCTCAACAGGTGCTTTTGTAGTAGACTCTGTAATTTGAAAGCTGGTTGAATAAAATACTGACCAGAATCTCGGCACTTTTGATCTTGATAGCTTCCAACGTGAGGATTAGGGGCAGGTCATCTACGGGAGAGCCCTCACTATTGGACAGGCCGTACAAGATGTCTGCTTGCATCTCGGCCAGTTGGGACGCCATCTGCGCCCGAGACACGATCAACTGGCCCCGAAGCTCCTCCAAGTCTGGACGCTCTTGCGCTACCACTATAGACAGCAACTGTTCCGCTAAGCCGCTGTTGGAATGGCGTGATTTAATTAATTATTGTTTCGGGTGTTGTAAATGAGAAATAAGTGATTAACACCCAATAACTGAAACGGCATTCAAAGTTTGAAGGCCCACGTAAATATTTGAAGCGTTGTCAAAATACTATTAATTTCTCATGTAAAATCGGAGGCCACTAAAAATGTGGCCTGGCCTTAGACTTGACTGGTGTTTTAGTAATCGGCTATAAAATAATTTTGCTATCAAAGTGCGACAGAGCAATTTTTATGTACAGGGATGCAGCGAGACAGTGATATTTTTATGTACAGGGATACAGTTAGACAGATCTATTTTTATAATCTCCAATTAGCTCGTTTCACAAACGTTTATAAAATGATTTTTGAAAGAAAATGATGATATTAAAGTTTAAAAAAAATCATGATTCGAATACTACAAAACATCGTAGAGCATACGGGTTATGCGGTTCTGCCAGGTGTATTCTATTTCTGGACTTCAACTTCACACTCTTATACATAATTATATATTATGTACACGTACCTGGGCACCAGGGCAAAGTTGACGATCTGCACCTTGACCGAGGTCTCGGGCGTGTACTTGGGGTTGGGCAGCTTGGTGGTGATGTAGAGCCGGAACCCCGGCATATACGGGATCAGCGAGTCGCCCAGCTTCAGCACCATCTGCCCAGCTTGCCGGAAGTATTGGCGCTTTGGACAAATACTAAAATATTACGACGAGACCGCTGGTCTAGTGGTTAGTATACCTGACTGCTACGCTAGGGGTCGCGGGTACGATTCCCGCCGGGGCAAACATTTATGTGACACATAATATGTTTGTCTTGCGTCTGGGTGTTTGGTATGTATTATAAGTATGTATTTACAAATATATATATATATATATATATATATAAGTATTATATCAGCTGCTGGTTCCCATAGTACAAGCTTTGCTTAGTTTGGGGCCAGATGGTGCTGTGTGATAATGTCCAAGCATTATTATTATTATTCCCTATATTTATTTTACATCTTAGATTTAGGTTTTTTTTTACAATATTCTTACAGTAAAAACACATATTATAAAAAAAAAACACCAAAACTAGGGAGCCGCCGATAACGAGGCGCGAGCCCAAGCTACCGGTGGTTAGGGTTACAGAGTGAGGAACCTTCTGCATCGGACCCTTGACCCCTTATTATTATTATTACCCGAATGCATCCAAAGGAAGATTATGCTTTTCTAATGCATGTTATATATGTATATCTATTCATTCGGCATGCTTTGTAAACAAATTGGCTTGAGAATGATTAGATATTTAAGTAACTGTCAATCGTTTTCAGTGTGGACGTAACATAGGGTAGCCAACAAGCATACGGCCCGCCTGTTGTTAAACGGTTACCATAGGTTAAGGACGCTTGCAACACCAGGAGTGTCTTTTGTTTAAATTGTGTTTGTCTGTTAGAACTTGCCCGTCTAAACATTTATCAATATGGCACCAAAGTTGTAGGACCATTCGTTGTTGATTTTATTTGAGTACTAAAATCTGTAATATTATTATCCTATTTTCATCGAAAATGAAAAATATTCATACATTTTTGATGAAAATAGGAATTCAAAATAACCAAAACAAATTAAATGTCCAATTCTGGAGCCATATTAAAAAAAATCTCAGACAGGCAAGCTATAGCAGAATATACAAAAAAACATATTGACCGGCACTTTCAAATTTGGACCAAATCTCTATGAAACACGGATGATGTCGTTGCTGAATTAAAAAAGCGGTTACCTTCAAAACAGGATCCAAGGCGGGGTCCACCTCCTGGCCGACATTCTCCAGAAGGAGTGGTTTACCGAAGCGCAGGGCGGATTCGAAGTTGCGTAACAAATCTCGGTCGTTGGGCTTGCACACTATCAACCCCTCTATTTTACCCTGAGAATTAATTTTATATCATAAGGAAAAATACTACATTTTGTAGTTGGAAATTGATGGAAATTGACCAGTTAGGTTAGCATGGAACCACAACTAAAGAAAATTACCCAACATAATCGATTGATTTTCAAATTGTTATGTTAAAGCAGTTATTTTTTTGTGAAGTATATGGTGTTATAGTCTAAAGTTTGAAAAAAAAATACAGTGTGGTGGTATTTTTTTCATTTCATTGTCCTTAAATATACCCATTTATGTGAGATGGATTTTTTAATTTTAATAATAATCTTTCCGCTAACCACTTGGTCTATGTACAGAAGCTCCGAGGGATGGAAGTATCTCAGGATAATTTGCCATATCCTCCTCCAGGTTCAAAGAAACCTCATCAAGATCGATCCAGCCTTTTAGTCGTGCAAGCGTAACAAACAGACAGCGAGACAGTTACTTCCCGTGGTGTTTAAGAGGTGTGTAGAAGCAGTGGTGACGTACCATGGCGCGGATCCACTTGTTGGCCTGCGTCTGCGGGTCGATGATGAGCGGCCAGCGCCGGGAGTTGGCCATCAGCACCGCTGACTCCACCGACAGCGGGTCGCGAGGCAATCCGAACACTTGCCACGTCCTACACACACACACACACAAAACATACATTTATATAGATATACGCTTATCAAAAAGTCTAGGCACTGAAAAAAATTTTTTGGCAACCTTTACAAAATGTAAGCCATGTTATGACGTGTATCTGTAAACAAACCAATCAAGACGGTTGATGCTCTATACGAGCTGCGGGTTGCCATACGAATGGCACAGTACAGCCCCCATTATTTCCTACTTTAATTTGCCAGACTACATACATACTGGACTCAACTCAAACAATAAAGGAGGTAGATGCCACTTATGTCACGCTTTATTTTTTACACTAACGGGTTGACAACCATGTCGTTGATGAGGACTCACTGTGCTAGCAGCATTACTATTCGCCCAGCGTATCCACGTGGAGCACTGGCAACCTTAGTCACCGCAGAAACACAACACTACATCAAAACAGTGTTATTTGACTGCGGTCTTCTGTAAGGTGGAATTACAGTCCCCAGTCGGGCTGCTTCAATCGTATTGGGAATCCCCTCGGGAAATCTTAATCACCCTCTTTATATTGTCATAGACATGTGTTATCACCTGATCTGCACCGCGTCGCCCAGAGTGGAGAGCGGCGTGGCTCCGTCGGTGTGCGGCACGCGCACTTCCTAACACACACACGCCACTATTGTTAGTTAGTATTTGAAATTTAAACTTTATGTAATTCTTTTGGTTTTTAAAAGAGTAATTGCTGAGTTTCTTGCCGGATTCTTCTCAGCAAAACCGACCTTCCAAATCCGGTGGTAGATTCTGACGATTTGAAAGTGCTTGCCTGTAAAGTCTAGTCAAATAAAGATCTTTTTGAATTTTGAATTTTGTTAGATAACAATCACATAACACGACCTTAAACTATTATTGAAGGGAATTAAAAATGCGATTCTTCTCAATGTGAATAATCTTTATTTGACTAGATATATCTCTCATCATTGATTATCTTTGTTCCTAACCCGTTGTCGACCCTTTACCTACTCTATTATTACCGATAGTACAGAGTGTAGAGCGCTAGCGTAAAATTGTGGGTCCATTTAGAACTAGTGCCCCGCCCCGGCTTCGCACGGGTAGTCATTAAATTTATCAAATATTTTGCCTACCCGTTATTAGAAATTTTCAGGCGATTTCTCTCCGTAAGAACCACCCTCGTACTTTAAAAACATTTGCGAAATCGGTTCAGCCGCTCTCGAGATTCGCGCTTACCAAGACATTCAGCGATTAATTTTCATATTATAGATAATACCTGCAAGTGTCCCATCCACTGAGCGAGGAGCTCCCTCCGGAACTCGTCAGTGAACGGTGTGACGTAGCCGACAGCGCCTGGAAATTATATTGGATTTAAAAAAAACGAACGAGCCGTACAGTAGTCGCACATGATGTGTAACATCTGACAACTGTACCTAAATTTTAATCATTAATAATTAAACGAAAAACGTCACTTCTAGCGACAAACTCGCTTAATTGGCAACACTATACCCCGGCCTCCACGAAATCACTCCCAGGAAAGCGAGAAGAAAGATTCCGACTATCAATCATAGGTATATCTTTTTAATCTTAACTTTAGGTGTTTCGCGTCACTCCAATGCGAAATATCACATAGTTCAAAATTATACTATAAATTATATAGCTGGCAATCGCTCGAGGTCTGGACAATTGGTGTAACCCGGGTAGCCGACTATCCTTTTGCCATCAGCCATTTCGGATTATACGGGACCAGTGAGGTGATGAATATAACAGTATTGTATTTCGACTCACAAGCACTGAGTAGGATGTCCCCGATCAAGTTGACGATAGCGACGGACAGATCCTTAATGGTCTTGATCCATCGCACTCTTTCACTGGACAACCCGTTCAACAGCCTTTAACACACACATTTACTATCTACATATGTGATTTTCAACCTGTGGGTCTGAGGCTTCTATATGGGAGTTGCAAAAGGTTGAGAAAGCTACATCAGTATAAAATGAATAAAGTTTAAAAATATTAATTAAGAAAAATGTTAATGTTCAACCATTAATGTTAAAGGCCCATAACCCCAAGCCTAATTTTTCATAAAAAATATTGTTATTGAAAACCCGCCAATTTGTAATGAAAATTTTCACACTCATTCTTCCACATTCAAATTGTACGCATTTTATAATACGTCTTTTATACGAAAAAACCTGGATGTCTATTATTATCATACCGCAATCTGAAGTTCAGCAGTTCTAATAAAACAAAGTGTTTTACGTATTGAATTATGCATTTATCCGAACCCTAATTATGAAAAGGAATAAACATGTTGAATTGAATATTTGTCATAAAATAAAGTACATAAAAAGCAACGGGTAGGGGGGTCGCGAGATACTTCTTTATACTAAAGGGGCCGTGTCATGAAAAAGGTTGAAATACACTGCTCTAAGCCATATCACGCCAAGACCCACACGGGTAGCCAGAGAGTAGGTATAGACCGCCATCTCCTCTTGACTTGACTCCTGATACACGCCCGCCTGTTCCGAGTACTCTTTACCACAGGAACATCTTACCACCACGTTACGAAAACGTAACTCAAAATATCAAAATCCTCATACGGAATTTTTGTTCCTCTTTTCGCCGCCGCAGCGCTATTCATTTTTCCACATATAAAATTCTAAAGCGACACGAATACGTAGTTGAAAGTTGTTCTCGGTGAAGCTACAGGTCAATATATAACAGCTATTTATAGAGTTTAATTAGTCGGTTCAATATGACCTATTGGCGCGGTCCATTCGCGCGAGGCACTGGTTGATGTCCTCCTCCATTTTCCTCTTCTCGTCCTCCTTCTCCTGTAAGTACGCGTTCAGTTTCGCGATGCCCTCGAGCAGCGCTTGCATCTTCGCCTTTGCGTTTGCCAGCATAGCTGTAATAGGATAACTCATTATGAATCTTAGTAGGACCTGTCTGTTTTAAAAATCTGTATTCGGCAAAGCTAGCAAGCGATTCTCCTGATATTGCAAGCGTCCGCTTACTACGGTAAACATTTACCATCAGTATGCGTTTGTCACTATACTGGTGTAATAAAAGTATTTATTATGAAAAAAAATTAGGCAGCCATGCTAATGTCTTGCCTTTTCTTCTCAGAAGATTTATCGAACCAGTGTTAGATATTGGTGCCAATTCTGTTGTTCAAAATAACTAAAATTAACTAATTTGACAGGTCTAAAAATATTGCCATCCTTATTTAACCCCGCACATGAGAAAGGGATAGCAAGACTTTTAGACCTATCAAATTAGTTTAGTAATTTGAACAACTGAATCGACACCATTATATCTTTAATATTTATAAGTGCTTTATAAGGACTAAAATTACTAGATTTATCACAGATACCACATGCAATTCCGATGCATAAGGAGTACTTGAAGGACCATATTAGGATATGGTCTACTGTCTTATCAGAATCAGAATGTTGAGGCACAAATTTGTAACAAACAACAATGCCAAAATTACCTTTGAAAGGAGCTACAATATGTGATGGAGCAAGAGTTTGTCACTGTTCCACATTGATCACCAGCGAAAGTAACATGGCAGTAAATTGGTTCTAAAATCACTAGTGACGTAGGCTAGGACTGAATGTCTTTACAGGTGTAGGTGTGAAGATCAATGTGTGGCGTCCATACCCTGCACCATGGCCAGGTCCTTGGCGGCGCGCTCGAGCGCCTCCTTCTTGGGCGCCACGGCCTTGTTCACGTGGTAGAACTTATACATCGCGTGCACCCACATGCACAGCGACATGCACGCCTTCGACACCTGCACACACACACACACACACACAACACGTACATAGCGTGCACACACATGCACAGAGGTGCACACTAGTGCACAGGGGTCACTGTGGAAATGATAAAACTCCATTTAATGACGTCCGAAATATTGTATGGAAGCACGCACGCACGCACGCACGTGTTTCTCGAATTTGGGGCCATAAGGCGGTTGGAAAATGTCTATACCTTTTGAATTTTGCTGGGTTCATAATCGGGGCTCTGTATGAACCGCTTGAGCTTCTTGATCATGTCCTCGGTGATGGACTCCTTGTCGAACTTCATGAGCGAGTCGAGGAAGGCGGTGGGGTCGGCCAGCATCTGCGAGCCCGGCTTCCAGTAGTTCAGCACCTTCTCGCCGAACGACGCTCCTTGCTCCTGCGTACACAATATTATATACACGTCACTCAACTGGTGGTTACCACGGCGTAATTATTTTGGAAGTTCTTTAACACGTTTTGCGACAGGTGTTGACCGGTAGGAATCATCACGTAACGAAATATCGTTATACCTCCTTCATGCGACTCTGTGTCTGTATTATATACGAGCGAGCATGTGAGCTAATATTGAGATTCGAGCGACATTGCGCGCCGGTTGTATGTCCTCTATACAGAGCGCATGAAAATTTCGTTAAAATTATTTAT
Organism: Falcaria lacertinaria; assembly: GCA_951449985.1. Taxonomy (NCBI): domain Eukaryota; kingdom Metazoa; phylum Arthropoda; class Insecta; order Lepidoptera; family Drepanidae; genus Falcaria; species Falcaria lacertinaria. The sequence continues at coordinate 8,013,771 of OX602129.1, forward strand.
TTTTGTTTTCTACACAATAATAATAGTAAAGAGAAAAGCACTATGAATCAATTGGGGCAACGTTTTCGTATCGCCTTCGGCTATATTTGTATTGAAAAATGGACAGCGCTGCGGCGGTGAAAAGCGGAACTAAAAATTAGTATGACAATTTTGACATTAATAACAAAATTCGCGAATTACGTTTTCGAATACGTAGTTGCAAAATGTTCCTGCTACCGGCACTGTACTAATTTCAAAACCTCTTTCATCTGTAGAATACTAAATCATCCCTGCATAGCATAACAGACTATGTATTTTATTCGACTTGAAAAAGCTAGTAATCGATACGTAAGTTGTAATCTGTGATATGGCACCTTGATAGGTTTAATGTCGAACACGACGCAGAGTGACTCTATGACGAGCACGACGCCGCCGGGAGGTTTCTTGAGCGCCTTCACCTCCACTATGTCGTTGCGGTTCAGTTCCTGCAGGGCCTTCTCAGCCGCTCGCAGCGCGGGCAGCGCCTCGTCTGACACACAATCATACTAATATAGACGGTGGAAAGGACAACAAAGGAAACTCCACTTTGGTCGAAAATGAGTTTTATATGCAGTTCGATAGATTCTTGGATTTGCTATCGATCTGCCTATGTTAGAAGCCAAACGGAATTTTACAAAATTTCAAAAAAAACACAAATAAATAAAAAATAATCATTTTGGTCCTTCGAGTCACATTATTAGGTACGTACCTAAGTCCCTCTGAGCATCCTCTGCCATGGCTTTGGTTTCAGCGGCCATCGTCTCTGCGATAGCCTGCTCCCTCTCCACTTTGATGCGAGCCTCTTCTGCTATCGCCTACATTCATACACATAGACTGAGTTTCTTGTCGGTTTGCCATCCATTTTGCCAATCTGATAGGGCCGGCCAACGCATTTTTCTTTGTATATGTATAGTTAGAGCTTGCCCATCTGAACGTATATTGCTATAGCACCGAAGCTGTAGGATCTTTTGTCCTTGATTTTATTTGAGTTCTAAAATCTGAATTTTCATAAATTTTTGTTGAAAATAGGAATTCAATATAATCAAAACAAATGAAATTTCCTGTAATTTCCAACTTTAAATGCTCAAACGGACAAGCCATAACAGAATATACAAAAAAAGTTTTGGACCAAATGTCTATGAAACATGGATGATGTCATTTTATATAATGATACTATCGATAATATAGCAAGGCTATACTGACCGTGTCGATGGCGATCTGGTCGATGACCTTCCTGGTCTCCTCGGCCGCCTTCTCCATGAGCGGCTTCAGCTCCGCCAGCTCTATCTGGAGCTGCTTCACTTCCACCTCGGTCTGGTTCAGTTTGTTCAGACCTGTAGAGAGGACGCTGTCTTATCAAACGAGTTATTAATACAGGTGTGTGGTGATCTTGGCAGGGTCGCCATTCGAAGATTGGAAGCGGTTATAAATGAGACAACTTCTCTGTTATAATGCCGCATTTTGATTGTCCTACATAATAGGGGGGAGAGGTGACTCTCAAGTACACCAATCTTAGCTAATAATATAAATGTGAATGTGAGTTTGTTTGTAACGCTTTCACGCCTAAACTCAACAGATATTTATGAAATTTAGCACACACGTAGTCAAGGGTACAGGAAAAGGACAAAGCGTAACTTTCATTCGGAAAAAAACTCTAATACCACGCGGGCTGAGCGGCGGATAAAAGCCAGTTCGCTTTGAATAATTATTTTGTTTTCTTTAAATAGGTCAATAATGGATACTGACCAGTTTTGAGTGCGTTGGACTCTGTGAGGATGGCCTTCTGTTTCTTGCGGAACATGTCCTTGTAGGCGCCGAGCATCTCCATGTAGGACATGGGCGTCACGTAGTTGAGGCGGCCCAGCTGCGCCAGGAACCGAGCGCTCGCGTCCGACACGCTCTGGTGCGCGAAGCAACACACCGACTGCACACACACACACACACACATATATATATACATACACACACTATACTACAATCACAAGGCTACCCAAACAATGCCTTAGATAGCTGACTAACACTTAAACAACACTACGTTGACAGAAACATCCAAGCCTGCCTTCAGCTGACACACACATATGTGTACGTACATATTTCACACAGTTTTATTCGTTTCAAATAAACGCCATAAGAATTGTTGAAGAGCCGAAGCTCACAAGCGGATTAGATTAGAACCCCTAAGTCGACATCGACAAGAAAGTTCAGCCTCACACATTGCAACCAATTGAGTAACATTCTGAGCGGTTTTGAGGTTACTTTATTGCGCGTATGCACAATCCGTAATTCGTAGATCTATTCAAGACAACGCGCAATGAATACTCCTAATATTGCGAGTACTATAGGCTACGGTGACCGCTGGCTATGTAGGATGTACGCTTGCTACAGGCACAAGCCCTGTTAAAGGTGAAACATGTACTGACCACCATAGATTCGATGATGTCGTCGGTGGTATCCAGCTCGGGCATGTTTTGGAAGAAGTGGTTGGCGACGGACTCGAGAGCAGACTTGGGCCACTCGCTGAACCAGTCGATGGTGCAGCAGTTCACCAGCGACGGGAACTGGCGGAGGCGCGCGCGGAATATCTGCACATAGGCGGGTATATGTATATATAGTGGGCATTTGGATACAGAGAGCATTTTCATTCAGCTATAATTTTGATAGCGTGTGCACTTTGATAACGTGTGCATTTTGATACAGTGAGCATTTGGATAATGTGGTACTTTCGATACAAAACAATGGCTATTCTGATAATGTTGATAAGTTGTAAATTTCTATATAGTTAGTACTTTTATCCAGCGTTCATTTTTATTTCAGTGATCTTTTTTATACACCCTATGACTACTACCGCGTAGAAATAAAACAAAATTTCATTTCTTAAATATCGCAAGAGTAACTCAATCTTTTCCCGGGATAAACAGTAGCGTATGTGTGAGTGCAGATCATGGTCTCCAGTACAATTATAAACTTAAAACCATTCTGCCGTTATAGATTGATTTAGCAACAAACTTTAGCCTTTATAATATTACTAGCGGCCCGCCCCGGCTTCGCACGGGTAGACATTAGTTTCGGAGCATAGTCATTTATCAAATATTTTGTCCACCCGTGCGGAGCCGGGGTGGGCAGCTAGTATAATATATAGCTTTTGTTACTCAGTGATAATTTAGCTTTCTAACGGTGAAAGATTTTTTTAAATCGGTCCAGTAGTTTCGGAGCCTATTCAATACAAAACCACAAAAATACAAATCTTTCCTCTTTATAATATTAGTGTAGATGTAGTTAGTGTAGATAGGAAGACTCGTCTCACCTCCCCTATAGGACTCATAACGACAACGATGTGCAAGTTGCTCCTAACACGCTTCTGATAGCAGGCGAACAGGTTAGTCTTAGTTGCCGCTAAGTTCATCTCCATTACGGCGTGACGGACGGACATGTAGATTTTATCCAAGTCCTCGGCTTCATAGATGTTCGGCACGTCGCCGGAACTCAGAATATTGTTCAAGTCCTCGAGGAAAGACTCCATTTTTATCTGGAACACAGGTTAATTTAACTACTACTCATCAGCGTCATAGCATTGTCCCTAACATTATTGGGTCTGGTCACCATTTGCCCATTGGATTTGACCATTTGTCTTTTGAAAATCATTTTACAGGTATGTCAGATATGAAAACGTTCTGCGCCGGTAGCAAGAACATCTTTCGACTACGTATTCGAAAACGTAACTCTCAAAATGACAAAATGTTCTTATGAATTTTTAGTTCCACTTTTCACCGCCGCAGCACTGAAAAGCTTCATTTTTCCATAAAAAATAAGTTTAAGAAAGAATGTTTTATTTTCCACACACACACACACGACACAAGAAAACAAAATCATACCAATAACAGTAAAAAAAATATTTTAATAGAACTACATTAAAGACTATGAAGATTACGATACGAATACGATAATAATAAAGGCGATACGTAGTCGCAAGATATTCTTGCTCAGGCTACTGAAACACCTCTAACGAATGTCAAAGAATAATCAATTGGCAACCGGGAATGACGACTTATGCAAGCCGAGTCACGAAGGGAACTCGGTGTCAATTAAGTTAACTTAACTGCGAAGATCGATGACGTATGCATTAAGAACTAAACTACAATATAACTATTATATAGAAATTCAATGAGGATTAATTAATAAGGCTGCTTCTAACCTGTGCGTCAGAGAACAAGAAGACAATCCCTCTGTTTTCAGCGCCCGCCTTCATCATGGTCTGTTTGAGGTCGTCGCGCCACTCGGTCTGTCCGTACGCCTTGGTGATCTCTATCTGAATACACGTCAGCTCCGCCATGCTGGCCGCCAGCCGAGATAGGGACTGACGGCCTGCGGGAAGAAAACAGCGCTCAGTGCCGGTAACAGAAACATTGTCGACAACGTATTCGAAAACGTAACTCGCGAAATGTCAAAATTGTCATACTCATTTTTAGTTCCACTTTTCACCGCCGCAGCGCTGTTCATTTTTCAATACAAAAATAGTCGAAGGCGATACGAAAACGTTGTCGAAAAAGTTCATGCTACCGGCACATAACAACAACTTACATAATGGTATTGCACTGCGCGGTTTCAAAGGAGCTTCCTCTTGAGGACAATGAAATTGTGGAATGAACTCTCCTCCGCGGTTTTCCTTAAAGAGTACAGCATGGGGTTCTTCAAAAAGGGTGTGAGATATCTGAAGGTTCAGCAACGCGCATGTGATACCCCTGGTGTTTCAAGTTTCCATAGGCTACGGTAACCGTTTACCATCAGGCGGGCTGTATGCTTATTTGCCACCTTAGTGGTGAAAAAAAAACTAAGAACGTTACAGGAAGAGTAGTAGAAATATATTGTTATAAGTAGTATAAGACCCGTCCTGTGTAATCTATGAAGGAAGTCTTTGTTCAGCAGTGGATGTCCATCACGTGGGATGATGATTATTCGTTTGGATTAGACAGCCCCAAATATTTAATTGATCAATGAGGTTGCTAACAAACCATACGATGTACTATGTATGTCGGAAGGCACAGTTAGGTACCAAAGTGAATTAATTATAAACTTTTCACATATACCTAGTGATACCACACTACTACATCAAGGGAAGGTCCTCTATATTTGAAAGAAGAAAGACAGAAAGACAAAAAAAAATTCATAACAACACGTAAACATATAAAAGAGGAAGACATTTGTAGAGGAAGAACATGGTGTCGTGATGAAACGGTCCCAATTCAGCATGTGCTTTAACGGATGGCCTATGACGGACAACCAGCGCTGATCATCCGTTGGGACCGGTTTTTTTTTAATTTGGTTAGTTTGAATGTTAGTTGTACCTGACCCGCCCATGCCGAGCAGCAGCGCGTTGGCCATGGGTTGCCGCATGACGCGAGACACGCGGCACAAGTGGGCCACCGCGTCTTCGAACAGCACCAGCTCCAGAGGCGCTGTGGTCGCCAAGTTGTACTCCAATAGGTGGTGAGCCAGTACCTCCTCCAGCTTCACACACACACACACACACATTAAATCTTCTTAACATGGCCAGGACTCGCAGCCATAGCGTAGGTAACATGTGAGACATGCGGGACAGATATCGATGGTGACACCATCGATATCTGTCCCGGATGTCACCCCGGATGTCACCACCGAAAACAAATAAAACGACCAAAAAAGGGAGACATGCAGCTTACAAACTTTACCAGTTCTCTGAAGGGAGTTATAATCAGTCTATAAGGCACTCTGGGCAGACCGATAATTACGCATATAATAATGGTTGGTACACCTGTTGCAAGTCACAAATATAATTGTAATGTGGCAACAATTATTAGCTTGTAAATAAAACATGTATATCTCTGTATATCTCTAACATTTCATTAACAGTTATATGTCACTGTTATTAGTTCATCTCTATGTGGACATGACGTATATTACCTATACACGATTCTCGCCATAAATTGTAACAAACCAAATTATATTCGGTGGAAATTAAGAGTTTTAATACCTCTTACCTATCTCTTCGGGGACCCTTGTGGGAAGGCGTGAAGATTTATTATATAACGACTCACTGGTAATGGGACTGGTACCCACCTCGTCCTGGTCAGTGATCTCAACGTACTTCTTTTCATCAGCACCCAAATCCATAAAATCGCCGAATAGCATCAATCGACCGCCGACAACGTCCGCCGATTTCTTGCCGAATTCAGTTCGGATTTTCTTGTTCAGCAAACTGATGAATTATATATATATATATATATATATATATATATATTGACTTTGTGAGCCTGTATCTATCGCCAATACTGACAACATTTTGCGAGAATCACTCTAAAGTAAGTAACGATACACTCATTCTAGAAAACCATCATGTTTTCACGATGGTCTTTCAGTTGAAAGACCTATACATGGGGAACTCAATTCATTCGGCACAGAGAGCAATCCCAATATAGAAATTTGGAATAAATATAATGCACAGTGAATTTATTCGAAGACTTACACTAACTGTTTCCCCGCGACTTCGCCCGCGTATCAATATAATATATAGCCTATGTTACTCAGTGAAAATGTAGCTTTCTAACGGTGAAAGATTTTTTGGAAACGGTCCAGTAGTTTCGGGGCCTACTCTAATATACAAACATACACACACACAATAATACAAATCTTTCCTCTTTATAATATTAGTATAGGTAATTAAGGTCTTGACACTTACTTGACAAACCACTGTCTGTCTTCGTTGTTCACTAATCTGTCCTGGTACACGCGCTGGTGTTCATGGTACCACAGTCTTATTACGTCGTCTTCATCCTAATATACACAAACAAATATTACCATTTCATTATACATTGTCATAATCTGTAACCAAACGTTAACGCCTTCCCAGAAGGGTACCCCAAGTTATAGGCAGAGGTTTAATATCCACTTTTATCGAACATTATTTGGTGCCAAAGTGACAGATGTTGAGTCCGTCGCCGTCTCTTACTACATACGTCCTTGAATTTCGAAGACGTATGAAGGTTTCCTCACGTAAAGCTCGTAGTGTGAGTAATCACTGCACTTAAGTTTTAATAAACACTAATTGGTATGTTTGACCTGTGCAAAACTGAACCACTGATCTTAGTTACGGTTGGCTGACCGCTGGACAAAGAGACTGGCTGGGTCGCACATTCAATTTGACATTTATTACCTTACCATTAAGGTCGTGAGTTTGATTAGAGCTACTTATATAAATTTGATGACTTTGCTATGTTAAGAATTGTATTGAACATTGCCTGTAGAACGGCTTACCACCTGTCACGTTGGAACGTAAGATATTTTGTTTAACAATAATTTAATTTGTTTTTTTTATAATAATTAATTTAATACCATACCTTGACATGTTTGGGGTCCATCATGAGGATGCCCTGGAAGACCTTGCTGAGGTCGCGCAGGTTGAAGGTGTAGTGAGACTTAGTGGGCGTGGGCAACAGTTCCTCGACCAGACTGCCGAATATATCTATAGAGGCCTTGAGGAACGGCCCTTCTCTCACTGGCACTTTGTCGAAGTTGCGAGTCCAAGAGCACAGGATCACGTTGAAGATGCCGTACTGTATCAAACACGTTACTTTTATGCTACTTTATTAGTCCCACCACGAGTTTTACGTAGAAGGAATAGATCGTGAGGAAACCTGCATACGTCTGAGAAGAAACTCAAGGACGTATGTAGTGCCTAATAGACGGCGATGGGCTCACCATCGGTCACGACCGCTGTGGCTAGGTATATCGTCTTGGTAATTAAAGTATTTGGCAATGGCAAGCAGACGAAGTGACGAAGAAGACGAACTGGTTAAGCCCAAGTAACCGATTTTCATTGCAAACGATATAGGAGGATGGGAAAAGTATGAATTAATAGTAGCCAGGAGCACATGAAGCGTTACACTCTTCAGCGCGGACGCAACACTTGGAATGGAATAAATTCTTCGATTCAAGTTTCGAAGTGGCAATTATAATCAGGCTGGGCTTTGAAACTTAATTGCATTGCAATTGTAATTATTTTTTAACTCTAGATGCAGCTACTCCCCGCCCTCGTTGGCGACTCACACGAGTACAGTACCGGTAGCAAGAACATTTATCGACTACATATTATTTAAAAACTTAACTCTCAAAATGTCAAAATGTTCATACGAATTCATAGTTTCACTTTTCACCGCCGCAGCGCTGTTCATATTCCCATACAAAAATAGTCGAAGGCGATACGAATACGTGGTCGCAAGTTGTTCTATATTTAGAGGCCAAGAACTTCTAGAGTGGAGACCACGTACTGGAAAACGCAACGTCGCCCACTAGATGGACCGATGACCTGATAAAGGTCGCTGGCAAGCGTTGGATGCGGGCCGCATTGAATCTGTCATTGTGGAAATCTATGGGGGAGGCCTTTGTTCAGCGGTGGACGTCTATCGGCTGATGATGATGAGTGTTTCTTGGTCGGGCTACAGTACCTTGCTAGAGTACTCCATCTCGGTGAAGGAGATGTAGTGGAAGTGTCGCATGAGTCGCATGGTGACGGGGTTGCGGCCGCCGCCTGGCGGGCCCATGGCCGCCACGATGCCCACGTCCACTAACATCTTGAACTCGCCTATGTTCAGCCGGTCGTACCAACCTACAAACATCACGATAGGGATCTTGAAGTAGCCAACCTGGACCAGTCCTTGCACCTTACAGAAAATCGTTGCCAAATAACTTCCTGATGTACTATTAGTTTCAAGAACATATCACGTTGAAGGACGGTCAGAGACGATTATATTAATCAATGGTACGGTATATTGGTGCCAATTCTGTTGTACAAAATTACTAAACTAAACTAACTTGATAGTTCTCAAAGTATTGCTATCCCTTTCACATGTGCGCGGTTAAATAAGGATAGCGATACCTTTAGAACTGTTAAATTACAGAATTGGCACCATTGTTTCAAAATTTAATAACTTTTTTTCCTGAACAAAAATAATAATATTCTTTTCATTAATTTTAGGAAAAGAAAGAATTGCAAAATTTTGCCCCAATGTGTTTTTACGAATCTTTATATTTTCATTGCGTAGGCTCAACTTATCGCGCTAAAAGACTACCTACCTTACTGCGTACATGATTCAGCTGAAAGTGTATTGCCGTGAGTGATCCTTACCAGAGAAGTCCATGAACTGCCTGAGCAGCTCGATGGGCGGCTGAGCGCCGTACACCTCCAAGGCGGGCATGTTCAGGTCGTCGATGAAGAACACCTGCCGCTTGGTCGGCGGAGGACCGAACACTCCGCGACGACGACGGTCCAGCTTACTGTCTATTACGTCCTTAAAGGGGAGGGAAAAATTAAACTACTAAATTAATAATAAAATAAAATAAAAAAACTACTAAATTAAACTAATGCAGCAAAGTTTATTTTTAGTTCTGTTTATTGTTTGCAAGGAAAAAACTATTTAGCTCTTTAAGATCTTAAACATTTTAAAAATTGAAATGTTTGACTCTTCCTACTCAAAAGGTTGCCGACCCCTAAGGTAATTATCGATAGAATTTATATGGCACATTGAACATTCGTTGTATTGTGTATTAAACAACTGATACTGGTGTCCTTTCTGTCGTACAAAATCACTAAACTTAAGTAATTTTCCAGGACTAAAAAGTCTTACTATCCCTTTCTCGTGTGCGGGGTTAAATAAGGATGTTGCCATCCTTATTTACTTGAAGTCCAAGCAAATTAGTTAAGTTTAAATATTTTGTACAGCAGAATCAACACCTCTGTTGACAAAATTTTAGGCGGATATGACGTATTTGTAGGTTTCGGGTGAAATATTCCAATCAAAAAGTACTAATGCTTTGAACTATTACTGGACAATAAATAAATAGAAAAACATTATGTGACACCAAACTGGCAGTTATAATCCTTGGTGAAGACTCAAACCACAAATCTTTATAGTATTTAATATTGAAAATCTTGCTGGATTCTTCATAACAAAACCTTCTCAATCGACGAAAGGAATCACTTGTATTAAATTAACCTTATTATCCATAAACATTTTTTAATTGCCTACCTGCGTCTGATTAGCAGAAGTCCTCGCTGAGAACACGATGAATTCGCATATGAACTTCTTGTGCAGCCCCCGAGACAGTTTCGATGAGATGGTGACCGTCTTCCCGGTGCCGGTGGGCCCCACGCATATCACGTGGTTGTAGTTGGCTATTTTGTAGCCGAGTATCGCTGCGCTGCGCACGTTGTCCATTGTTGGCACTTCAATGTCTGAACGACGAAAGAATATAAAAACTAAATTATTATTATTATAGATAAACATATCTTCACGCCTTACCACAAGTGTTTCCGAAGAGGTAGACAGAGGTTATACAACACCCACTTTCCGCCTTAGATAATTTGGTGCCAACGTGACAAATGGTGAGTCCGTCGCCGTCTCTTAGGCACTACACACGTCCTTGAATTTCTTCTCTAATAAATATTCACTTATTTATTGAATAATGATTTTAAAACTAAAAACTTCAGTGCAGTGATTAGTCACACCACGAGCTTTACGGTGAAATAAAACATCCTGAGGAAACCTGCATACGTCTAAGAAGAAATTCAAAGGCGTATGAAGTGCCTAAGAGACGTCGACGGACTCACCATCTGTCACGTTGGCACCAAATTATCATCGGTGGAAAGTGGGTGTTATAACATTCTGCCTACATTCTCGGGGACCCTTGTGGGAAGGCATGAAGATATATTATTATCTTTACATAGTATTAAATGAAGTCGCTTTCACTGTCCTGTCGCTTAGATCTCTTCAACTACTCTACGGGTTTTAATGCAGTTTTCAGCAATAGATAGATTACTATTTCTTGAATCATCAAGAGGAAGGTTTTATGTATAATTCATTTAGTATTCAGTTTTGTGTAAAGCATGCGAAGCCGGGACGGGTCTCTATCTCTATATATAAAAATTAATCCCTATTTCCCTTGGTCACGGCATCACTCGTAAATGGCTAGGGCGATTCCGCTAATTCTTTTTCATTTGTGTTTGTTACTGTCAGGAGAAGGTTCCTTTAAGAGAAGGAACATTTTTAATTTCGCGATAAACTAAAGTCTTTTTGCTATGGTGTTTTTGACATATGAATTCATAGCTAAGACAGGACAACGCTTGTCGGGTCAGCTAGTTATTTATAAAAGTGACCTGCATACTGCCACTCGGGGTCGACCTCATAGGGCTCCATGTTGGCCATCCAGTTGTACCAGAAGGGGTTGGCGGGCTCGCCGTCCTCCGTCGTGTCCGTGAACCCTCCGTCGTGTAATCTGAACGATACGAGAACTTCGTCTAATCACTACATAGTATATAATAATAATAATAAAAACGTTAATTGGAATAATAGTGTATATATTTTACATAATATATTCTAAAGAGAGATAGTTTTAAACAATTTTACCTGAACAAGGAATAAACTTGTATCTCAGTCTCAGTATAAAACAATGTCGCTTCTTACTGTTTGTCTGTCTCTATGTATGCGTACATATTTAAAACTACGCAACGGATTATGATTCGGTTCTTTTTAATAGACAGAAGAGTGATTTAAGGGGCAAGTGTTTATGTATAATTTATTTGTGTTTTGTATGTATTTAAGGTATATCGCTAACGGGTCCGTAGTTACTTCATAAAGATGGATGGTTCAAATGAAAGATATTGATGTATAACATCCTTCCTTTTCCTGCGAGTGATTTCTTGATGTAGGACATGCATTTACGGATCGGCTTACAGGAACCCGGGGAAAAGTGTTGCCAATTTAGCGACTTTGTTCCTAGAAGTGACGATGTCAGTGTGAATGAATGAATTAATCATAAATCTATGAGTGACACAGAATATCGTACAATACATAATTAGGAAAAAAACTATAATAATTAATACACAAAAAACATAGGTGACTTTGGCGGGAATCAGGCGGAGCGGTTGAGATTTTTTCCAGTGTGTCGTAAATTGTGTTATAGTGATCTTTAATGTGTATTTTTGGTGTCGATATGTGCAGTAAAGTTTCATTTAGTGACTGATTTATAGGAGCATTGGAAATAATGCCATAATACGACTTTTGGGTTAAGTGATTTATCATTTTGGTCAATAGGTTACCTCTAATCTAAAGGCGTGTTACGATCTGCTACTGCCGTGGGTTGTCTCCAGAAACTCCATTGGGCGTTAGAATGCATGACACTAGGCATTTTAATGCGGCAAACACGAGAAATTTTGCAACATGAAAATTCTCTAACACTCGACACTGGCAAAAATAGTCCCTGAAGGGATTGATTGCCATACTTAGGAAGAAGAAGAAGAAGAAGAACCCCCTACTCAGTGTGTGTGTGTGTGTGTGTGTAAATGATAACTCACGTGTAATCATAAACCCGTCCTTCCTTGGGGAAGAGCGGCTTGAGGCCGGCCTCGACGGTCAGCTCGCGAATGAAGTCCGAGAATATGGCGCGGCCGTTGTGGTCGCACGTGGCGCCCACCGACCAGATCACCGCCCACACCACCCAGCACGGCGCCAGGCGGGCTGACACGACATCATCATCATCGAAAAAAAATCGATTTATCATGATCATATCATCACGAGGTAGGAGGTTTTATATGGGCAAATTACCAGTCCTACGGCGGAGAAAAGTACAACTAAAAATTCATATGAACATTTAGATAGTTACGTCAGGGTCGGCAACGCGCGAGATACGTCTGGTGTTGCAAGCCTCCATAGGCTACGCTAGCCGCTTACCATGAGGCGGGCCGTATGCTTGTAAGTGGGTTTGGAATAGGTAGTGGTGTGGTGGTGTGGGTAGTTACGCATGAGCGCGAGGAAGGGCGGCGCGGGCGGCGGGCGGTCGTCCTTGCCGGTGAGCGGGCGCAGGCGGTAGTCCAGCAGCTCCAGGAACTTCAGCACCAGCGAGCAGTCGATGGACGTCACCAGCTCCGTCAGACGTGAGCGCAGCAGCGACAGCGCCGGGTACAGGTACGTCGTGATCAGACCCGGCAGCGACTTGCGGATGTTGTCCGCTATCTGAACGACGACCAACAATTACACATATATATATATATATATATATAAAGAGAGAGAGAGAGAGAGAGAGCCAGTAGTGTTACCGGCGGCAGGTTGGTCTTGAGCCAGGCGTTGACTAGCGGCGGCAGGCCCACGACGCGCGAGTCCAGGTACACCATGCCGCAGCGCGAGACGGTGGCGGGCGAGGCCACGGCCAGGTCGCCCACCTCGAAGATCATCCGCTGCCGCTCCGTCAGCTTCATGATCTCGCCGCTCGACAGGCACAGCTTCTTGTTGTCGTCCAACACCTGCACACAACACACAACTCACCACTCATACATACAATCAGTCTAGGTAAGGCAACGCGCGAGTGATACCCGTGGTGTTGCAAGCATCCATGGTACGAAGAGATTGATCAATGTAGAAGATGCAAAAGAGGTGTGCAAATCAAGTGATCGGCGCTGTTAGTTACCCCGTGGAGGACTTGGCATGATGATATGTCCAAGGCTAGTAGGAGAGATGAAGTTAAAAATATACTCACAGTATTCATGTTCTCAATCCAGACTGCGTCGACGGGTCCGTCGAAAACGTACCAACGTCTATCGGTGTCTTCCGCGGCGATGCCTCCTCGCACCAAGCTGGACAGGATGCCGTCCGTCCTGACAAACAATTATTTGTTTAACACTAACATCATCATTATACATCACTGACAGACCGAATAATACTCATGCGGTCAAATACAGAAACGACATTTAAAATTTGTATGCCCACATAACTGTTTGAATTCTCGTCAAAATACAATTTCTCATGTAAAACTCGGAGGGTACTCAAAATGTATGTGACAATAGATTTGACTGACGCATTCTGTGGTGAGGGAGTTGGCTTTTTTCGGAACCGGTGGTAATTTAGACCTTCATAAGTGCCTTATTATGGCCTAAATGTTTTTTTTGATTTGATTTGAGTTACCACTCATGTGTCTGCAGGTCGAACTCCCCGTAGAGCTGTCCCATGGTGATGGACTTGGGGTTGACGACGAACGTGTGCACCGGCGTGAAGGGGAACCCGTCCGGCGCCAGCTTGCCCCTGATGGACGTCAGCGCGTCGCGCAGGATCTCGTAGCACTACACACACAACACTCAACTATATTGAATCAACACTTTACAAACAACTAGTTTCAAAGTGACTGAATCAACCACCGGACCACAGCCACTGACAACACACTACCACTAGACAATAATAATAACGTTATTTATTGGGAAAATTGAGGCAAGTTTTAATAAATTACTAATAATATATCTACACGCCTTCCCACATGGGTCCTCGAGAATATAGGCAGAGGTGTTACATCCACTTTCCACCGAAGATAACTTGGTGCCAACATGACAGATGGTGCGTCCGTCGCCGTCTCTTAGGCACTACATACGTCCTTGACTTTCTTCTCGTAAGTATGCAGGTTTCCTCACGATGTTTTCCTTCACCGTAAACCTCGTGGGGTGACTAAACACTGCACATAAGTTACAAAAATTGATTGGTATGGGACGGTGGGATTTGAACTTGCGTCGCTAGAATAGCAGGCAACGCTTCATACCACACGGCCACCACGGCTCAAATAATGAAAACTAAGGATGGATGCTACATTTCCTTACTAGAAATTTTCAAAATGAAACAGTTGCCAATACTTCGGGCAAATCATACCTTAGTTTTTCCGCCGCCAGCGGGCCCTACCAGCATAAGGCCGTGTCGCACAACCGTTGTTTCATACAGCTGGATTATTTTGAACACAAACGCTGTAATGTTAAGGCACCTTTATTAAATACCAGTATGTGACATGGATAACCATACAAACTGATAAGAAACCATAGCAGCTAACACTTATACGGAACGAAAATTTGAAATTCACAAACCCACTGGAAAATAATAAATCTATACTAGCCAAATTTAATCAAATTGTTACTATCTGCAGCTTATGGTTGACGCTTATATCATTTCGGTAGATAAACACTTATAGTAAATTGTATGGAACAAGTCTGATTTTTTTTCCGCAATCAGAGATACAACTCAATTTAATATTTTCGTAACAGTTAGTTAGAACTTACTGTATAAGTCATCGTATCCTCGCTTGACCAGCATATTCCTGATGGACGTCTCCATGATGCCGTAGTCCACGATGGGGATCTCCACGCGTGGGAACAGATCCGATATTATACCTAAGAACCGCATGTAAAAAGGTTTAGTATCCGAAAACAATGGCAGGAAATTATCACCGAATTTTTTTTTAAATCTAAAGTAAACAGCTTTCTGCTCGTATATACGATCGCGTCATTAATTACTCTTTTTTTTATACAACTAAATTGGCACACCAGCATACGGCCCACCTAGTAAGCAGTCACCGTAGCCTATAGCCGCTAGCAATACCAGGGGTACCACTAAGTTTCCAACTCTGTTGTTGACGAGGAGTCACTGTGCTAGCAGCATTACTACTAGCGCAGCGTATCCTCGTGGAGCACTGGCAACCTTACTTACTGCAGAAACACAACACTACATCAAAGCAGTGTTATTTCACTGCGGTCTTTTGTAAGGTGGAGATACAGTCTCCAGTCGGGCGGCTCCAATATTAATGAGAAAGTATCTATTATGAAACACAGAGTTAAAAACAGATGTAAGGAAATAATTAGTGACCTTCTGTGCAATATTTATTGCAACTCATGCCGGGCATATCGATAAGTGGTCAAGTGATAGATAGAGCAGTTGCGACAAAGACGTTGTCATCTTTGTAACCTCCAGTTTCAGATACAGCATCAGCGTGATATGCTAATAAATTTGAACTGTCTGATAGCAAGAGCGATATTTGTTCAGCTTGTTTTATAGTGGGTGTTACCGTTGAAGAGCACCAGGTCGTCGGCCAGGAACTTGGGCACGTTGACATCGCGGAGCGCGCGCAGCACGATCTGCCGCTCGTCGCCGTCCGGCATCTGGCGGATCAGGTTGCCCGCCACCGTGATCACCGTCTTCACCGCGCGCATGCCGAAGTCGTAGTGGTCCTGCACACAACACAACCAATATAAAAAGATTTACTCACGGACATCAAAAGGCAATGGCAAGTAGATACAGCTAGGATTATACCGTAAGTGATCTCCACAACCGGCGTCATCCCGAACACTCTTCAACCGCACGCACTCTTCAAACACACTCCAAATGCCCAAGTCCACTCTCACTCATACAAAAAGCCACCATACTCAATACGTGTCGCCTCACTCGCAAATTTCTCTCATCAGCCTTATCCTCCTAAACTAAATTACCTAGAATATTAAAAAATAACTTTCAATACTCATCATCCTATCCAAGTCTGTCGCCCCAAACTAAGCAAAGCTTGTACTATGGGAACCAGTAGCTGATATAATACTTATATACTTCTTTTTAGTAAATTCGTACTTATACATGCCAAACACCCCGACGCAAGGCAAACATATTTGTTACATAATTATTATTATTTTTTTGCCCCGGCGGGAACGCGAACCCGCGACCTCTAGCGTAGCAGTCAGGTGTACTAACCACTAATCCAGCGGTCTCGTCAAATTTGCTTTACTCACACACGGCCGTATAATTAAACGGCAGTTCAAGTTTTAAGACCTACGTCGACCAACGACCAACTATTTGAGACGACGTTAAAGGAAAATTTTGTGAATAATATTAGGCAACGCGCGAGCGATACCCCTGGTGTAGAAAGTGTCCATAGACTATGGTAACCGATTAACATCAGTCAGGCCATATACTTGTTCGCCAAGTTAACTGGAATACTGCAAATATGATGAATTTGTATTTAGTAAAAAAATAGGAGGCTATTCAAATTTAGTGTGGCATTAGATTTGATTAGCGTTTCAGTATTCGGCCAATAAGCTGACAAATAATGAAGTGTAAGTGGGTGTCATTGTAAAGAAGAAAAAAAAACATTTTTATTATACGTTCACGCTTATAACCTATGCTACTCAGTGATAATATAGATTTCTTACAGCAAAGTTTTTTTTTTAATCCAGTATATTTTAGGTTTATTCGTTACATACAAAGATACAAAACTTTCCTCTTCATAATATTAGTGTAGATATGTACATATAAAGACAAATCTTGTCTCGAAAAAAAAATACCTGCGATGACAGTTGCTCCGAGCTGAGTCGGAATGTGGTGGTGATCTTCCCGGCGAGGATCTTGGCCTCGAAGAAACCGAAGGAGAAGAGAGATATCTCAGCGATGAGCGCGTAGTCCGGCACCATCATAGCGATAGGCCGGAACAGGGCTTTCAGGTTGTCTGGGAGCTCGGTACGACCTGAAGGGAAGAATAAATATTAGAAAACTTGGAATTGAAAAATCAACCTTTAAGCGATGCAAATCGTGTGAGGCCGGTGAAAAAATAATTGTTTGATTGGTGTAATCTGACTGATAAATGTTGCAACCATTGCTGTGCAACTGTGGAAGATCTTGTACTACTCGAGGTACGAAATTTCATGAGCAATTTCTAGTATTTTATGGCCATTATTTCACCACCGCTTTGCCGAAAGGAGGTTTTCATTTACTTTATACAAGTATCCCTTTAGCTTGACTTTAGATTCCAACGGCCGAATACTCAAACGACATTCAAAGTTTGAAGGTCCACGTAACTGTTTGAAGCGTCGTCAAAAAACAATATCGTATTTAAAATCGTAGGCCGCTCAAAATTAATGTGGTTTCAGATTTGACAGGCGTTTGAATATTCGGCCACGAATATGAATGTATAAATAAATACAAACCAGCATATCCAGGATTCATCGTGATAAAAACAGAGCAGGAAGCCTTCAGAGGCAGCTCGCATCCTTCGAACATGAATTTATCAAGGCGCAACACTTGCGCCTTCTGGATTGTCACCACCTATACACACGACATTGAATTCAATATCCAATAACTATAGACGGGATATAATTAATTTTCAATTTTTAAAATTCATAGGAGTATATCCAAGTAAAATCTAAATCGGAAGTGGCGGTCAGGTGTAAAGAACCAAAAGGTAAATTTTTCTGACAACAAATTGCACGACTATCAGTTTCAGGCGCAGAGACATGTCATTATAATGACATGTCTCTGATCAGGCGCATGATTAGCTAGATTAGGTAGCAGGAACATTTTCCGACTACGTATTCGAAAACGTAACTCGCGAAATGTCAAAATTGTCATACAAATGTTTAGTTCCACTTTTCACCGCCGCAGCGCTGTCATTTTTCAATACAAAAATAGTCGAAGGCGATACGAAAACGTTGCCGCAAATGATTCATGCTCGCACTACTGAACCCTTTCTACACGAATAAGGTCATGGAAGTCATGTACCTACGTTTATAATAGATGCGGTTAGGTATAATACCTGCTGAGCGACGACTGACAACACTTCAATGTCGATTCTGTTGAATTCATCGAAGCAAGCCCACGCTCCGGAACTACAAGTTTAAAACATTACCTATTACATTTAGTCGTATTAACTATCCTTGAGAGATAGCCACTTTCACTTAATAGTGATTAGTTCACACGTTGAATATAGACGGTACTCACGCAGCGAGCCCCTTGAAGAACTTGCCCATGGCCATGAAATCCAGCTGATCAGAGCAGTTGAACACCACACATTGGACCGCCAAAGCTTTTGCCAAGTCCTGGTCACATAATCGATATTATAATATACTGGTGTAGATTCTATTGTTTAAAATTGCTAAACTTAACTAATTTGACTGGTCTAAAAGTCTTACCATCTCTTTCTCATGTGCGGGGTTAAATAAGGATGGCAATATTTTTAGAACTGTCAAATTAGTTAAGTTTAGTAATTTTGAACAACAGAATTGGCACCAACGTCTACGTAAATATTATATTGATGGTGATGAAATAAAACCTATGTTGAAATCTACGTCATCTTCTGTTTCTGTGTGTGGGCCAACTTTAATTCAAATCCGCTTATTTGTTGTGACCGGGTAACAAACATGTTACCATCAAAGCTACACATTTAAGCATGTGATTTTGTCCCCATTGAATATACATCGTCAAACACATCACGGCGGAAGGATTTGACATGCAGAATTTATTAGCACAGAGTCCAATGATATAAGGCAAAAGTGTAAGTCATGCATAGCCGGATCTAAATCTAATGATCTATACTTGGCCAGTGTCGAGGGGACGAAACACCTATACCGTACTTGCCGGACCAAAACCAATTATGCCGTTATATGACCTTACAGTTAAAATGTCTTTCAGCACTGATTTTGCAAGCTTCTATTTTATAGGCTATGGTAACTGCTTATCAAATCAGGCGGTCCGCATTCTTGTTTGCCATATTGGAGGCATTAAAAAAATGTTTCATCATGTAGTTTTTTTTATATCACTAAGTTGGTAAACGAGCATACGGGCCGCCTAATGGTAAGAGGTTACCGTAGCCTATGGACGCTTGCAACACCAGTGGTATCACTCGCGCGTTGTCGACCCTTCAGAAATCTCTTCCCACCCTTCCTGAAGAACCCCATGCCGTACACCTGTGGGAATGTATGCTATATAGGATGTATGACCTTGGTAGTCTCAGTCTTGCCAGTCCCCGCGGGTCCAGCCGGCGCGCCGCCGAACTTGAGGTGCATGGCGCACATCAGCGTCAGGTAGCAGCGGTCCGTCAGCGGCGTGATCACCAGACGACCGCTGCGATACATTACATATCATCACTACACTATTATAAACAACATTTTATTACTTCTTTATACATTTCGATATCCATATTATAGGAGTTACATTGTGGAAATTAGTAAGAAAGAAAGAAAAATCATTTATTCGCAACAACACATAAACATATAAGCAGGGAAGACATTTGTAGAAAAATAATAAAGTGTCATTTTGAAACGGTGGGACCGTTTCAAAATGCCACTCTGCATGTGCTAGATGGCCTATGACAGACAATCAGCGCTGATCTTCCGTTGGGACCAGCCCGTTACGTCACATTTGTCACAGATGATTAATCAATATCAATATGACTCAAAATGGCGGCATTTACGAGAGAGGTAGGGCGATTTGGGATTTCCCGTGGGTTTTCCCATTTAAATTGGAGCCGCCCGACTGGGACTGTACCGCCACCTTACAGAAGACCGCAGTGAAATAACACTAGTTGATGTAGTGTTGTGTTTCTGCAGTAAGTAAGGTTGTCAGTGCTCCACGAGGATACGCTGAACTAGTAGTAATGCTGCTAGCACAGTGAGTCCTCATCAACAACATGGTTGGCAACCCGTTAGTGATACCCCTGGTATTGCTAGCGGCTATAGGCTACGGTGAGTGCATACCATCAGGTGGGCCATATGCTTGTGTACCACCTTAGTGGTATAAAAAACAAAAAAAAATAGTCATAGATGATTAATCAACATTTTGCAAACCAAACGTGTAGAAGGGGTACACTGACCTGTTGCCCAAGTACTCGTTCTGGTAGGTGAAGACGGAGTTGAGCGCGCGCACGTCGCAGTGGTTCTGGCTGAACTGGCGGTAGTACGCGGACGTGTCCAGCCGGTTCTCGTCCTGGTATATCTCGGCCGACTCGCCCTCCTCGAGCGGGTACATGTCCTTCACTATCTGGTAATATCTATGATAAACTCCAGAGTTTTACTCCAGGTACAATAATTTTGCAGCATTGTCTTTATCAAGTGATGCCGCTGTCAGCTGATTAGGCAATCAATCAGTTTATTGACATAAAACAATAAAGAATGAGACCTACAAAGCCTCCGGTTGCCGAACAAGTTGCATACTGTGTTTCAGAGTCTTCTACCAAAATTAGTACATTAAGTTGATGCTAATATTATAACTTAACCAAGTAATAAGTGAACTATAGTGTTATATGGCGGCTGTATTTTCCGTTCAAAACTTTGGCAATGCAATTTTTCTTGGCAACAGTAGGAGTTGAACGAAAAAGGTATCGTTCCAAAAAATAACACGTAGCAAACATCGTATTATTTTTTGCTTAGGTTTCTTTTACACTATAACTATACAATGGTGCCAATTCTGTTGTACAAAATCTCTAAACAAATTTGATAGTTCTAAAGCTATTGCTATCCTTACTTAACCCCGCACATCCGAAAGGGATAGCAAGACTTTAAGAACTGTCAAATTTGTTAAATTTAGTAATTTTGTACAACAGAATTGGCACCCTTATCCTAGAGCAGTTGAAATAACCTCACTAGATACAGGAGTGAGTAGTAGACAGAAATCTTTTTGCCGAATCGTTAACCACACGTCTTCTACTCAAAACTTTGGTGTATTCAATTCTATACATCTACTAGCTGCCCGCCCCGGCTTCGAACGGGTAGACATTAAACAAATTTAGGGGTGGACTACCCTTAACATTTAGGGGATGCAAAAATAGATGTTGTCCGATTCTCAGACCTACCCAATATGCACACAAAATTTCATGAGAATCGGTCAAGCCGTTTCGGAGGAGTTTATATACAAACACCGCGACACGAGAATCGTATATATAAGATAAGGTAATTTCAAACACACCTGAGCTGACACATCCACTGGAAGTCAGTGACGCTCCTGACGCTCTCCTCGACCAGGGTCCTGGTGACGTCACGCGCATGAACCTCGATCACTATCAGTGCGCACAGCACCTCGCGTTGGAAGAACGTCAGGTCGCCCTTCACTAGAGCCCGAAGACTGTCCAGCTAGCGAACAGTTTACAATACTTATTTCCGCATGATCATTCTGATTCACCGTGACTACATTGTGGTTAAAACGCGACACACGCAAGCCTAAGCAAAAGGAGACAAGATTGGCCGTCTGCTATTTTATGCGATATTAATAGATTACTGGAATAGACGACATAAATAAACATTGAAAACTTCTTTCAAACTTTGGAACAGCACGTCACAATAACATGTTGCATGTTGGTGACACAACAGTTCGTGTCTTGCCAACACCAAAAATAACTTAACGCGGCTGGAGCGGTTTTCACTTCAACTATTATCCATATATAAATATATATAATTATCCTACGCTAAAATCGGACCAAGGATCGTCATGAATGATGATGACAACCCACATGTCGAATAGCATCAATACTTAAGCTATCAAGTACATATAGGTAACATAAAATCAATTTAATCTATCATGTAACAAAATTTGACTGTGTTAATTTAGACCTCCATAAGCGCTTGATGAAAATAAATGATTTTTTTATTATTTTTTTAGTTGAAATGTGTGATGGTGCACATACCTGTTGCAGCATCTCATCGAAGAAGTACTCCATGCGGTACTCGTGTATGGCCTCCTCGACGCCGGCCGTCCAGGCGGTCTGCGAGCCCGCGATCACCACCTGCCCCGGCCAGCGCAGCACCCACTGCGCGCGCGGCATCGACCACAGCTCCACCAGCCCCGCCACCAGCGTCAGCCGGACTGCATACACACTGTGGACCTTAGCCCGCCATCACCACCTGCCCCTCCACCCACTGCGCGCGCGGCATCGACCACAGCTCCACCAGCCCCGCCACCAGCGTCAGGCGGACTGCATACACACTGTGGACCTTAGCCCGCCATCACCACCTGCCCCCCCACCCACTGCGCGCGCGGCATCGACCACAGCTCCACCAGCCCCGCCACCAGCGTCAGGCGGACTGCATACACACTGTGGACCTTAGCCCGCCATCACCACCTGCCCCTCCACCCACTGCGCGCGCGGCATCGACCACAGCTCCACCAGCCCCGCCACCAGCGTCAGCCGGACTGCATACACACTGTGGACCTTAGCCCGCCATCACCACCTGCCCCTCCACCCACTGCGCGCGCGGCATCGACCACAGCTCCACCAGCCCCGCCACCAGCGTCAGGCGGACTGCATACACACTGTGGACCTTAGCCCGCCATCACCACCTGCCCCCCCACCCACTGCGCGCGCGGCATCGACCACAGCTCCACCAGCCCCGCCACCAGCGTCAGGCGGACTGCATACACACTGTGGACCTTAGCCCGCCATCACCACCTGCCCCTCCACCCACTGCGCGCGCGGCATCGACCACAGCTCCACCAGCCCCGCCACCAGCGTCAGCCGGACTGCATACACACTGTGGACCTTAGCCCGCCATCACCACCTGCCCCTCCACCCACTGCGCGCGCGGCATCGACCACAGCTCCACCAGCCCCGCCACCAGCGTCAGCCGGACTGCATACACACTGTGGACCTTAGCCCGCCATCACCACCTGCCCCCCCACCCACTGCGCGCGCGGCATCGACCACAGCTCCACCAGCCCCGCCACCAGCGTCAGCCGGACTGCATACACACTGTGGACCTTAGCCCGCCATCACCACCTGCCCCTCCACCCACTGCGCGCGCGGCATCGACCACAGCTCCACCAGCCCCGCCACCAGCGTCAGCCGGACTGCATACACACTGTGGACCTTAGCCCGCCATCACCACCTGCCCCCCCACCCACTGCGCGCGCGGCATCGACCACAGCTCCACCAGCCCCGCCACCAGCGTCAGCCGGACTGCATACACACTGTGGACCTTAGCCCGCCATCACCACCTGCCCCCCCACCCACTGCGCGCGCGGCATCGACCACAGCTCCACCAGCCCCGCCACCAGCGTCAGCCGGACTGCATACACACTGTGGACCTTAGCCCGCCATCACCACCTGCCCCCCCACCCACTGCGCGCGCGGCATCGACCACAGCTCCACCAGCCCCGCCACCAGCGTCAGCCGGACTGCATACACACTGTGGACCTTAGCCCGCCATCACCACCTGCCCCCCCACCCACTGCGCGCGCGGCATCGACCAAGCTCCACCAGCCCCGCCACCAGCGTCAGCCGGACTGCATACACACTGTGGACCTTAGCCCGCCATCACCACCTGCCCCCCCACCCACTGCGCGCGCGGCATCGACCACAGCTCCACCAGCCCCGCCACCAGCGTCAGCCGGACTGCATACACACTGTGGACCTTAGCCCGCCATCACCACCTGCCCCCCCACCCACTGCGCGCGCGGCATCGACCACAGCTCCACCAGCCCCGCCACCAGCGTCAGCCGGACTGCATACACACTGTGGACCTTAGCCCGCCATCACCACCTGCCCCCCCACCCACTGCGCGCGCGGCATCGACCACAGCTCCACCAGCCCCGCCACCAGCGTCAGCCGGACTGCATACACACTGTGGACCTTAGCCCGCCATCACCACCTGCCCCTCCACCCACTGCGCGCGCGGCATCGACCACAGCTCCACCAGCCCCGCCACCAGCGTCAGCCGGACTGCATACACACTGTGGACCTTAGCCCGCCATCACCACCTGCCCCTCCACCCACTGCGCGCGCGGCATCGACCACAGCTCCACCAGCCCCGCCACCAGCGTCAGCCGGACTGCATACACACTGTGGACCTTAGCCCGCCATCACCACCTGCCCCTCCACCCACTGCGCGCGCGGCATCGACCACAGCTCCACCAGCCCCGCCACCAGCGTCAGCCGGACTGCATACACACTGTGGACCTTAGCCCGCCATCACCACCTGCCCCTCCACCCACTGCGCGCGCGGCATCGACCACAGCTCCACCAGCCCCGCCACCAGCGTCAGCCGGACTGCATACACCACACACCGACTAACTAATACACGAAGGTACCTCGTACCCTACAAACTGATGGAGACAGTTTGGCAATGTGTGCGTCCGTGTGCGTAAAATGCTGTGAAATCACACAATTGACTTCTCCCAATTAGCTGAACCAAAATACAGGTAAAGTTACATAAAGTATTTAACGAAATGTGAAAAAACCCTGCACGCGATATGGGACATAAATAGTAAAGCTATGTCCTGGACTAGTACATTAGTACTGTATATAGCATTATCTTTGTGTGTGAGTTGAGCAGAATGTTATTGCCTCTATTATTTACTCCTTCTACGGCACACCACTATGAACCTTAGCCCGCCATGCCGACCTCCCCTCAGCCTCTCGCTCTCTCTCTCTCTCTCTCTATTTCGTTCTCACACACTCCTATAGTATAACAATGTGCGACCGTACTGCTATGCCTCATGGTATCCTCCAGCAGCAAGAGCCACTGCTCCACGTTGGCGGAGGGGTAGAACTTGTACTTGAGTTCCACGATCTCGCCTTCGCTCGAATGCATGTGACTTATCTTGAGGTCTGGCTCGAAGGTCACCTACGGAATAAAAATATGCACATTTTACGAAGAAAGCTGGAGATCTACTTAAATTTATTCCATTCCTAGCGCCTTGGTGAAAACTGTGGGCACTAACGGAGTTGTTTCCAATTAATGCGCTCTATACTCTCAGCCTACCTTTTGAAAGACTTGGGGTGATGCTAAAATATTTATGTATGTTTTTCCAATTATCTTATGTCCACACAATAAGTGCACTAAATACATGGCCCTTTAAATCTAAAGTAACGTGGAATACTTAACTTATTCTAATACCTACCTACGAGGCCATAGGATTTTCCACCAAAATCAAAACAATAAATAGATCATTCACATTTAGCTCTATATAGACACTTGAGAAGGTGTACTTTACCACGTGAACATGAGTGCCACATACCTTGGCAATATTTTCGAAACATTTCCTCAAGTGAGGCTGTACAGCGCGAGGGTTGCGCGACTGGGAGAGGATCTCCAACAGCTCGTCGTCGCTCAGGAAGAAGAAGCGAGGGAAGCGGAGCCGCTTCAGCTCCATGTACTCGTTGAGGCCGCGAGCCACCACGGCTAGGAGATGGCGGGCCTCCACCAAGCTGTCCAACAGGCGGCTGTCCGGGCAGATTATCATTATCTGAAACAAACACGAGTGAGTTTATGTATATGTATTCGCACGCGTGGTACAGGGGAATAAGTCAACATGTACCTATATATTATTATAGCTTGGATTTATTATTATTTTAAGAGAGGGCGAATTGCGATTTCCCTTAGGTTTACCCATTAAAATTGGAGCCGCCTGACTGGGGACTGTACCTCCACCTTACAGAAGACCGCAGTCAAATAGCACTACTTTGATGTTGTATTGTGTTTCTGCGGTAAGTAAGGGTGCCAGTGCTCCACGGGGATATGCTGGGCTAGAAGTATAACTGCTGCTAGCACAGTGAGTCCTCATCAACAACAGGGTTGGCAACTCGTTAGTGATACCTCTTGTATTGCTAGCGGCTATAGGCTACGGTGACTGCTTACCATCAGGTGGGCCGTATGCTTGTGTACCAAAAAAAATTTGTGGTAAAAAAAATCATTCAAACTGTCATCCCCTGTTTTACCCCCTTAGGGGCGGTATTTTCAAAAACCCTTCCTTAGTGGATGCCTGCGTCATAAAAGGTACCTACTGTCAAAGTTTTAAGTCTCAAACCCCCGCCGTTTAGGCTGTGCATTAATATATCAGTTAGTTAGTCAGTTTCGTCTTTTCTTTCATATATACAGATAACTAATTAAAGAGCCATTCGCCTCCTTCGTTATTATATTTATTGACATGGTCCTTAACAGATAAAAATGATACCTTAGGGCAAGCGGCTGCCGAGCCCATAATTCTTCGCCAAATCCTCTCCATGGTGCCGTACTTCTTGGCCTCAAGGGGCAGCTGACGTAAAATGTCCTCGGATGTGAAAATAGGCTCCAGGTACATCCATTCCCTGAAATTACAACAAATCATAAGTTTTCGCCTCTAGAGGTCAAACGAACGAGGCGGTCAAAAATGTTATGCTATAGTTTATAACCTGGATATATCCAGGTTATAAACTATACGTGTGCCAAATTTCATACAAATCCATGGAGCCGTGTACGTGATTGAGCAACAAACACACATCCATTCTTACAAAATTTCACATTTATAATATTAGTAAGATCAAAGCAAAAAAGGCTGAACGGATTTCAATGAAATTTGGTACACGGATAATTTATTACCTGGATTAAAAGTTCTCTAGGTCGACGCGGACAAAGCCGCTAGTAAAAGTAAAAGCTTTGATTGAATACACTCACTTCTGGCACTCGATCCACTCGTCGACGACCTTCTGCGTGAGTCTGAGCTTGTCGTCCCACTCCTGTATGCGCAGCTCGAACGCGGCCTTGAACGGACTGAACCCGAGCTGCTGCGTCGCCAGCAGGTGCTCGTCCAACAGCTGCAGGGTCTCGTCCGCTATCTTCATTATGAACGTACCTGTTCAACAGAGGCGGCCTTAGCCAATGCGGGTAGATCGTTGCGAAGCCCTTGTCTTTGTGGAATTCGTTCAAATGATGATACTAGACTTGTTTAAGAAAAGACGCTTTATTTGTTGTTTATCAAAAATGTGTTTCGCTCATCGAGCTCATCGCCTCTTTATTCGATACGCATATCATAAAGGTTGCTATGAAATGATTTTCTGGGACTAAATAATTAATTCAATTATAACAATTCAAGTAATGCGCGCGAGTGCGCGAGGCCCTTGCAAGAGCGAGTGCTCGCCACCCCCGAGGGCCGCCACTGCTGTTCAACAAACATTAATCAATAATAATTAATCAGTGTGGCGTTGTCAGGTCCCAGACTGGCGATATGCGATATACTCTCTAGTGGCGCTCGACGGAGACTACACCGTTGATCGAATTACAGAATATTACTTAAATCCTTATGTATAAAGCAATATATCAAATAAAACAATACATACTCTATGAGCACTTCAGGCGTCTATTTATTGCGATTATTAAGATAAACAACAAAAACGCGGTTCTAGTAGGGAGTCCCCTTTAATTTTACATATTGAATTTTTTATTATTTTTTGTTATAGCGGTAAGCGAAAAATAAAATTTGATACAAGTATTTACAAGAAACTTAATTCCTGACGGGTGGTCTCCAGTCGGCTAAGCTTTTTTTTTCAGGTTTTATGTAAGACTGGCTATAGTATCTAGTAGCCTAGTTATAGTAGCGATGTTCAGTGAATGTTGTGTAGTGTGTTGTAGTGTGAGTGGGTACCGGTGGTCTTGTAGGGCGCCATCTCCATGACCTTGGTGGCCCAGTCGGCCTGCATCTTGTCGAGCATCTGCTCGATGACGTACTCCTTGCTGGCCAGCTCGCCGATGTCGGCGATCAGCTGCGCGTGCGCCGCCACGCCCTGCTTCAGGCACATTTGGAACGTCTGCTTGTCGTTCATCGTCACCGTTATACCTGACACACACAAAAAAGGCTATACATACACTGTTCTAATGTACAACACAACGACACAGCTATTATTATGTTCGGCCATGTTTATATTTATATAAAAAGTTACATTCTATTCTATGACATTACGTGTCAGGGTGTGCCACCGGTGTGCTATTCTGTCATATTCAATAGTTTCATTGTAAATATCTTATTAACACTGGTTTAGGTACTGTTCTCACAGTATATACTAATAGGTACCTGTCGTATGAGAGTCTTGTAAGTGATAGATAACATTCTCTAGTAAATATTTATTGACACGTCTGATAATCTATAGTGTCACAGAACGAGTGATCACACATTGTGTTAGCGGCTCGCGGCAGGTTTACATAAATTGCTGACATAATATAAACCCTACACTGGGGATGTCAAAAATGTCCTTTCCCACTTTTCATATATTCTCCACGTAGCTTGGTACGAATACAATTTCGCATGTAAAATCGAAGGCCACTCAAAATTAATGGGGCATCAGATCTGACTGGCATTTCAGTATCCGCCCATTCGGCTGTTAAATAACGCAAATATTTTGCTCGCGTAATAATTTCGAACACATAATTTCGCCAAAGAAACATAGGATACCAACACATAAGGTGTAATTGTATTGTCAATAAAGTCGGTAATGCTTCGACACTTCTGGGAAGAATACGGCAGGCACGACACTCGTCAAATTAATCTTTGGTCAATTCCTTGATTCGTCCAATTTACATTAGTTCAGCCCTTGCCATAACAATTTTTGGTACAACACAAATGTTATTCTCCTATGAGAGACGTTCAAAATGTTTCCTCACCAGCTTTCTCCATAAATTCGTTCCAGTGTCTTTCTTTCATGCCAGGGTTCCTCACTGCTTGTATGATCGGTATGAGCGGCCTGAACTCGTCGATATCGTCCTGACAGATATACCAAAAGTATTACGCACAAGTAACAAACAAACAAATTTTTTCCAACGATGTCTTGCGTATCGACTAAGGAAAAAAGGCGGTTATAAAAAAATACGTTAAATGGTACATGTCTCTTTTTTTCTGCGTATCAGATCGATTGCAGCCAAATAATACAACTCTGATTTTAGTGTTGCTGCGGTGATTTGGCTGCCAGAGCTGCTCGAGGATGTCTTGTCCTGGCTAAGGCCGTAAACACATTGTCCTCTTAGCGCCAATAGCGTACTGATTTCTCTCAGCATAATGTACCTCCACCTTAGAGAAGACCGCCGTGAAATAACACTACTGTCATGTAGTGTTGTGTTTCTAGGGTGAGTAAGGTTGCCAGTGCTCCACGAGGATACGCTGCGCTAGTAGTAATGCTGCTAACAGTGAGTCCTTATCAACAACAAAGTTGGCAACGCGTAGTTACCCCTGTGTTCGCTAATGGCTATAGGCTACGGTGACCGCTTACCATCATGTGGGCCGACACAAAATGAAGGCATAGCTTCTTACTCTTATGGTGAGCGCGACTTGCTGCACTTTGGGCATATCGGCGAAGGTGCGCACACACTTGAAGATGGTCTTGTAGTACTCGTTGACAAGCGGCTCGATGGAGTCCGCGTCCACGTACATCAGCGGGTTGTCGAACCACACCTCGCGGGCTTTCAGGAAATCTGGGGATGAACCAAAAGCACATACCTTCAAATATTTATGTATATAAGTCTTTGTATGGCAAAACCTGTTTGTTACAGTTCCGTACGCGAAGGAAACTTGGTTCCACTTTTCGCCGGCACAGCGCCCATACAATAATAGTCGCAGGCGATGCGTAAACGTAATCGCAATTTATTCATGCTCGCGCTACAGGCCACAATCCGTTTCGCCGTTTTGGAACGAGTGACCGACAAACAAACATGTAAGTATATTTGAATGGGTAGAATATCCAGTGGAGGTACCGGAAGCGGTGACCCAGAGGTTCCTGTAGGGCTCGAACTCCTTGACGAGCCGGTTGAGGTCCGCGAAGGGCACGACGGGCTGCTGGAAGAGCTTCTGGCGCTGGTTGAGCACGCGGCCCCAGTCCTGCGCGTCCTTCATGCCCTTCCACGCCTTCTTTATGTCGTTCGCTATCTCGTGCACCTACACAAGTACACAACACTACAGTTAGGGACCCTAGTGGTGTCCCTAACTGTAGTATTGCTACGTTCAGGATTCTACTAAAGAATCCCTCACTTCGCTCTGGATACAAAAAAGCGCCCTCGCCGTAATAACACTATATTCCGTTCGATAGACTTTTTGGATTCTCAATCGATCAGTCTGTGTAGGTTACAAGCCAATGAGACGCTAAATTTTTTTATAAAAAAACATGAATATTAAAAAAAAATCCTTTCCACCATCGATATAGGATTTGTATGTAGACTAACGGTGCTGAAACCTAAAACAGAGTCATCATGATCATCATATTAGCTGGCAAACAACAAGGTACCTTAGAGAAGTCATTCTGCAGCGTGAGCGCCATGCACTGCGCACTGAACATGTCGATCTTGTCGAACAGCGTCTGCTCGTCTTGCTGGTGAAGCTTCCAGAACTTCTCCTGCTCCTCCTCCAGGAAGTCTATTGTTATGTCCACCTGTCACACAATATTAGACATATACATTATGTGAAGCTAGCGAGTTGTTCGCCTAATGGTAAGCGTCACGCCCCCCATGCAAACAGATGCAGTTCTACCTAGGAGCATTCTCTGCGTCACTTTTAGATAAAACAAGTAAAAAAATGAAATCTAAACAGAATACTCTGCATTATAAAGGAGGTGTGAGTGTATGACTACTATAAAATTAATGTTGAGTTACCGGCACGATACAGATAATAAATCCACGGGTGGAAATCCAACCTGTTTGGTGATGTTCAACGGCCACCCAATCGCCTCCCATAGAGCTTTGAAATCTTCATTCTCAAGCGGAGTAAAGAATACATCCAGCACTTCATAGTCCTACATGGAAAATCACAGCAATTTAGTGAGATTTATGAAGCTGATATACCAGTAGGCACTTCATCATGATCGAGTATGATTGCAAACTAAATAGACTTTTAGTCATCTTCATTTGACTAGACTCACAAATAAGTAGTCTCAAATCGTCAGAATCTATGAAATAAAATATATAATTTTGCAATCTAACAGCTAAAGATTTTTTCAAAACGGCCACTAATTAATCGTTTATTCGTTACATACAAAAATACAAATCTTTTCTCTTTATAATATTAGCGTAGAAAAAGACTAGATGACCAGATTGATTGTAAGCAATGAGACAATGCTACGACCCGGTATTACCATTTGAGGAACGCAGCCATAAACTATAGTGTAGTTAGTATCGACTCACCGTGTGAACCTTCCTCATGATGTCCTCCTGTGTCTTCAGGGCGAAGGGTATGGACTCCATCCACTCGCGGATCTCGAACACGTGCTCGATGGTGTTGGGCTTCTCGCCGAGCTTGCGCATGATGTTCTTGTATGCTTGGATGACGTCATCCACCACCAGGCGCACCTCCTCCGCCCACATCGTCAGCAACGCTCGTATTATGTCCGAACGCTTCGTCACTAGCATTTGCTGGGAATATTACACGACACGCGTTCTTACCACGTTACATTTTACCGGGGTAAAGAACATTATCAATTTTGATCCAAATCTGAAAGTGCCGGCCAACGCATTTTTTTTGTATATTCTGTTAGAGCTTGCCCGTCTTAATATATATTACTATGGCGCCAAACCTGTAGGACCTTTGTCCTCGATTTTATTTGAGTTCGAAAATCTGAATTTTCATGTGAATTCAAAATAACCAAAACAAATGAAATGTCCTGTAATGTCCAACTTTGGTGTCATAGTAATAAATGCTCAGCGGACAAGCTCTAACAGAATATACAAAAAAATGCGTTGGCCGGCACTTCAGATTTGAAATAACATAGTTGATGTCCTTTCATGATTCGATAAGTTCCATACAAATTCACATTCCTACAGAGCACTTGTAGACTACTCTACGCAATTAGCCTATATACTAGTATCAAAATGAAAAATCATCATCATCTATTTAAGAGCTAGGCTCTTGTTGGTGGAGCTATCGCCAAGCTGTTCTATCGTTAGCCATCTCTTTGACCTCTTGGTACGACATAACGTTAGCCTTCGTCTTTATCTGTTGCAGGTAACTTATCCATGGCCTTCCTCTGCCACGCTTTCCTTCGATCTTTCTCTCTATGATATTTCGTATAAATGCGTCATGTCGTAACAAATGGCCAATCATGTTACGCCTCCTATTTTCAGTCGTACTTATAATCATTCTTTTCACAAAAATGTACATAATTAAAATGATAATATTCAAAAACAAAGTTACATCAATAGATTTGTGACCATCTCCATTTAAGCATATAAATGCCTGTGCTATGAGGTAGAGGAAAGTAAAAAAAGTTTCTATCTTCTTTCATATAAAAAACAATAGAACTAAAATACAAGAAAAAAATTTTGGGACTAGCACAGACGAAGCCGCAATTCCCAAACACAACATATGTGTTCCCACCTACCTTCAAAGTATCAATGTTGAGTGCGAACGGGCCAATATTGATGTACTGCGGCAAGCGCCATATTAGATCTTGTTTGGCGTCGTAGTGCATTTGCACTTCTTCTCGCGTCTCGGAGGCAGAGTGTTTCTCTTCGCGGAAGGTTCTAGAAGATAAACCAAAATACAGACAATATATAATCAGTCCAAGTAAAACAACCTATCACTTGGAGCGCAGATTAAATAAGTCCCCTATTTGGGTTTAGAATTATTTATTTTCTCAAAAGAATAAAAATTATTCACTTTATGTGAATATTTTTTTACATTACACAGTACAGATATTTTATATATACTTTACACATAGGTAAAGCAAAAGTATTATGCAAGGGCAATCGTTATATATCTAAAGATCGGCAACGCGCGGATGATACCCATGGTATTGCAAGCATCCATAAGCTAAGGTAACCGTTTACCATCAGGAGGGCCGTATGCTAGTTTACCACCTTCGTGGTATAAAAAAAATCAATCATACATATTTTTAAGAGCCCCACCTGATGGTAAGCAGTACCAGGGATATCACTAACGAGTTGTCGACCCTGTTGTTGATGAGGACTTACTGTGCTAACAGCATTACTACTAGCGCAGCGTATCCTTGTGGAGCACTGGCAACCTTACTTACCGCAGAAACTCAACACTGCATCAAAGTAGTGTTATTTGACTGCGGTCTTCTGTAAGGCGGAGGTAGTCCCCAGACGGCCGGCTCCAATATTAATGGAAATTCCCACGGGAGATCCCAATTCGTCCTACCTCTCTTTTTTAGCTCGTCGGTGTGATTAAGCACTGTACTTAAGCTTAGAAAAACTCATTGGTACAGGCCGGGATTTGAACCTCGGCCCATTAGAAGACAGGCCGTTGCTTCAACCACCAGGGCTTTTTTTAATATTATGTAATGTTTTTTTATATTATTATGTGCAACTCACTCGACATATGCTTCGATGTCGAGCATAAATATGTCCTTGTAGCAGTCGTACTGCTTCATGTAGGCCACGAGCGGGATCACGGCCTTCCGGTAGGCCTTCAGCAGCCGCTCGCGGTACTCCACCACGTTCGGCTCCATCAGACCTCACACAAACACATACATTATCAAAATAAAAATAAAACCTTTATAGTACAAGTATAGCATTTAGTTTGGGACTAGATGGTGTTGTCTGATAATGTCCAAGCATTATTATTATTATTATTTATTCAGTTCAGGCCCTAATAAGGCACTTATGAAGGTCTAAATTACCACCGGTTCGTAAAAAAGGCACCTGAGAAGAACCGGCAAGAAACTCAGTCATACATCATCAAAAACCGCAACACACACGTTTCGTACTAAAACAAAAACTACGTTAAAAATTAGACACGATTATTGCACCACCCGCAAATAATACGTTTGTACAAACAACATTCTTTTAACGAATACAGCAATACATACAAACTGTGTGCATTTCCAGTGTCTACTTGTCTTGTTGTCATTATAAAAATATAAAAAAACACGTTTCTAGTAGGGGAACCCCTATTTAATTTTAATATATTATTTTATATACCATTTTGATAACAGAATTACACATTCTGTGAAAATTTCCCTTATCTAGTCTACCTATAACGGATCATGCGATACCGTCCGCTGACAGACAGACAGACGGACAGACAGACGGACGGACGGAGGCTTGGTAATAAAGAAACAGACAGACGGATGGACGGAAGCTTGGTTATAGAGAGACAGACAGACGGACGGACGGAGGCTTGGTAATAGAGAGACAGACAGACAAACAGTGTGACAACAAAGTGATCCTATAAGGGTTCCTTTTTCTTTTTGAGGTACCTACGGAACCCATAAAATGATTCTTTACGCAGTTGGCTTCCATTAGCTTTTAATTTGCCTGTTGTTTACAATTGAATAGGTAATAATGTGTGTAAATGTATTGTGTGGTACCTATTGAGGTGAGGAACAGCTCCTTGTCGAACACGAGGCCCGTCATGATCATGGGGTGCACCTGCGGGATGAAGTGGCAGCGGTACAGCATCTCGCGGAACAGACGCTGGATCACTATCTGGATAACACAAACATCATCACATCTATATATCTCTATATATAAAAAAATATCCCTATTTTCCTTGGTCACATCACGCGTGGATGGCTAGGCCGTTTTCGCCAATTCTTTTTTTTGTTTGTAATTGTCGACGAGAAAGTTCTTCTGAAAGAAAAAATTGGAATATTTTTAATTTCGGGATAAAGCAAGGGTATTTTTATATGATGTATTTGACATAGGAATTCATAGCAAAGATAGGACGGGGATGGACTAGATCCGAGATAGATTAACTAGTGACCCGCCCCGGTTTCGCACGGCCATCGTTAGCCATATAAGTGTGTGTTATGTTTCTACGGTAAGTAAGGGTGCCAGTGCTCCACGGGGATACGCTGGGCTAGTAATGCTGCTAGCACAGTCAATCCTCAGCAACAACAGGAATTTTAATTAATTCATTTTTACTTATTTATTCAGGAACAAAAATTAAAAATTATACAAAGACAATTTTGCGATAATATGTGCAGTAGTTTAAAACTGTGTCGCAGATATTAACACCCAACCCCGGGAAGTGGCGTTACAAAGTTCCAGGTATTTTTTTTAATATATTTTGATCTAAATTAACGTAATTAAATTAATGAAATTAATAACAAATAGCGATAGAGCAAATATGTTATAAAGGTATGTATGTAATAATAATGTATGTGAAGGGATGGCAACCTGTTAGTGATATTTCTGGTATTGCTAGCGGCTATAGGCTACGGTGATTGCTTACCATCCGCCTTGTGGTATAAAAAAAAATAGTAACAGACAGACAGACGGCGGGAAGCGAGTTAGTATATAATTGTGTACCTCGAACTGGGGCGGGTTGGTGGTGTAGTAGGGCCCGTCGGGCGACATCATCAGGTGGAAGTAGAAGAGCGTGGGCGTGGGCGAGCGGAAGGGCGAGTGGATGAGGTCCCGGGCGTCCCACTCGTAGCCCGCCTCGCAGCCGTACGTGCACAGGCACGGCGTCTCGCACAGGCACACGAACATCGCCATCGACTGCTCGATGCAGAACCGCAGCGCGTACTAAACCACACAAATACACATATTCATTCACTAAATCTCACTAAACATTGTTTTGCCCGACTAAGGCGAAACAAAAAGGAGGGTTATGATTTTGACCGGTATGTATGTACACAAACAATCATAATCATTCACTAATTATGACAAAACAACACTGTTTTGTACTATAAAACGATTCTAATCTTTTATCAATATTAATTTACCTGCATACGAAACCGGACAAGTTGCATGAACCGGCACAACTTGCTCACGCCGTAGAACTCCCATTTCTTCTCGTATATGTTGAACCACCTGGACACAGCACTCATATTAAACACTACCCACGTCATTGTCCTTATCTTTCTACGGATGTTCAAAACTAAATGCGTGTTGTATATTCTGTAGCGCGAGCATGAAAAATTGCGACAACGTTTTCGTATCACCTTCGACTACTTTTGTGTTGAAAATGAACAGCGCTGTGGCGGTGAAATGACAATTTTGACAATTCACGAGTTACGTATTCGAATACGCAGTTGAAAAATGTTCCTGCTACCGGCACTGATGATGCATAACTTACTAAGACATTCTCAAGATTAAAGCTAGTCTGGCAAGAAAGAGTAGAGTATAATAGGGGCTGTGCTGTGCTGTTCGTATGGCAACCCGCAGCTCGTATAGAGCATCAACCGTCTTGATTGGTTTGTTTACAGATACACGTCATAACATGGATTACATTTTGTGAAGGTTGCCAGGAGACACAATAAGCTTATAATTACTGTAAACTTGTATTTCAATGATTAAATAAATAATTTAGCTCCATTTCTAGACTTTTTTGCCAAGTTATACCCGTCTTACATGTTCTGATAAATTAATATCTATTAAGTTTCTACAGATTAACGTCCTAAACTAAAATGTAGGTTATATGCATCTGCATAATGCATGCATAAACTAACGAGACCGCTGGTCTAGTGGTTAGTACACCTGACTGCTACGCTAGAGGTCGCGGGTTCGATTCCCGCCGGGGAAATGTATGTAACATACATGTTTGCCTTGCGTCTGGGTGTTTGGCATGCATTATAAGTACGTGTTTACAAAAAAAAAAGTATTTAAGTATTATATCAGCTACTGGTTCCCATAGTACAAGCCTTGCTTAGTTTGGGGCCAGATGTTGTGTGATAATGTTCAAACATTATTATTATTATTATCATATGTACCCTTTTCCCACATCCCTGAAGGACATTCGGATCGCGTGCGCCGTGTTATTGAGCCACGTTATATTCAGGTACTTCAACATCTGCAAATTGATCGTGTAGATAATAATAAACCGGCCAAGTGCGAGTCGGACTCGCGCACCAAGGACTCCGTACACACTTGTACGTAAGGAAAATAAGTGATATTTTTGTAAGATTGTTATAGTAAATTGGCTTTTTTTTGTTATTAAACTACATATTTACGGTTTTTAGATTTATCATCTTTATATTTGCTGCAAGACACTGCTTCTTTGCAAATATCATGATTCTAGGTCAACGGGAAGTACCGAAATCACAATATGTTTGATAATTTGCGACATAAACGTTAATATCTTTTGTTCGCTTGATTTTACACGTACCATTGAAGTGCAGTGTTGCTGCGCCGCATCAAACTCGGCGAGGCTCACATTCCTGCCGTAATTGGCCGTGAAGAACAGCATCGACTCCACCTGATACACAGTTGGATATAATAATAATAATAATTAAGAGTCTCGACCAAAACCTCAAGACGCTCTCGCTCGATGGTTGGGTCAAGGGTCGGATACAGAAGGCAGTACTCCTCGACACGGCACGCATTGTCAGGAGGTTCCTCACTCTGTAACCCTAACCACCGGTAGCTTGGGCTCGCGCCTCGTTGGCCACCTGGGGAGCCACCTATCGGTGGCTCCCTAGTTTTGGTGGATTTTTTTATAATGTTTTTCTTTTTGTAAGAATATTGTAAAAAAAACACCTAAACTAAGATGTAAAATAAATAAAGGGAATAATAATGCTTGGACATTATCACTGTGTGACACCATACTGGGTCCTGGGAGTGGAGGCAGTCAGCAGCAGGTCTTGTTGTGCGTGGTGGTAGAATAATACTTCTTGAATGGTATCGTAGTCCGGTTTATTGGTTAAGGTCCTGGTCGGTATGTTCGGTTTGTTCAATGAGCATCCATCGCTGAGATTTATAGCACAGCGACGGAGACTCTCTACCGCGCGTGCTAAAAATGCCTATTTACATTACAGCGACATCTAGTAGTCAAAGTCCGTTAAACAATCATAGAACGCCATCTGGCCCCAAACTAAGCAAAGCTTGTACTATGGGAACCAGTAGCTGATATAATACTTTTTTTGTAAATACATACCAACACCCAGACGCAAAGCAAACATATCTGTCACATAAATGTTTGCCCCGGCGGGAATCGAACCCGCGACCTCTAGCGTAGCAGTCACGTGCACTAACCTTTAGACCAGCGGTCTCGTCGATATACGTTGGCTACCCACCTTTCTACCAACTTTAGTGTGCATATCTTAACATGACAACTATCCAAACATTGGCAGTGGAATCACAAACATTTGATACTAGTGAAATATAGCTAGTAGCTCCAACTCTAATAAACAGATTCCCAATAGAACAAGTGAGAGTCGACAATGGACAATCCCTCACTGCTACAAAGACTCGTTACAGAATCACTTCAAAAGGAGCAGCTAAATGTCTAAAGACTTATTGTTGTGTTTTTCACTTACTATAACCTTATTTCAAATCTCAGAATGTTTGCAAACTTTCAATATAGCAGCTGTCAGAGGTCGAAGCCGTAATAGCAGTGTGGTATGGTATGAAGCGTTGCCTGCTATTAGCGACGCAAGTTCGAATCTCACTGGTCTATACCAATGAGTTTTTCTAACTTAAGTGCAGTGATTAGTCACACCACGAGCTATACGGTGAAGGAAAACACCAGCATTCGTCTGAGAATAAACTCAAGAACAAAACACCAAAATAATCAGCAGGTGGATGGACAAACAGACACGCGAATAAGTATATAACGGATAGTGGTTGAATGGAATACCTTCAAGCACTCGTCTACGACCATGTGTATGCAGGAGACGGACTCGGAGAGCACGTACAGAGAGAACCACTGGTTGTACTCCACGCGCCCGTTGAAGTCCTCCATCACGCACGGGAGCCGACCTAAAGGAATTCACAACGCGGTGTTCAACCACACAGCCAATACTAGTTTGATCCTGAACCCATCAATTGGCAAGCGGTGTTCAACCACACGGCCCATACTAGTTTGATCCTGAACCCAACAATTGGCAAGCGGTGTTCAACCACACGGCCCATACTAGTTTGATCCTGAACCCAACAATTGGCAAGCGGTGTTCAACCACACGGCCAATACTAGTTTGATCCTGAACCCATCAATTGGCAAGCGGTGTTCAACCACAGGGCCAATACTAGTTTGATCCTGAACCCATCAATTGGCAAGCGGTGTTCAACCACAGGGCCAATACTAGTTTGATCCTGAACCCATCAATTGGCAAGCGGTGTTCAACCACAGGGCCAATACTAGTTTGATCCTGAACCCATCAATTGGCAAGCGGTGTTCAACCACAGGGCCAATACTAGTTCGATCCTGAACCCATCAATTGGCAAGCGGTGTTCAACCACACAGCCAATACTAGTTTGATCCTGAACCCAACAATTGGCAAGCGGTGTTCAACCACACGGCCGCCACTGCTGCCTACTAGGTTAGTTTTGTATGCTTACCATATTCGGGCACGTCCGGCACGTACTCCTTGGTAGGCACGTTGATGAAGTTGTACAAGTCCTTGTTCTTCTGTATTGTGTATATTATCTGCATCTTGCCCTCCATCCGTCTGTACATCAGGTGCGCCTGCAAGCGATTGCTCTGTTACAGATCCTTCAACCTAGACTTCGTACGACCAGCATTAGCCATCTAAGTTAGATACCTACAAAACAAAAATTCTAAACCTTCCTCTTGAATCACTCTATATATTAAAAAAACACATCAAAATCCGTTGCGTTGTTTTAGAGATTTAAGCATACATAGGGACAGACAGACAGCGGGAAGCGACTTTGTTTTATACTATGTAGTGTAGATTATACAGAGAGGGTTATGAAAGCGGAATCCATATTAAAGTACCGATGATTACGAACAACTTATCTATATTAGTATATTAGTTTACGAACGCTGTGATTTCCTATAATTGAGGAAACTTATTGATTTTGTACTTCTGTCTAGCTATAAGACTTTTATTAAGTGTTTCTTGTTGGAAATCCAAAATAAAATAAATATATACAACTTTACCCCAAAGTCAATACTTATAGATAACAAGCTTTTGCCCGCGGCATCACACGCGTGGTAAATAAATCAACATGTATCTATATCTAAAATTCTTAATGATAGCTTTAGCTCACTGCTACCTATTTTTAATGGATTTATCTTCAAAAATGACGGATTTTCATACAAGACACTCATCCCCTATTTTACCCCCTTAGGTGTGGAATTTCCAAAAATCCTCAAAAAGTATTTATTTGTTTTCCTGTCAAAGGTCAAATACCAATGTTCATGCGTTTATCTTCAAAACTGACGGATTTTAATAAAAAACTTTCATTCCCAATTTTACCCCCCTCAGGAGTGGAATTTCCAAAAATCCTGCAATACGTGTTCATAATTTTTTAACTATGAAAATTGGTAAATGGCCTTTCCCATTTACCAATTTTCATACCTTTAACTTCGAAAATGACGGATTTTAATAAAAAACTTTCATCCCCTATTTTACCCCCTTAGGGGTGGAATTTCCAAAAATCCTGAAATATGTATTCATTTATTTATAACTGAAAGGCCGAATACAATTTTTCATGCGTTTATCTTCAAAAATGACGGATTGTATTAAAAAACTTTCAACCCCTTTTATACCCCGTTAGGGGTGGAATTCCCAAATTGCTTTCTTAGTGGATGCCTACGTCATAAAAGGTACGTACTGTCAAAATTTCAAGTCTGTAACCCCAGCCGTTTAGGCTGTGCGTTGATATGTCAGTCAGTCAGTCAGTCAGTTTCTGCTTTTATATACATAAATACAGATGATAGGACCAAATCCGATCAACCACCTCCACAAACTCCATAAATGACTGCCTAAGAAAGGCAAATCAGAGAGACGAATGGCTTCGTATTGTAAAACTGGCCACTCAATCTCAACCATAACGACCACGACCACTCTGTCAAGAGTGAAGCGACTAAGAAGAAGATATACAGATGTCCAAAAATTCGTAAAATTATAATAAGCTAACGCAACCCTGACAAGAGTTGTCGTGGTCGATGTCTTGTGCCTGGTGGTTCAGCCCTATCCGAGGTGAGAGGACCTCCAGACGGGAGTACCTCGTCCTCGAGCGCGGCGAGTGCGTCCTGGTCGATGTCGTGCGCCTGGTGGTGCACGCGCACCAGCGCCGTGATGCGCGGCATGAGCGGCCGTGGCGGCATCGGCAGCCCGTCCAGCAGCAGGCAGTCCAGGTACAGGTAGAACCTGACAAACATTTTTAAAAGCCGCGGTGGCCTTGTGGTTGAAGCAAAGGCCTGTTATCTGATGGGCCCAGGTTCAAACCCCGGCCTGTACCAATGAGTTTTTCTAACCTTAAGTACAGTGATTAATCACACCATGGGCTTTTAAAAAGAGAAGTAGGGCGATCTGCGATTTCCCGTGCGTTTTCTCATTTAAATTGGAGCTGCCCGACTGGGGACTGTACCTCCTCCTAAAAAGACCACAGTGAAATAACACTACTTTCATGTAGTGTTGTGTTTCTACGGTGAGTAATGTTGCCAGTGCTCCACGAAGATACGCTGGGCTAGAAGTAATGCTGCTAGCACATTGAGTCCTCATCAATAACAGGGTTGGCAACTCGTTAGTGATACCCCTGGTATTGTTAGCGGCTATAGGCTACGGTGACTGCTTACCATCAGGTGGGCCACATGCTTGTGTGCCACATTAGTGGTATAAAAAAGAAAAAAATGTGTGATCCTCTCTCTCTCTCTCCAGCCATAGTGAGTGAGATGTACAATGATAGAATGTGGTATCAACGGTCGATCCTGTATCACCCTTTGATTCAACCGCTTTCCTTTTTAATAGGACCTAAAGACCAACTGATGTCTTTTATCTTTTTAAGAAGTTTTTAAGAATCATTTACCCATTTAATTAAATGTTTAAACAGTATTACCTAAGATTGTTCTCGACCTCCTTGCGTAGGCTGACAGCGAACTTGACGCGCTGTGCAAAAGTCTCCGGATCGTCTGCTTTGAACATCAGCCGAATGCGGGGAATACTGCAAATGCAAGTTTTAAACACTGAACGGCAATCAAATCTGATTCCACATTCATTTTGAGCGGCCTCGGATTTTACATTTCGCATTAAATATTTTTTTATATTATTTGCAACACCAGGATAATTTCGCATTATTTTTTTTATATTATTTGCAACACCAGGGTATCACTCGCGCGTTGCCGACCCTAAATGTATGTTGACGACGCTTCAAACAGTCACGTGGGCCTTCAAACTTTGAACTTCGTTTCAGTACCTATGTACCTTCCATAGCTTTGAATGGAAAAAAAAACATGTTTTTACTTTATTTAATATCTCGTATCAATGTCGATGAGTCTACTGCCTACTCGAATTACTGACGAACATTATAAAAAAAAAACCCGCAGGAATGCAGTAATTTCCTGCGATTTCATACTAACATACATATCACTACGAGCTCTTTTCGGAGAAGGCAGAGAGTAAAGAGCGCCATTACACTCATGAGTTGCGCACCTCGTTTGCTGCTTCTCATTTCATCAATCTCTTCACACAGTCCCTTCACACATTCCCGCCGAGGTTATTAGATATATTATTATTGGATACATTACAGAATGCTAGTGTTTATGCTTACTTGAATCTGCGTTTGGTACCGTCTAAAGCCATTACTTCCCACAGCAAAGTTTCTTTGTCGAAACTAAACGCTGCCACATTCGTCCACTAGAAATAAGAAAAAAAAACATATTATTTAAAGAGAAAACACTCATTGTCTTAGCACAAAACCTCAGAAATTATAAAATCTTTGAACAAAAATCTGACCTATCATCTATCTGATCTATCTGACACTACATCACTTCCCGGTGGTCCAAAATAACTATCTAGTAGAACAATTATTCAGCTGCATGACCTACAAATTAGTGCACTCAAAAAACCGAAAGGCATTCTTTTGGATCCTGGTAGGCAGTAGAGAGCCATGAAATTTTGAAGCTTGAAACTACTCTCGTCGGTAAAGAAATCGCCAAGCCATTTTATCATTCGACATCAGTTTGACCTCCTTGTAGGTCATAACGTTAGCCTTTATCCAGAGTGCAGAACCACTATCGGCTTAAAGTAACGCAAACTTAAACTCAAAATCATCTTTATTTGACTTTTCAAGTACTTTCAAATCGTCAGAATCTACCACCGGATTCGGAATGTTGTTTTTTGCTGAGAAGAATCCGTTAAGAAACTCAGTAATTACTCTTTTCAAATTAAATTCAAAATTTACATTTAAATTATTTCTTATATGACAAGAATATATCATAAAAATGTATCACATAGACAAGGATATTATGCTTGAATTATAAATCAAATCTAGTAGTTAATAAATAAAAAGGCTTGATGACCAGCCTCCAACTTACCGTTGGCCTCGCTACACGACGCTTTCCTACGACCTTACCAACTTACCTCATACAAATTGTTGAGTATCTGAAGAGGATCGCCGTCTGTTTTGGACTTCTTCCCTTCCTTGGCGATGAACGCGAGTCCCGGGCACGGGTACTGCTCGCCCTCTATCATACCCAGGGCCAGCCACTCCTCGGGGACACTGAAATCATGCACATTGAACCATTCAATAGGCAAATTTAAAGAGGGCATAAAGGCCCCTATTATAAACAAAAAAATTACATTTATTCTGACTGGGGACAGACCTTATAGAAGATCACAGTCAAATAAACCCTTATTTATTTGTTCAATAAATTGCACATGTGTTATAGTATAATACAATATAGAATAAAAATATATAATACAATATAGAATAAAGAATAAATTATACAAATTTATATATTTTTCTTATATATTTATTTTATCCTATCATCTAAAAATTCTTGAATAGAGTAATAAAATTTTTCAGTAAGTAGTGTTTTTAGCAATTTTTTGTATTTATTAAATTGTATTTCTTCTCTAATATTAATTATCTGGTTATGCACTCGTACTACTACTCGTATAGTGTTGTGTTTCTGCAGTAGAAAAGGTTTCTTAGTAAAAAAAATGTTGCTAACACAGTGAGTCCTCGCAAGAATAATTTTGGCAACTTGGTATAGGTTACGGTATGTGGTAACCGCTTACCATCACATAAGCCGTGTGCTTACTTAACACATTAGATGTAGGTATATTTATATCATACGAAAATATAACAATTTGTAAACATTCTTATTCTTCCTCGGTCCCTCAGTGCTGAGGATCGCGACCACAACAGCTTGCTCTCCATTGGCTGCGGTTGTAAGTGCTGTGGACTGCCGTCTGGATGTCCGGCCCCACAGTTTTATTTATGGCGTCTATCCATCTTGAGGGTGCGCCCTCTGCCCCTGGCTCGTCTTCCCTCCATCTGACCCACGATCATGTGTTTCTCCAGACTATGCTT
The DNA here is from genome assembly GCA_951449985.1 of Falcaria lacertinaria. Lineage (NCBI taxonomy): Eukaryota > Metazoa > Arthropoda > Insecta > Lepidoptera > Drepanidae > Falcaria > Falcaria lacertinaria. The sequence goes on from OX602129.1 coordinate 8,058,286, forward strand.
AGGAGACCGCATGATATGTCCGAAGAAGCGTAGGGCCTTCTGGTGGCAGATTGCTGAGAGCCTCGTCGTGATGTTAAGCTCCTGCAGTATGGACTCGTTGGTTCTCATAGCGGTCCACGGAATTCTGAGCAGCCTTCTCCAACACCACATTTCGAACGCATCGATTTTCTTGCTGTCGTTGCTCTTGCAGCACCAGGTTTCAGCACCGTAAAGGAAAATCGAAAATACCAAGGCCCGAACAAGTCTCACTTTGGTTTTCCGGCGAATACCGCGGTTCCTCCAGATTTTGTCTAGATTCGCCATGGCACTTTTGGCCATCCCGGCCCTTCGGCGTATTTCATCTGTACAGCTGCCTTCATTTGTAATCAAAGATCCCAGGTACACAAATTGACTAACCTTTTCTTAACCGTCTAGTGCATCGGTTTGCGGCAGAAGTTGCGCTCGGTCCACCACCATGATCTTGGTTTTCGAATGGTTGATCTTAAGACCGAGTTTGGCACTCTCAGCTTCTATTTTCTTCAGCAGAACTGCCATATCTACTTCACTCGATGCAAATAGTCGTGTCATCAGCGTACCTGAGATTAGTGATGCGCAAGCCTCCTACTGATACGCCTCCGTCCCAGTCCTCCAGTGCTTTCCTCATAATGTATTTGCCGTATTCATACCATCTTCATTCCGTTAGTTGTCCCTTTTCATCCCGATACAGTTCATAACAGTAACTTCTCCATCTTTCTAGAACTTGTTCCAGTTCTGTTAAAGTGTTACCTTTACTGTCATCCACAATCCAACTTTTCGGTTTGAAGGTGCCGGTCAGTTGTTTGACTTTCATAAAAAGATCCTTCGCTTGGCATTTGTCAGCATGTCCCTCAAACTCATCGCACAGTCCGTTGATGTACATGTCTCGGTCCCTCCGTGTAGATTTTTGCACCTCCTTGTGTAGAAGATTGTAACGCTCGCGGTCGCTGTGATTACTTAAACCAGCGCTTTTTAATTCTCGTCTCTCTTCTATCAAGTCCCACGACTTTTGACTTATCCACTCTTCTCTTTTCCTGATAGATTTCTGAAGTGCCACACTCTCTTTGGCCGTGAGCAGAATCTCCCTTTTCAGGTTACTCCAGTCTGCTTCGCTAGAGTCAAATGGTTCACATTCTATGGACTTGATCTTTGAGTCAATTGTGTTGTGGAAGTAGATTAAAGCCGGTCCATTCAGTGTGACTGCCTTCGGAGTTTTTGGACGGATTTTCTTCAAGCGCAGTCTAAAGTCTGCAATGAGCAGCTCATGGTCACTGCCGCAATCAGCACCAGGAAGCGTCTTGGCGTTGATGACTGACGACCGCCATCTGGACTTTATCGTAATGTAGTCAATCTGGTTTCGGTGGCCTGTTGGTGAAGTCCAAGTGTACAGTCTTCTTGGATGCTGGTCAAACCAGGTGTTCATTACAGTGAGCTGATTTTCAATACAGTATTGAAGAAATTTTTCACCCTGTCATTCTGTACACCGAGGCCCCATTTGCCCACCAGAGTGCCTTTAAGTGAGCTTCCCTTGGTATCGCCTACTTTAGCATTCCAATCTCCCAGCACAACCATAATTTCCCTGGATGGTATAGTGCGTAGCAGCGCATCCAGATTGGCATAAAACTCATCGGAGACTTCCTCTTTGCATTTAGATGTGGGTGCATATACTTGTATGATGTTGATGGGTACAGGACTAGCATCCAGTTTTATTGCGATCATTCTATCATTCGGAGTCTGATATCCTTTGACGTTGTTCCGTAGTGTTTTTGGTATTATGAAGGCAACTCCATTTTCGCTATTATCTCCGCTTGAAAAGTACATGATGTTGCCATTGTCTGTAACAAAATGACCGTTTCCTTTGTAATGCGTCTCACTGATCCCAAGTATATCTATTTTGTTTCTCGCCATCTCTCGTTCAACAACGTCCAATTTCCCTACTTTTAGCAACCCTCTCACATTTCAAGTCCCCATGCGCAGCTGTTTCCGTAATGGGGTTTTTTGTGATCCTGTACCTTGACCAGTGGCATTGCTTCCACTTCCCGCCTGGTGGTTCACAGTGAAGTGGCCGGTAACATTCTTCACACCGTGCGACCCGGAATCGCGATGGCGCCGAGGGTCAGTCGGATCGCATAACAACGCATTCTTCGTAGGTGAACTTTTCATTGTGGTTTTCTTGGGAAAATAGTGCAGTGGTTTCCCGTTGCCTTCTGCACCAGGCGTTTTCGGGGTATTTGGCCCCCAAGGTCGCTGACTCCCTCTTCCAGCCGGTTGTCCGGCTGGGTGTAAGGTTATACCGCCTTGTATACATTACAAAGGTGGTAAGCAAGCTAATATCCCGCCTGATGGTAAGCGGTCACCGTGGCCGAAGGCGCCTGGATTACAAGGGGTATCACTTACCGGCAGTCAAAGTCAGTATTGTCAAATATCTCCAGGTCGAGCTTGGGGAAAGGACTATAGAGGCCGTAGTACTGCTGGTCGGTCAGGCGGAACTCGCACGGAGGCAGGAGCCAGAAGGGCTGGATTCCCAGCTCTCGGAGCATTTTCTGGAAACGCAACATACATTAACGACTTTTTTATGTACATTTATTTATAAAAAAAACCAATGAAGAAAGGTAAAAAGTACCCGGAACCAGCAAACATTTGTGTAGTGATTGTCCAGTGTAAAAGTAGCAAAAGTGTGCAAGACAAGAGTTCCAGCAATTCTTTCACCGTTAGAAAGCTAAATTATCACTGAGTAACATAGGCTATACATTATACTAGCTGCCCATCCCGGCTTTGCACGGGTGGACAAGATATTAGATAAATGTCTATGCTCCGAAACTAATGTCTACCCGTGCGAAGCTGGGGCGGGCCGCTAGTTACAGATAAGTCACCTTGATATTAGCCGCAAGGAACTTCCTCCGAAGCCTCTCAATCTTCACTAGCCGGGGCAGCTCCTTCGGTAGGACCACACTGAGGAATTGCAACTTCGGCACAAACGTCTCAAATGGGAATTGCTGTAAACAACATATTAATAAGATCCATAGTTTAGCCAGACTACCCTGTTAGAGAGGTGATGGGATTGGTCTGTTGTAGAATCATCACCCTGCCCTTCCATTCAATCAATATGGGGACTAGAGCCCATGATCTAGCTTAAAAAACACTGAACTCAAATCGGTTGCTCAGGTAGTAGATGCTTGAACTGATTCAGAATTGCTATTCCACTTACGAAATATCTATTTGGAATCCCACATTGGCTATAAGCCCAATGTGGGATCATGTGGGATTATGTCGTAATATTTTATTAGGTGAAGAATCCTTTCCATATTTTTTATTTATTTTATTTATTTAAATGTAGGTACTTTAAACAAACTGCATAAATAGAGTAATAATAACTATTTCCAAAGGTACCACTCAATTTTATTGATAAGCATGCATGCAGGTTCAATTAGGGCAAGCGATTCCCGTAGATTTGAATCATTATGTATGAGCCATGAAGGACTTTGTAAAGAATATTTTTGTAATGGTAATTTAACAAGGCTCGAGTGAGCCGAATCTTTTTAAACTGGATTATTATTACTCACAATACTTTCATCTTCTCTGTAAGTAGTCCAGCGACCAGGAGGCAAAAGCAGTTTCGGCTTTTGAGGCTTCGGCAATGAAACTAAAGTCGGCGCTAACTTGTCTGTCTTGGCCTGTATGTAACAAACCAAAGTAAACAAGTAAAGTAAACAAAAAAAACAACACCGACTATCCCTAATAGGTAAAAAAACGTTTCAAAATACAAGCAAGTCATAGAAATATCCTTTTTTTTTTGGTTTCAAATATTACCGCTAATCTTCTTTCTTCTTCTTCTTCCTAAGTATGGCAATCAATCCCTTCAGGGACTATTTTTGCCAGAGTCGAGTGTTAGAGAATTTTCATGTTGCAAAATTTCTCGTGTTTGCCGCATTAAAATGCCTAGTGTCATGCATTCTAACGCCCAATGGAGTTTCTGGAGACAACCCAGGGCAGTAGCAGATCGTAACACGCCTTTATATTAGATGTAACCTATTGACCAAAATGATAAATCACTTAACCCAAAAGTCGTATTATGGCATTATTTCCAATGCTCCTATAAATCAGTCACTAAATGAAACTTTACTGCACATATCGACACCAAAAATACACATTAAAGATCACTATAACACAATTTACGACACACTGGAAAATATCTCAACCGCTCCGCCTGATTCCCGCCAAAATTCCTTTCGTCGTCGAAATCGTACCCGCGCCGAAGAGTTAGCCACAGAGTACATAACGTGATAGCTTAAAGCACAGATTAATGCAGAACCACTTCGTTACCCAGCAGGCACTTCACTTTGACAGCTTAGACAAGGGTTACTTATTATTTTGTCTACTTTTAAGATTTCATGACACGGATACAAGTTTTCAGTCTTTCCTACAAACAAAATATATTTTATTGATACGCAACGCAGTTTTTCTTAATTAATTAAATAGGTGCTACGGCCACGCATGCACTTTTACGGAGATATGTAATTTCCGGAAGCAATTTTAGATATAATGAGCGCCATTCAAAAAAACCATTTCTGTGCCAATCGAATTTATACCTTCTTCCACCTTGTCATAATCTCAAAATCAGACCTTGTGACGAACTATTGTCTAGGGGCAAAGACAATTCGATCGAAAATACTGTCTAAGATAACCAGCAATACCATACAATGCATTGACATTAAAACTTCAGTACAATCTTTAGTACAATATAATCAAAGTAAAATACATACTTGTAATATCAACTTCATACGTTTCCTCGCGCATACATCCCTTGTGGAATCATCTTTACACATATCTGAAACCAACTCAGAATAATATCCCCTTTTAGGAATAGAATCCCTCGTCCTGTTATCGTAAACCACATCTTGTTGCTTTATTTTTTTTCTCTTACTGTACATAATCAATATTTATTTGTAACTTATTTTATCTAGAAAATACTAATTTGTACCTATTTGACTTTTAAAGAACATAATGTCAATTTTTTTATTCTTTTCTATTATACCAGTTACCGTAAATGTAGCGTTTGTATTCTCTTGCCCAGTGATGATATCAAACGAGTCTCCTGAGTGATTTTGTTTCGTCCTCAGAATAAGGACATCCGCTATTGGTTTTGTTACTCGAGTTGTCGAATCATTTGAGTAGATTTTATACACACCTGCAACTGTAAGTAAGATTTTATCAATTGTGATCCAAGATTTTACTCAAATTTGTTACGTTATACACCTATCCTATACTAACTATTTTTACAAGTAGTGGTTATGTACTCTGTGATTTTGACCTCAGACAGTAAAGGCCTGTTATGATTTACTACTGCCCTGGATTGTTTACCAGAAACTCCAATAAACATTGGAATGTATGTCACTGGGCACTTAATGAAGCAAACTCGAAAATATTAGAAACTTGATAATTCTGTAACACGATACTGCACTGGCAAAAATAGACATTGAAGAGGATTGATTTCCATAGTTAGGAAGAAGAAGAAGATGCTCTCTTCTTCTTCTTCTTCTTCCTAAGTATGGCAATCAATCCCTTCAGGGACTATTTTTGCCAGTGTCGAGTGTTAGAGAATTTTCATGTTGCAAAATTTCTCGTGTTTGCCGCATTAAAATGCCTAGTGTCATGCATTCTAACGCCCAATGGAGTTTCTGGAGACAATCCACGGCAGTAGCAGATCGTTACACGCCTTTAGATTAGAGGTAACCTATTGACCAAAATGATAAATCACTTAACCCAAAAGTCGTATTATGGCATTATTTCCAATGCTCCTATAAATCAGTCACTAAATGAAACTTTACTGCACATATCGACACCAAAAATACACATTAAAGATCACTATAACACACTTTACGACACACTGGAAAAAATCTCAACCGCTCCGCCTGATTCCCGCCAAAAAAAACTCGAAGATGCTCTCTCTCCACGTAGTGGTTGGTTAAGTAGGCACTCTTTAGTTTGTCTGTGGTATTCGTTACGTCTTCCTTCGTTCAATCAAAAATACAATTATTAAACGTACATAGTGTTGTAAGTACTGTGCTTTTAATTGCTTACTTTAGTTTTGGTTGGGTGGGCTTATCTTAAAGGTAAATTTTGAATTAATTATAGAATATAGTATTGAAATATTTTATTGAATATTGAAAATAGGTATGTAATTTTATTGAAATGTAAAACAGGGCCATTGTTGTATCTACTAATCTACTTATTACTGCTCGTAACTCGAAATAAAGTAATGTAATGTTGAAAACTTGAATTGAAATTGTTGTTGAATTCTCTTGGGTTCAATGGTTATTTCGTTTTTGTATCTCAAGATTCAACTCAAGATTATTATTTTATTGAGTTGAGATGAGATTATTCACTGGAGTGCCGAACATTGGTAGGTCTGACCTGGTGATGGTCCTGACGCCGCCAACACGTTTGTTGGCGGCGTCAGGACCATGAACCATCACCTGGAAGGAACCGTTGTTCCTTCTACGTTTTTTGGAAAAACGTTTTCGCTGTCGAGCATATTCTAGCCATTCGATTCCGTAATCCATTCTGAGGTTACAATTTACAATTTGCCAAATGTTTGGCGTTTTTGACGATAAACATTTAATTTATTGCTTCTAGGATCTTTGTTCTTCATGAATGTGTATATGTTCTTCATGAATAAAATGAATTATATGGAGGTTGTGGATGAAATGTTTTACAATATATCTATGAGCAAACAACATAACGGTAACAATAGGCAGGAGGGACCATGAGATTGTGGCACAAGGCATAATGTGTGGGCTAATAAACATAGTACATAGGAAAATAGTACATAACAACTTTACTTTTTGTTGTCTTGTGTTGGAGCAAATTGTTATAGAAATCTTTATTGTATAGAAATCAATTTTGGTATTGTATAAAAAAGTAGGTGTCCAAAAAATTACATATTTTGTTGTTCATTGTTAACCCTTAATAGGGCATAGTAAATTTAAATGTTTTCAGTGATATTCAGAAGGAAATATTAACCCTTAAATGGACGATTTTTGTTTCACGTTTTAAAAAAATATATTTGTGTAATAGACATGTATTACTGTCTAGGAAAAATGAGTAAAAAAATCTAGACATGAATTTACTATACTTTTTTTTGCAATAATGTGAGTGTTGTTTATAAACTACATTGCACATTCATTGAGATTTTGCAAGTATGGGTAAAATAAGAGTGGATATTGTTTTTGAAATGTATTTATTTATTCTTCATTATGATATTTATAAAAACAATTGCTTTTTTTCATATCACATAAAGATACACGACATTTTTGGCACATTTTGAATGTAAAGCCTGAACATTTTGGGAATTTGCACCTCTGCTGCTTATCCAGCCAAACTGCCCAATGACATGTCTGATCCAATCTGACGTCTTTCAAAGGAATTGCTTGAGCTGGTCCTCGGAACTTCTTCATTACAAGTTCTCTTTGTATTGTGCTCCCACTAGGTCGACCACATTTAGCGCCATTTGCAGGTAGACCCAATTTGCAGAGGGTTTCAGCAAGTTCTAGTCTGAATGTACCCAAATTGAGAAGTTGATCATTTCCTATATTATTTACCTTCTTGAACATAACCCATGAATTTATAACTGCGAGGTCCAGGAAATGATAAAGTAAGCGCATGGTCCACTTGCGGCTCTTCATTGTGATGTGATAACAACCTATAAATGAATCTAATAAGTCCACGCCTCCCATGTGGGCATTGTACTCCTTGATGACTTTGGGGCATGGAATAGCAACTCTCTCTTTCTTCGATTTATCAAAGCGTGTGACTGTGGTTGCTGGTTCTGCTACTACGTAAGTGGAAAGAAGGTTAACGGGCTTGTTATCTTTCCACACAACAGCACTTATGTCAATATCATCCACAGTCGCCACGTTTTCCTCATAGAATCCTCTGGGTACGTTCTTTTTCATTATTTTTTTCAGGCAATTTGCAGTTTCTCAATCGGTTTACTCTTACTGTTCCCAGTGAGAAAATTCCTTCCTTAGCTAAATAGGTGACGAGAGGCACAGAAGTATAGAAGTTATCGAAGTATATAATGTGATTCACATTGCGTGGTACCATTCTAGCTAACCTAACGACTGTATTGCCAGACTCTCCCAAATCTGGCTCACCTGGTAAGATGTTATTTTTGGAGCCCCCTCCACTGTAAACCTCAAATCTATGAGCATATCCTTGTAGACTGCAGATGAGATATAATTTGAACCCCCACTTGTGGGGTTTATTGGGCATGTATTGTTATATGTAATGGCTCATTTTGGTTGCACACATCTGCTCGTCTATGGAAAGCCTTTGGTCTAAGGGAACCTTCCCAAACTGGCAGTTGAGCGTTTCCTCAAGAGGTTTTATTTTGAATAGCCTGTCATAGTCTGGATGATCTTTGGGCAAGCATAGCGTATCGTCGGCAAAATGGAGAGTGGATCTTATTTTTTTAACGGCATAGTATTTTTGATGTGTTAATAACCAAATTTTTCAATCCAGTAAGCCCTGGTGTTTGAAAATTTTATAACTGAGGTGTAAAGCAGAATGCCTAGGAATTTATTTAGGATATTTTCATTTATAATTTCAGGATTGGTGATTTGTTTCTGGGCTGCGTATAAGTTACTTTGTTCTACAATTTGCTTTTTTGATCTGATGTAAAATAAAATGAAAAAAAATCATACGGCGTGTTACAAGACATCAATGCTTCCGTTATCTGAGTTTCTCCCCTAAAAATAAGGCTGTCTTCAGCAGTAATAAGATTCCGTTTTCGCCAAACCAGAGGTCGTTTAGAAATTCTTGTGATCTACTCTGGGGTGCTGCTTCTTCGGCTTCCAAAATAGGAGGGTCTGGCATATTTTCATTGTTGTCGATTACGAGAGGAGGATCAGCATCCACTTCATCAGACTGGGCATTCTCACCTTCATCACTATTTTCATGGTCTCGAAGAACATCTCGAGCTGTTTGATAATAGTGACCTTCATCCTCTACTTCGGAGTCTGACCCGTCTAAGCCATCTTCTGAATCTTCAAGAGTTTCTAAATACTTTGTAATTTCGCTTTCTAGTAATCGCGGCATGCTGAAAAGCAAAATAAAAATCCTTCACCAAACATGCATTTATTTAGCAGGCAATGCGCATTGTAGTTTTCCTACAACATACCAGATTTCGCCTAATTCGACAGTAGCATCAAGTGATTTTCATTGTTTTACAACATGAACATGTAATTGAAGATATAATCAAGCAAATAAAAATATGTTATATACTTACATTATATTTTATCAAAGTCCGAACACAGCTACAAAACTTAGTTTCGCGCCACTTAACACGTTCCCTGTGTATGACCCATCGGTGGTGCATATTGAAGTTCTGATCGTACGTGCATGACACACATATGGGGCAAGAGCCCTTGCAAGTTTAAAGGCTCGTAAAAATGTACACGTATGAGTTTATCCACTTTTATCCGCATACACGTGTAGCCAATAAACTAAAATTTAAATTGACAAGAAAACCGGTGGACTTTTCATTTAGGGTTGCCAGTATCCTACCATCAAAAGTGAAAGTATTATGGGTAAATATAAAATAAAAATGCATTATATATTATTTATTTATTCTTAGTATTATTTAATGAACAAGGTTATAACAATTGAGGCAAAAAGCTTTTCGGCACTTCAAGCACTCCATGTCCGTTTTTTTAGACTTACGGGCTGCTTCAACTGGTATTTGGCCTTCTTCTACCAACATTTTGTAGCAGCCAGTGCAACGTTTTCTCTGTATTTTTTTTGGGTCGCGCCTCGGGATTTTTGTGAGGGAGTGGCTGAGCCTAGAAGGCGGCTCGTTTAGGCTGGATCTTGAACGTGGTGTATGCGGACTGCTTACAGAGCCAGAAGGAACAGGTACTTGAAATTTCAGGAGAAGTTTAATTATTATTTCGTGACCTCGTAGCACAGTCAATTTATTCCGAGGGTGCAGGTCGTTGTTTATCAATATTGCGTTTATCACACAAATCGACATCAGATCACCAGCTATTTTTTTATACCAAAAACAAGTTTTGCGCACAGGTGAATTGTAACTCGCGAGCTGATCAGCTATGTCAATTCCCTTTTTGCCACGATTGTACTCCAACACTATATTCGGTTTCAATATTGGTCTGAATCCAGTAGACATTTGCATCCCATGATCATGACATGTTGACATAACCAGAACATCTCGTTGGTCCTTCCATTTCAACACAGTGAGGAAAGAGTTTTGCTTTGCAGCAATTTCACCTTTTTTTAGAACTGCATTAACCACGTCTGGGGGAAGATGGCGTCTGTTTTTTCGTACTGTCCCGCAAAAATCTGTTCCGTGTTCTTTCAGATATCTGGCCAAATGGACGCTGGTGTAATAGTTGTCAGTTACCAATAATCTGCCCTCATTCAAAACCTCTCGGGCCAATGTAACAACCACTGAGCCTGGTTTATCAAGACCTTCGATTGCTCTATCTTCCCCTGAATAAACCTTGTAGCTCCATGTGTAGCCCGTATCTGTGCATAATTTATAAATTTTCATGCCATATTTACTGCTCTTTTGGGGATTGTTTGTACGGATATTCAACTTTCCTCGAAACCCGACCATCGATTCATCAACAGCAACAGTATTTCCTGGAGTAAAAACTTTTCTAGAGTTTTCTATGACTTTATCTATGAGGGGTTGAATTTTGTAGAGTCGTCCATTCCGGTCAGCAGTGTTGTCTGCAAAATGCCAACACCTTAGGATGAGACAAAATCTGTCGTAGGACATCGAAATCTCGTGCAGAAGTGGATGAAAGTACAATTCGTCTTTCTTCCAGTAACATTCGGTTGTGGGGTAATCAACAAGTCCCGTAAACAAGTAAACACCGATAAACTTCAGCATTTCTTCTGCAGTAACATCTTTCCATCGTTTTATGCGAGAATTCGGTTTTAGTACAGGAAGTGCTTGCAACTGTGCGGCGTAAATGTTTGTTTGAGTAACCATCAATAGAATCATGTCTATATCTAAAATGGATCTAAATATGCTCCATAGGTCTGTATCGTCCGTAAAAATCATATTTTGCAGCTTTCCTTGGTCATAGCCTGTAAAAATCTCCCGTTCCAAAGGCCTTATTTGAGAACTCCATGCAGAATTATTGGTTAGTAGGGGTGTTCGCAAATTATTAGTTATAGGACTATGCGTTTGAGTGCGATCAGGCAATGGCGTGCTAGGCTGTTCAAAAGAAGCTTCCTCAACCCTCGGCAAATCATTTTGCAATGGCAACACAGCAGCTGGCTCATCATCAAATAACGGCGGCAAAATTCGATCAGGCGAGGACGTGCTCGGTTGTTGCAAAGTCACAGAAGCTGGAGCAGGCAGTGAGAGAGGCAATGCCTCAGTATCGTTTATATATCCTCTGATATCCTCCACCGTTTCAAAATTTTCACACTCACCATACTCTGAATCTTCCAGTACTTCCATCAGATTTTCTTCACCATCACTAACTTCTAAAATCGCCCGTAGGTCCTCATCCGAGAGATTTGGTGCTCTCCGTCGATTCATGATGCAAAATTATTGAGCAAAGAGAATAAAACCACTACGTGTTATTGACTAGGTAACTATCGTATCAGCAGTAACGCGAGACAAGCAGAAAATGGTGATGTGATGACTTGACCGTCACCTTGACATTAGAAATTTGACACTGATATTGAAAAACAAAGTAGACACTGGCAGTAGACAGATTCAATTTTTTTTTCCTGTCAAACGCGTTTGACGTTTATGTGGGACATGGCGACAAGAGCTCATAAGTGCATGACCCACGGATGAATCATGGAGTAAAGAGTTCATACGTGCATGACCCACGGATGGCTCATTTACAAATATTGTTTTTTTTAATAAAGGGGGGCAAAAAAATTAAAAATTATGTTTTGTCACAGTCATTTATATGCTACCCTAATATAATATCCACATAAAGCATTTGCACGTAGGTGGTAGACTCCATAATCTTGGCTGCACAGGGAACGTGTTAAGTTTACTTTAAAGTGACATTTGACATTAACTTATTTTGCAATGCATAAAAATATTGGATAGTGCCAACATTAAAAAAAGTACAAAATTCGTTCAGAAATAAGAACTAGTTGTCAAAATTAATAAAAAATTCAAAGAAGGTCAATTTTATCTGTGATGTTTAGTATGTTGTTTAAAAACAACATTGTCCATTTAAGGGTTAAATATAGATGCATACAGAAATATATTTTTTATTTCAGTACATCCTGTTTTTTGTCGTAGGTTTCAGAAAAGCATGTGGGAAAATATATCCTTATGTCAATTTTGAACATCACCTTGAAATATCTGTGGGAATATATTTCATACACATAATAAGTGCAATAGTTATTTATGTCTAAGATAGTTTATAAAAATCTCATTTTATAAGAGTTTATAGAAAAACAGCTCTATATGTATTTGAGATATAATTCTATTTTTAATACTATAAATGATAACATTTTTTACTGGTGAAACAAATAAAAACAGGGGGCAGCACACAAACGGTACCTTACAAGTCTTACAAATGTATTTGCTGCGCTGCTCTTTATCACGAGTGCTGCACATACTGCATCGCCGAAATTTCGCCATTTCTGGCATATGCGAGCCAACGTCGACTTTCCTTACTTCATCAGGTACCGCTTCAACACCTCCTTTTTTGGATTTGAAAACAGCTGCCAACTTTTTTCGGGATGTAAAATTGTTTATAAGGCCTCTTCCCAATCGTAACCGGAATTCCTTTTGAGTGTTTCTCCTCTCCGAGTGAGATCTCATATAAACAATAAATGCATTGATGGTTGCTGCCTCAAGCATAAACCAAAATAATCGATGCCAATTTTTTCGAGACTTGCGTCCAAGAGAGTACGACGCCCTGTAATGGTCAAAGTGATCTACTCCCCCCATGAATTCTGTATATTTTTTTATTGTAAGTGGGCAATACATTTGCTTTTTATGGCCATATTTTTGTTTTCTTTGGATTGATTCTACAGCACGAGGATCAAATGCAGTGTTGGCAACAAAAACATCTTTTGTTTCCTTCAATTTTACTACTGATAAAGATGCATCACATTGGTACATAAATTCCCCAGGTTTCAAGCATGTTTTTTTTTTCTTCCCTGCTTAATTTTTTTCCTGTCAACAAATCAGGCAAGCCCTTGCGGTTTGTTCTAATTGTTCCAACACTATAAATTTCTTTTTCCAATAATAACTAACAATGGTAGGCTAGTAAAAAAAAATATCAAAAGCCACCAATGTATGACTTGGCAAAGACTCACATAAGTCCATTACAATACAGAAAACCAAAAATCTTCCTACTGGCAGTGCTGCGAAGAAGCCCAAAATTTATGTTTATAGTTCCTTGCTTTACTTTCTGGCAGCAGTATTTGCTAGTAGAAAATCAGAAGGGAACTATCCGATCGACGATGCAGAATCTACTCAATCACAACAACAATCAGAAACTGATATTGAACCGGAAGATATCAATCGTGTGGAGTCATCCGTACCTACTTTACCTATGTTTAGTCAGAAAAAAAAGAAAGATGTCCCCAATCAAATACTAAGTATGTTGCAACAAAAGCAGAAATTACCTTCTGCTAATATTGACGAAGATGACGACACTAAATATCTTCTTAGTTTCAGAAGCTATATGAAAACAATGAAGGCTCATCAAAAATTTTTTTTCAAAGTCGGTATGCTTCAATTGGTAATAAAAAAATACCATGGGAAAGAACCATCGCCATCAACATCCCGGTACAGGTCGCGGCACGAAACTCTAGCGCTGAGCGAAACGTGGAGGGGATAGCTGCGCATGGGTACCATCGCGCACGCAATACAAATTAGTAATTTAATTGCTTAGTTAAAAACAGCAAAATAATGTTTTAATGTAAAGTCAAATAGTAAGTCTAGCGGTGAACAAAATGTGGAACTTAACTGCGTATGGGTACTGTCACGCACGCAAATATTACTTCATGTTACCTACAATATAATTTTTAACAAGTTTATGGGGAGTAGAAAAATAAATACACTATCGGATTTGTAAATTTTTATATTAAATACCAAATAATAAAAAAAATTATATTAAGTCCGAATTACATAAGAACCTACTGAAGTTTCTTCTCAGGATAGAAGAAACCTGCGAGTTCGGCAGGGTGTGGACATCAGACACCGCATTCTCCTTTCCGATATCTAGTCCGAATCAGACAATGGTCTTACACCTTCAATAGTATCCCAACAGGGCCTTTTGCTTACTGAGGGCCCCGGCTCAGGGCTGCTTCGGTCGTCGGCACTAACAGCGTCATCGTCATCAGACTCACCAAGGCTATCCTCTGAACTGTCACCATCAACGCGAATGATGAATTCTTCTGTAACCAAATCCACGACATGGTCACTCTTGACATATTGCTCTTCTATGTCCTTTACCTTTTGGCATAACTTTCCCCAATCCCAAGCACCCATCAGCAAAACTTTTTCTTGAATTAGTTCTATACATTTAGCAACACTCCACTTCACATTTTTACTGCCTACATATTGCTTTATGTCAGACCATGCCATTTCGATTGGATTTAGATCTGGGTGGTATGGTGGCAGTCTTAGCACTTGATGTCCTTGCTCTGCTAGTATCCTGTCAATTGAAAATGTTTTAAATCTATCTTTGTTAGCCCGTATTAAATTGTATAGTTGAGGTTTTAGTAGAGTTTCCTCATATTGTATGCCCTTTTCAGTAAGCCAACCCTGCATGTCAGCTTTTTTGGAATTAGAAGTGGGTGCAAGGTCCCATTGTTTATTATGGTATGATGCGTTGTCGACTACCACGACAGAATTAGGCGGTAAGTTCGGCAATAACTGTGTCCTCAGCCATTTTTCGTAGTTGTCGTAGTTCATATTGTCGTGGTAGTCGCCTGATTTCGCACCAGCTTTAAAAGTTAACAGTGCGTTCGGTATGAACCCAGCCTCTGATCCTGCGTGGACAATGACCACCCGCTGTCCTTTGGAGATAGGTTTTTTGAGACCTTTTGTAGTACCATCGGTCCAGGCTTTTGGAGCAGAGTGCGATGAATCTACGTAAGATTCATCTGTATATACGATGGGCCTTCCCTCTTGGCGATATTGTTTTATTTTGCGTAAGTATTCGATACGTAGTAAACGTATATTTGAACTTTCAATCAGTACTTTTCGATTGTTTTCAGTATTTTTCCACCGAAACCCTAAACTCTTAATTATTCGTCGAAGACTTCGTTCTGAGCCTTTGAAATTTATATCTTCCTCTAGCTTCTTTCTCAACTTTCCGACGGTGGGAAGTTCATTATTTGTCCTATGAAAGTTATGTATGCACCTCTTTATTAATCCTTGATCAAAGTTATCAATATCTGTGACCGGTTTTGATCTGGAGCGTTTTTTGCCTGGTGTTCTAAATACTGATAATAAGTCGGAATTATTGGCTTCAGTGGAGATTTTCCTTACCGTTGCTATGGACGTCTTTGTAGATTCAGCTGTCCTTTTCTGAATTTTCTGTAAGTCACTAATTATACTATTTAATTTTATATTTCCCGCCTGAATAACTTCTGCAGTTTGTTTTATTTCACTTATATCTACAGTGCTGCGGTCAGAATCGAGTAAAATACTCGCAGCTTCGCCAATTTCACTTTGAATTTGTTTCAGGGAATTAATGAAATCATTCGATTCCCTTTTCAGAAAACAATGCACGTCAAACACCATTTTCCGTGCCTGTCTTTTCAAAACAGTATTCCTTCTCGGCCTCGGCATTTTCACTGTTTAAAAACTGTTCAAACTTAATCAAACAGTGAATAAACTAACAAACACAACAAACAAATCAACAAAACAAACTTAACAAAAAACAACAACAAAAATTAACGATGACAACAAAACAATTCAGAACGCGACTGTACACTGGAAGTGCGCGGAGCGTCGTATCGGCACGGGGGACGGAGTACGACTGGAGAGCCAATCGGCGCAACGCACGCTCGCCCTTCACCCCTGTACCCCGCCAAGACACCTTATTTTTTACTTCTGCGCAATAACGGTCAGCGCTAGAGTTTCGTGCCGCGACCTATACACTAACTATTAGGTACCAACAAAGTGACGATTCTTCAGGGTCGTTTCCAATGGCTGGAAATAACTTGTGGCATCTAGTCCTTTAAGCCTTAGCGTTATTTAATGCACGACACTGGCCACATTATTATTGTGAGTGGCAACACTACAACTTAGATACTTTTGCGTCGATTTCAAAACTGACCAAAACTAGATTGTTAACAATAATTTAATACAACTAAATCGCTCATCTAAAACTACAATGACGTAATTGCAATTTGACGATTTTTCAGGACAAGCGTTTAAAAGTTTGGAGCTAAAAATATTGAAAATATTAATTATATTGCGTAATTTATCTTATTAATAGCATACATTGGTTTATTGGTTACAATAAATTGTAATAATAAGTAAAGAAAACTCATTAAAATCGATATTAAATTACCAATTACTAAAACCTGACCCACATTTGTGACATTTTATTAGATAAAATAATCTAACAATATAATTATGACATATAGTTATTTTGTACAGATAGGAATAAAACGTGAAAATAAACTATTAAAGTATAAATTAAGTGTTTTATTGAGAAAAAAAAAATATCAATGATGTTAATACAAACTTTTTATTAAATTTGAATCAGAATTTTGTAGGGTTGTACTTATAACTAAGTACTTTAGTAACTACTTATAAAAATACTTTTACAATAATCTAACTAAACTAATCTAGTTCAACAAAATGAATCAAATTAATATTGCTCATAAAAATGATACAATAAATCTTTGTAATAAAAAGTAACAATTATAAAAGAATCTCACGTTGTAATCAACAATCAAAAATCAACGGAAAAAAAGATTACTTACGCACACAAATTATTAGGTAACTAAACATTTGGTAACTAATCAGTCTACTTTCTTCGCACTCTTTATAGATTTTTCAATGATGGAATGTGCATTGTCTCCTTCGTTTTGAGTGTGTCCTCTCACGAGGAATTTATGGGTGATTGATTCAATCGGTAATGTTCTTACTGCGTATGCGTACATACTAAATATAAATCTGAAAAAAAACTTTATTATTGATTGATGCTATGATAATTATAAAGGCAATATTAGAGTACAAAATTTATTTTTACCTATTCTTCTGCTGGCCGCAGCAGTTATCTGAATAAAATATAACATTTATGTTAGGACTTTCACGGGCAACATTTTCTAAAAACTTGTATTTATTATTATCTTATTAGAAGGCTGAACGGGTCCAGGTTGCCCCAGAAGCACTTCGACCCTTGGGATCTTTTGTGCAGCCCTTAGCCATGATTGCTCTACTTACCTGCTGTGTCAAATACTCCCTGAATGAGTCTGCAGATTTTGCCAGCAGGGTAGAGCATGTATTCCTCTGGTTCCGGATATGCCGACCCCAGAATTTCCATTCGCTGCCGCGCGAGTGCGTCGCAGCAGCATAGCACGTGTTCCATGGTTTCCGTTGCTGTTTTGCAGCACCTGCATACCACGCTTCCAGATAGACTCATCTTGTAGAGATGATCATTTGTGCCATAGTGGCCTGTAAGAGCTCCTGTTAGTTGTCTTAGTTGACATCTGGTCAGGCTCATTAGTTTTCGGCTATTGCCCTCTTTCCATTTGCTTATAAACTGCTTAGAATGTCTCAGGCCCGTGGTCGTTGACCATTCTTTTTCGTGGCGTTCATTAGCATATTTGTGCAATGCACTTCTGTAGGCTCCAGTTGGTACGCCAATGAAGGGTTCTGGACCTATGAATTTTTCCATCGATCCTTCTTTAGCTAGGCCATCCGCAAGCTCATTGCCCTCTATCCCCTCATGCCCAGGGACCCAGACTAACCTAACCACGTTGTGCGCACCACATCTGTTAAGGAGGTGGGCACACTCCGCAGCCAGTGCAGAGTTTAGTACACAGGAGCTGAGTGCTTTGAGTGCGGCTTGACTGTCGCTGCAGATGTAGATATATTTATCCTTGATCCGCTTGTCCAATATTTCGTTTGCACAAGCAATTATTGCATAGGTTTCAGCCTGAAATATTGATGGTGTTGTTCCCATGCTGATGCTTTGGTGAAATCCTTCTGTGTACACACCGGCTCCAGTGCCATCTCTGGTCTTGGAACCATCTGTGTACCATATCATTTGTTCTTCCCTTGGTTTCCGTAGACCTCTTTCCCACTGTTGTCTGGTCGGAATATGGGTACTGAACCTTCTGTGAAACATGTGTCTAGTCAGGATTCTGTCACAACTCATGTTTCTTATATTGTCCAGCTCCTTGTTGGGTGCTAGTCTGGTATGATCTAGGCTGGGTTGAGTTGCATCCCATTGGCCGGTTAGTACCAGTCTGTAGATGGCATTCCTAGCCTCAGTCTCAATGACGATATGCAGTGGAGTAAGATTTAGAAGTCTTTCCATTGCTACCGTCGGTGTAGTTTTGAATGCACCTGTGATGGCCATGCAGGCTGTTCTTTGCACTTTCAAAAGGGTGTCCCGAAATGTTTTTAATTTGGTCCTGGGCCACCACACAATGCTTCCGTATGTTAGTATCGGTCTTACCATCATTCGGTATATCCAATACATTATCTTGGGCTGAAGACCCCATGTTTTTCCGTATGCTGCCCTGCACATGTTCAGCACATTCAGTGCTTTACTGATGACGTGGTTAGCATGCGTATGCCATCTGAGTTGTTTGTCAAGTATCACTCCTAGATACTTGACCTCATTGGCCCAATTGATACTATTTTTGTACATCTGTAGGTCCCTAAGGCCTGTAAGTATCTTCTTTTTTGTAAATAAAATTACATTCATTTTGCTCGGGTTAACTGATAGATGGTTTTCTGTGCACCAGTTCTCCACTATGTCAAGAGCTTCTTGCATCAATGTTGATACTGTATTTGGGAATTTGCCATTGACGAGTATTACAATGTCGTCCGCATATCCAACCGTATAGAACGGTCCTTTATTCGTTTTTAACATTAGTGAGTTGACCACAATGCTCCAGAGTGTTGGTGAAAGCACTCCTCCTTGCGGGCATCCTCTAGTGGTAGTGGCCGTGATTTGTTCTCCCATAAGAGTGGACATTATCACTCTGCCTTCTAGCATGTTCTTGATCCATCTAATGAGAGTGGGTTCAATACCATGCATTTGAGCTGCTTGCTCTATTGCTTTGAAAGTTGTGCGGTCAAATGCGCCCTCTATGTCTATGAAAGCACCCACACAGATTTCTTTATAGTTTAGAGCCATTTCTATACGGCTCACCACATGGTGTAGGGCAGTCTCGGTTGACTTTCCCACTCGATAGGCACACTGGAGCTTATATTAAAAACTTGTATACACAGGAACCTATTTCCACTGCCCCTCGATGACCCAACCCTTCATGCCAGAAAAAACAACTTGTGGTTTTGTTTTTCATATCGGACACCTGAAATTTGAAATAAAAATTAACTTAAACGACAACAAACATTGACTTGTATACAATTATTATTTTCAACTTACAGTAAAATTTAAGCAATTAAGCTTCGATTTTTAAAAAAAAAGCAGAAGATTCGCCTATTGGTACAGGCATCACTGCCTGCAAATCATATATAGCAACAAGTAAGTTACTATTGACTTCTTTACAAATCTCTAAATCGTTGGATTTTTCACTTCGACTTAGCTGTTTTTCTTTCTGGTGAGATGTATATACTAGAAGCAATTTATCTTTATCTTCACCCACAGCATTTTTATACGACTCACAGAGGTCGCATTGGTCTTTTTTTGGGATAAAAAAGGAAATGTTAAATTCTGTGTTAAAAATTTGGCGTAGGTGTCGTAAGAGGCTGCTTCTTTTTGTATGAAATCACGTTGAGACTTGTAATTACGATGCATTTCTGCAATGGTTAGACCACCATCTATAAACTCTCTAGACGTATTCGCTCTGAGATAATGAGATTCAATCCGTGGGATTGAATTAATATGGTATCTTACAGATTCTAAAACTTCTGGGTCAGTTTTTTTATGACGGTTGTGTTTTCCTCTGTTGTCCATTGGTGCAAGCCCTGAAATAGTCATTTTTGCCTCAATTACTGTCCGGAGAGTTCTTTCGGTAATTCCCAAAGTATTTATTAGGTATGTTTTACATACTTTAAAACTTTGGCCATTATTAATTAATGAAAAAGAACAATTAGCTTTTCTAGGTTTTTCAACATTTTTTATACGGCGGCACGAAATATTCACAGGTTCCAAACATGAACATAAAAAATCTCTTTGTCTTTGAAGAGAGGCCAAGTTCCAGTAACTTTCAAATATCTGTCTTCTTTGATCCTCCGAAATCTTTTGACTACAATTTAATCTACAATTACATGGCGGTTTCATTACTCTAGCATAAACTTTTTTTCCAGTGCGAGAAACATACTCTTTTCCTTTATTTTTAAGTTCCTTCAATACGTATTTTTTCCATTTCTGTGGATTTCTGATGCGTTTTTTTCCCTTTTTCGGCGTTGGTGAATGTGCATGATGAGATGAGGAAGAAGACTTATTGGACATAGGGGATAAACCAACATTTTGTGGTCGACGTTGAGGTGGCTGATATTCGTCACCACTATCATCTGCTGAAAAGTCTAAGTCAGCAGCTCGTTCCTCGTCTGAGTTCGAATGAGGATTGTTTTCTTTGTCTGTAATAAAAAAAAACATAAATTCAAAGAATCTTTAAGCATTATTAATTTGCTAAAGTAATACACACCAGTAGGGAATGCAGTATTTATAATACTACGTAATTCCGGAATTTCATCAGTTAATAACGAAGGTGAGTTTATACCATCACGTTTACCTTCTAAAAACAATAAGTATTATTAATATATATTGTCATGAATCAATGAAATGATAAGTAGGATTCGGTTAAGTATTTTATATAAGTTTTGAGTTTCTTTAACTGTTTTTGTAAATATGTAGATATATTTTATAGTAAATAAATACATACTCAACAGTTAAATCATAAATTAAGTACATAACTTACCATCTTCAATAGAAACCAAATATTCAACTTGGTTCTCTATTTCCATAGAACAATCTGGATTTAGTACCGGTGGTAAGGCCATGCCTATACCACTATAGTCATTATCATTAGCTTTTCTTAGATTCTGCACAATGGTGGATGGTGTTGCAGATAGTCCTAAAAAAGCGAACCTTTAGTTTTCAGTTTATTTTTGTTTTTTGGAAATACGTATATTTTATTGCAAATAAATAATATATACGCAACAGTTAAACCATAAACGAAGTTCATAACTTACCATCTTCAACAGAAATCAAATCTTCTACTTGGTTCTCTATTTTCTTGGAAAAATCTGAATTTTGGACCGATGGTAAGGCCATGCCTATACCCATATAGTCATTATCATAAGCTT
Organism: Falcaria lacertinaria; assembly: GCA_951449985.1. Lineage (NCBI taxonomy): Eukaryota > Metazoa > Arthropoda > Insecta > Lepidoptera > Drepanidae > Falcaria > Falcaria lacertinaria. The sequence goes on from OX602129.1 coordinate 8,079,791, forward strand.
TTCTTAGATTCTCAACAATGGTGAGTGGTGTTGTAGATAGTCCTAAAAAGCAATTACGTTCGTATTTATAATTATAAGTTCTATATAATAACATGATCAATCATTTACTGGTTCATAACTACTTACTTTTTGGTTCTTCTGAAGTGCTAGATGAAGTGGAAGAGTCCGATGAGGAAGAAGATGACGAGCTGCTACTGGAAGATAACGAGGACGAACGTTTCCGTTTTATAACACCATGTTGGACTTGTCTTTCATCTGCAATAATATTTTTTAAGGCTTTTGTTTTACTGCCGATACCTCGAAAATATAATATATTAAGTTAAGTTTTCATACCTAATAATTCCATTTGATTAATTTTGGATTCATTAGTAACTACATTGTGCGGAACTGGTGCAGCTTCTTCGTGTTTCCCATCATTATTTATGTTCTTTTTTAAAAGTTCCGGTTCGATATGTTTATGAACTGCAACAAGAACTCTGTTTAAACCTGAAGATACATTAATAAATACATGAGTTCTTATTTCACAATGTTGTTTCTTACCTTTTGATTCCGTTTCAATATTTACTTTTTCAAAAGATTCTATATCTACATTCTGGGAAAATGGTGAAGGTACTTGCCCTTTCTGACCCAACTTTACGATCTGTTCGATTCTATTTAACCTAGACATTTTCTATCAACTGAAACAATAATTTAAATTAGTCATTACGAAATATACCATACAACGTAATTTTTTCAGTTTTTATAATAATAAATTATAAAATAAATTATATTATAAGCAACGTTATTAAAAAAACGGCTGATCCATATATTTATGTTTGCATAAATAACTCGACAAAATGACGTATGGATCATTGTATAATACAATTTATTATTATAAGAACCTGTATCTTCAAACCAAACGTAACTTGAAAATGTATACGATTATTAGGGTAACGACGACTTAATTGCTCAATTGCGTCATTGTAACATCAAATATAAATAAAATGAGAAACATTATTGGCTTAAGAACGACACAATTGTCTATAGTGTCGTTATTTCTCTTATAGAAAGAATAATGTTTAACATGTTTAGTGAAACAACGACATAATTGACAACTGCGTCGTTATTCCCCCGGATTAAATAAAAAATGTTTAATATATTTGGTGAAACAATGACATAAATTACAATTGTGCCGTTATTTCCCCTATAAAAATAATAATCTTTAACATATTTAGTGAAACAACGACATAATTGACAGTTGCGTCATTATTCCCCCGATTACAAGAAGAATGTTTAACATATTTGGTGAAACAACGAAATAATTGACAATTGCGTCGATATTTCTCCTATTTAAATGAAATATATTTGTCATAACTTACATTTGCGTCACCGTAGGTCCGGACACGTTTGCACTCCACGGGCCCCCCCGCACAACTGTCATATATGCCAATCTTTCTCCGAGATAATGTTTAAATTTAAGCCGATTCCATAACGACATTCATACCCTCTATTGATAAATTTTGGAAGTACAATTATGCCGTTTTATCCTTAGATAGAATACCCAAAAACGGTTCTTATGACATCAAAATGTTAATTTCGATAATTATTGCAATTACGTCATTGTAGTTTTGGATGAGCGAAATATGTACCCTTAGATACTAACTTACTAAGTGCAATAAACATTTATGGTGATAATGGTCTTTTGATAAATCTCAATGCGACCGTATAGTTCCCATAAACTTATCTCCATCACCGACTTTCATTCCATCTTATCAAAATATACACGTGCCCAAAGTATCACCAATATATTTGCAGAGTCCATATCCATCACCACCAACTTTTTATCCATCTACGCAGCAGCAAAATGTGCCCCGTAAGAATACCAGGAAGCCTATTATTATCCACTCAATCTCTAGTGTGAGACCTTCGCAATCAACTACCCAACAAAGCCCCAAGCAAGATTATCCTGTTGAGATATCTATACCAAATACTAGTATTGAAGATAATGAGGCTACACAGTTTTTAGTTCTCCAGTCTCAAGATTCACAGGAGGGAACAATGCAAGAATTCTTAAACTTTAAGTAAATTTAAAGCGTACCTAGTGCTTGTACAATATTTTAATTTTTATTACAATAAATACATACATACCTTAATGTTATGGTCAATTTTTCTTCTGTATCCAAACACAATCTCATGGGCGTATTTTGCTTTTTTATTTTCTCTTGTATGCTATTATGAAGCTCATCAAAGGATTTCGTTGACATCCTGTAATATGTATGAATGAATGTGTGCGCTCTCCACACGGAATTTTTGATAAGGAAACCTGATCGGTATTCTTTATCAGGAATCAGTATGTATGCGCCCGGCTTATACAGGGTGGCGCAATAGAACGTGCATATTTAAAATATTGATTAAAAAATAAATACAAAAGGTATAGTTAAAATAAAACTGAGGTATTATTAAGAAATAACTGAAGTTTATTTTTTAAAAATAACATCGTCTAAATGATGACCCTCTCTACGATGACATCCTCTAATCGCAAACGGAAGTTATTGAAAACTTTCTTCAGTAATGCTGGTGTAATTGCTGCCATTTCACCACGGATATTCTCCTTGAGCTGATCGATGTTCTTCGGATTATTGCTGTAGACTTTGTTCTTGAGGTATCCCCACAAAAAAAAGTCAGGAAGCGTCACGTCTGGACTACGTGGGGGCCATGGGATATCCCCTCTTTTCGAAATCAGTCTGCCAGGGAACATCTGTTTCACAACCGCCATGGAGTCATTTGATGTGTGACAGGTAGCTCCGTCTTGTTGAAACCAAGTCCTAGAATTCACTATTCTTGAATTTTCAAGCTCTGGAGCCAAATAACCTTCCAACATCGCAACATAGCGTTCGGTATTAATAGTGACGTTTCGCCCCCTCGCATTTTCAAAGAAAAACGGTCCAATTATTCCTCTACCAGAGATACTGCCCATACTGTCACTTTGGGACTATGCAGTGGTTTCTGGTGCTTGAGTTTGGGATTCTCACTGTTCCAGTAACGACAATTTTGACGGTTTACGAACCCATTGATATGGAAGTGGGCCTCATCTGAGAAAAGGATATTGTCATAATTGGAAAATCGATTAAGCATTTCATTAGCAAATGCGAGACTTGCTCCGAAGTCCGACTCTTTTAATTCTTGTGTTAACTGCAGCTTGTAAGGATGCAGTTAACCCCGGTGTACATTCGTCCGTAATAATAACTAAATCTCCTATTCTTAAATTATTCTTAATGTCTTGCCATTTATGTCTTAGTTTGTAATTCTGACAAGTAACTGAAATAAAATTGTTTCCAAAATCTTTGCCTGATAAGGACCCCAGCAGCTTCTCCAGTCAGCGCAGACTTCAGTTTGTTAATTATAGGTAAATCAGCACTGTCGACGGACGCGTAGAATATGTTCTTAATGTTAGGCAATAATTTTAGTTCAAAATCAAAATCAAAATCAAAAATCATTTATTCAGTTTAGGCCCTAATAAGGCTCTTATGAAGGTCTAAATTACCACCGGTTCGGAAAAAAAGCCACCTGAGAAGAACCGGCAAGAAACTCAGTGCTCTGTCTTTTTTTGCATTTAACAATCATTATATAACAATTTGTAACAAAATTCTTCTAGACATTGGTATGAAATTACAAATATCAAAATGAAAGCTACCAAGTTGGTTTTGTCACTGCTTTCATGAAATACATATTCCAACTATTACAATTACCAGGAGCGGGGAGCCACTTGTGCAGAGTGAGTCTATATATTCCAAGCATTTTTATCATTTACATAATCATTAATTTTATAATAGGCTTTATTTATCAAAACTCTTTTGACATGAGTCTTAAACTTATCGTAATTCAATTCGGTAATAGATTGTGGGATTTTATTGTAAAAGCGGACGCAGTTTCCCATAAATGATTTGTTTACTTTTGTAAGTCTAAACCTAGGAGCCACAATTTTGTTTCTGTTTCTTGTATAAATATTATGGTTGTCTGAATTTAACTGAAAACTTCTAATGTTCTTTTTTATAAACAACAAGTTCTCAAAGATGTAAAGAGCCGGTAACGTGAGAATATTAATTTTCTTAAACAATTCTCTTAACGATTCTTGGGGACCCATTGCAAAAATTGCCCTGATTGCCCTTTTCTGTAGAATGAATATCGTATCCAGATCCGCCGCAGATCCCCATAATAACACGCCATAAGACATGAGGCTGTGGAAATATCCGTAGTAAACTAATTTTGCAGTATCAATATCTGTCAATTGCCTGACTTTCCTAATGGCAAACGCAGCTGAACTAAGTTTCTTTGACAAAGTCTCAATGTGAGAGCCCCACTGCAATTTTGCATCTAGTGTTAGACCTAGAAAAATCGTGTTATCAACTAAATCAAGTTTTCTGCCATCTAATTGTACATTCGTGTCTACCTGCGATGAGTTTGGAGGAGAAAACCGTATACATTTTGTCTTTTTTGAATTTAAAACTAGGTTATTGGCGTCAAACCATTTAGAAACGGATGCTAGCGTTTCATTTAGACTTATCATTTCTTTGTCTTTTCTGCTCACTCTAAATACCAGAGACGTGTCATCCGCGAATAAGACTATGTCACAGATATTATCCACTACAAGTGGGAGATCATTTATGTATGCCAAAAATAAGAAAGGACCTAATATTGAACCCTGCGGAACTCCCATTTTTATTAATGTGCCTTTGGAAGTTATGCCTCCGACACCGACTTTTTGCTGACGACCGGACAAATATGAGGCTACAAGATCAAGGGCATTTCCGCGGATACCATAATATTTTAGTTTTAGCAGTAGCGTACTATGTTCAACGCAATCAAATGCTTTAGATAGGTCGCAAAATACACCTAGGGCATCATGTGAACTTTCCCATGCTTCAAATATATGTTTCAGTAATTTTGCCGCCGCGTCACTTGTAGATCTACCTTTAGTAAAACCGAATTGGTCTCCATGTAATTTATTATGCGCATTAAAGTGACCTAACATTTGATTTAACATAATTTTCTCAAATATTTTACTCAAAGCCGGCAGTATTGATACTGGTCTATAATCAGAAGGATTTTCTCTAGATCCCGCCTTAAAAATCGGTATTATTTTACTATATTTCATTAAATCAGGAAATATTCCTTGATCAATGCAAGTATTAAAAATGGTTGCCAGTATAGGAGCAATCGTTGGTAGAATTGCTTGAATAACTTTAATCGAAAGTCCCCATAAATCTTCCGTGTTTTTAATTTTGAGCGTTTTTAATGTTTTAATAATATCATTTGCATTTACATGTCGAAAGTAAAACTCTGGAATAACTTTATTAAACGATTTCTTAAGTAAGCCTTCGGCTGTATTTGCACACGAGCTAAGGTTTTTTGTAATTTCGGACGGAATATTGGCAAAGTAGCTCTCAAAAGCTGCTGCGACGTCTAACTTATCCGACACAAGATTCTCGTTAATTTTAAGTGTGCTTACTTTTTCTTTAATTCCATTCTTTCCCGTTTCCCTATTAATAACTTTCCAAACCGTTTTTATTTTATCATCGGAATTACTTATTTCATTACTTATATATTTTGATTTAGCTATTTGACAAACAGTTTTAAATAATTTAGAATATTTTCTCACGTAACTATAAAACTCTTCATTAGTTGTATGAGATTTCTTATAATACAATTCATACAAAGTGTCTCTACTTTTCCTTATACCTTTAGTTGCCCAGTTACTAAATTCCAATTTGTTATTTAGCTTCATCTTTCGTTTAGGACAGGCCTTATTAAATTCACTGCATATAACGTTTTGTAATTTTTGAAAACATTCATTGGGCTCACCAGACTTAGAATTATAAATTTTTGATTCTAAATTCTTCCTAAACCTTTCCATTCTATTCTTAGACAGGGGTCTACACTCTTTCATAGAGGTGCTAGGTTGTGCACTATCATGCAACTCAACAAATTGAGCCATATGATCTGATCTAATGCCACTTATTAACGACTTATTTTTTATATTTCCATTTGATATTATATTATCAATGCAGGTAGACGAAGTGGCTGTTATTCTTGTGGGCTCATTAAATATAATGTCTAAATTAAATGATTTGAAAAGATTTTTAAATAATCGGGCCTCAGTTGACATTTTTAAAGTATCTACATTAAAATCACCACATATAACTAGTTTTTTATTTGTATAAAATAATTTTCTAAGCATTGCCTCCATTGTTGAACAAAATAAACGAATATCCGAATTTGGAGGTCTATATACACATAAGATTATGTATTTATCTATCTCTGCACAAGCTGCTTCACAAACCCGCTCAACAGACAAGCTAGTGATATCATTTCTATCTTTGCACTTTATATTACTATTCAATAATATAATCGATCCACCACCCTCCACTGAGAGTCTGTTAAACATACTGGCAATTGTAAAGTTACTAATATTGAAATGCATGGTGTCTGGTTTTAACCAAGTTTCTGTAAAACATAGTAAATCAATTGGAAATTTGTCTAGTAATAATTCTATGTCGAGAATTTTGCCAGAGAAGCGGTTAATATTTTGGTGTAAAAGGTGTATATAACATGCATCCGACTTCTCTCTTGTCTTACGGACTAGTTTAAAGTGTCAAAATGACTATTCACAGTGCTAGTAGAACCACTACCTAGCACTGTTTCGTCTCTTAAGCTATTCGTTGTTATATTAGATATAACAGAGTTAATATAAAAACCTAACAATGTAGCAATATGCAGTCTGCATTTCTTAGGGATAAATAGTGATTCCCCAGTCGGTCTTACACCACTAATAAAATGGTTTGTGTCAAATAGACTAAACGTTTCATTATATGTCGTCATAATATGCATTAGATTATTTATATAGGCTATCTGTTTATTCTCAGTCTCAGTGTAGTATGCACTATAAGGAAATGTACACAATAAAATTTTACCAGCATTTAGGCTTGTCAAAACATCAAAACTACTACTAAACTCTTTTCTGCTTAAGTTTAGACATTGACCTACTAAAATTATTATTATTGTGGAACTGTCATGGTTATTTTGTCTTATTTTATCTACAATTTGCCTATATGAGGCTCCTGGCATACAATAATTAATAACTGTGTGAGCTATTTTCTTATTTAAAATAAAACCTAAATCTTGACCTACTTTGTCAGAATACAACACTATTTTGTATTTAGTGGGACATGAACTCATTTGTTGCACAGTCTCACCCAACTCAGCAACCTGCAACTTACAGGGCAGTGTCACAGGCTCAGGTTCAGGCTCGCTGGCTGATGGTATATTATATGCACAGCTACATGTGTGCTTGGTTGTCAATGAGTCAAAACGGTCTGCATTATAATTACACAAGTCTACCAGCTCTGTTGTTGCCAGAATATGTTCACTTATTTTATAGTTATATCCATTGCCTTAAAAAATATAAAAGAACGCGCCTTACGCGCTATTTCTGAAGTGTCAATGTCAACATTCCTAATATACTTACTCGCTGTCATCTCATTCTCAACTAAGGAATAAAAGTGCTAAATATTATCTAAAAACCTTTTATTTCACACTGAAAGGCTGGCCACTGCTTGATGTCGCCATCGAACTTGGGTAACTCCAGTTGCGGTAGCTTCACCTTTAGTTTGCTCGATGAAGTGCAGTCATGATGAAGAAAAGTTGAAGAATGAATATCCAAATTACCATTAGATGGACGCGAACCTTGGATTGTTTCCATTTGTGCTTTTAATTGGTAATATCTTGTTTCCACGCTCTGCCGCTCCTGTTCGTGTCGACCGATGTCCAAACGCTCGATTTCTAGTTAAATTTGGTCGAATTTTCCCATAATCTGAGTTAATTCCTGTTGACGAACTCTGATCTCAGCTAGCGTATTGAGAATCACGTCAAATTTTTTTTTCTTTAGTTTATTAATTATTAGTAATGAAATAAGTAGGTAAATTAGTAATTAGTAAATTAGTTTTCCTTTCTGCGTGTCGCGGATTTAATTGTCTAGCATATATTTTTCTATAGAGTAACACTGTGTTGCCGCTACCTTCATGTTTTTCTGTACAGCAACACTGTATTGTTACTTCTGAAATGGACGGTGTGGTGTGGTGTGTAATAAGAATGGTTAAAAATATGTATAAGGAAAAAGGTGTGAACTCTAATTAAATAAACGCCGTCGACTGTGATTTTATCCAGTAACAGTTGTTTTATTAGTAATTACAACATCTGGCGACCGTGACGTAGTGAAAGTGAAAATCTATCGTTGAAGACTGCATGCAGGCACGTGTGAATTATAACCTACAAAGTTTCCAATATTAAGAAAAGATTACACGTCATGGAAGCTGCAACTGCAGTTAAAGAAATACGAGTGAGGGATTAACTGCGAAGGATTTTCCACAGAACGGCGGCATCAGTGGAGGCACATTTGAATGATCAAAATTACACACAGGCCCAGATAGACGTAGATTTTTTGAGACAGAAATACACCCGACTTGAATGCCTTCAAAATTCGATTCAAGACCAGATGCTGGGATCTGATATATATAACTCCGAAGAATTTGCGAAAGAGATGGATCTAGGACAAAATATCACATAAGTGGCACGCCCTCAACCACCAGTTACAGTTACAGGCCAAAGTGTCATCAAAAACCCTCGTGGGTCAAACTGAAGATGTGAAGCTCGTCAGGAACTTCAGATTACCTAACCTGGAATTTAAGAAATTTGATGACAACCTAAGAAACTGGTTAGCGTTTTGGGGACAATTTAAGAAAATTCATGAAGACCAGAGCATCAATGAAGAGGACAAGTTTCAATACCTATTACAGTCACTGAAGGAAGACAGCAGCGCCCGAGCATTAGTTGAGAGCTTCCCCCCGTCAGCAGAGAACTACCTCATAGCCATAGAAAAACTACAAGCTCGCTTTGGACGGGAGGATCTACTTATACAGGTGTATGTGAGGGAATTATTAAGTCTAGTTTTAAACCACAATAAAAATAATCTTTCAGTAAGAGAGTTATATGATAAATTGTCAACATATTTATTGTCATTGGAAATATTAGGTAGGGGAGACCGGGGTTCGACGTTCCGATTTTGGAGTCGGAGGCAATATAAATGTAATAGAAATGTTTAAAATCAACGATTCCTATATAAAATGGTGCATAATTTATCCTTGTTTCAAATTGTAAACTTAAGTTCTTTGAAATAAGCATATATTATTGCTCAGGATATTTTTTCTGTAAAAAGTCGACAAGGAACAACTCGCCCCACAAAGGGGCTGGTTGTTCCTCAGCTGAGGTAAGTTGTTCCGCTTATCAACTCCAGTCCCTAATAATGTAGTATTAGTTGGAAAGGTATTATATAAAATAAATTAGGTATATGTAATTGAATATTTATTAGAGTTTTATTTAGAAAAGTACAAAATCTTAATGTTTTTTACAAACTTTTCAACAAAATTAAAAAATGTAATGAACATAACTGCAAACATAGAATAATAACAAGCATTAACTACCAGTTAATGGTGTAGTACAACCTAATTAATAGATTTAAGAATAATAAACATTTTTAATATTACTCAATCAACTTTGACAAACGTTTGCTTGTCAAAAAAAACAAAATTATTTCTTTTAATGAAAACACAAAAAATAACAAATTTTAACATTTCGAGTTATAGTTTCTTAATTCAGTCTTATATCGATGACTTTACTGAGATCAATAATAGAACTGTTTTGCATTCCAACAAAACAGATATTATGTGTGGAACAACACGCAGCGTCGCTGTTTGAAGAAGCTGTCTTTAGATCTTGCACTTTTAGTAAATTAATTGGTTAACTTACCATTCTTCATGGTTTATATACTCATCTGTCTTTCACTCATGCAGGAGCGCGCCAACAATATTCTGTGGTAAGCTGTCAACTGACTGTCACTCATAGAAGTCTTCAATATTCACCAGCAAGCCCTTGCTGCGACGCTGCGTGTTGTTCCACACATAATATCTGTTTTGTTGGAATGCAAAACAGTTCTATTATGTGTCTTCACAACACGCAGCGTCGCTGTTTGAAGACCTGTTTGATATCTGCTGATGAAAGAGAATAAGTATCTGGAAATAGACGCTATGTGATCTGAATATAATAAGAGAAAATTAAAACGTTTTCTTCTTTAAGGATAACAAAAATTTCAGACTGTTCCACATATTATTATAATATAGAACTAATAAGTTAGTCTAAACGAGAATTTAATTTGACTGAGCAACTTGTTAGTATAGTTATTAAATAGAAGGATGCACTTCTGTCAATAACTTAAAATTTGTTTTCATTAAATAGTATAACTGTGATCAATTGTTATACTATTTCAACATTATATACAAGACACAATAATTATCATTCATATTCAATCTTTATATGGAGAAAATTTATCATATATATATACCCCCTATGTATAAGCAGGGTTTTCATCTCTGATGTGAGTAAACAATTTTAAATGTTTCACTTCTTCTTCTTCAAGAACTCATCTACATGCAGTTTCAAATGCTGCTACAGAGCATCTATGTAATCTTTCTTGAAACTGAAATTAACCTACCAAATAAAGGTTATTATGTAACATGTCATAACCTGCCTTTTAACGGAAATCACACCGAAATAATAATAATGGTTTAGGTACCAGAGACTGCCATACCCACTCACTCAGATATAGATTACATACACAACAATAAGTTGTTATACCTGGATGGAACTCACAAATTTCTTCCTTACACAAACACTTGTACCGAACAAGGTTCGAATCCCTCACCGTAGTCAGAAGGTAGGTCCCCTAGCAACTAGGTCCAACGACCAGCCATTAACTGTTAGTGAACTTATGGCAAGTGCTGCTTCTCTATTATAGAAATTAATAAACATGTGTGACCGCCTCTTATCTTGCTTGATTGTATAAGGTGTAAGGTCTGTTTACCTGGATCAATATTAGGTTCATAGTAGATGTTCACGCCAAATGCGCCCAACCCTATAGCTGTGCGGGAACGAAGGGGTGAGGGAGGGGCGACGGTAGCTCGCGGCCGAGTCCGGCCGACACTCGCCAACCTGCAGCGGTGCTCAGTGCACACGTACCTTTTTTGTAATACTTTAATTTCATTTCATTATAATTTTACTACGAATCTGGTCTTTCTAATTATCAACATACCAAAGTATACTATACATAAACATTTGGAGACCTCGACGTGATAAACGTGCATCTTAATAATATGCAACAACGTGATAACGTGCGACGTGCGAAGGAATTGTTCGACGAGAAATAGATACCTACGTGCACCGGGGTGAATGTGTACGGCAATAAGGACAAGCCAAGATACCAGGGAAGTGGTCTATTCCTTTACTATTATTTCCTATTTCCCTATTTCTGTTTCATATTTGACTTATTTCTATCTATGTAGGTATTTTCTAGTATGTTCTCGAAGTCGATCACAAAATAACCTACACATTTTGTTTTTTACGTTCGCGTTGTTCACGGTAGTTAAATAGATTTATTTACTTGTTCAGGATGAGTGATTTGAAAGCATTATGTAAACAGAGGGGATTGATTAGAAGCCGTTTAACTTTATTCGAAAAAACTTTAACTCCGTTGCTAAATATTGATGCCAAGCAGGTTACTAAAATTCAAATTAACGAGTTATCGTTGCGTCTAAGCAAGGTTCAGGAATTGTCGTGTATGTTTGATGATATACAAACACAAATTGAAAATTTAGATTCCGATACGAGTGTTCAAATTGAAGAAAGAGAAAAAACCGAAAATTCATTTTACCGTTTAATTTCGCAAGCACAACAATTACTTGAACTTTGGAATTCTTCTACCAATTTTATAACTAAAAGTGAGTGCGGTTCTAATCACTCAAATTGTAATATTTTGAAGTTACCTACTATTAAAATCCCTTCTTTTGATGGCAGTTCCAATAAATGGCTTGAGTTTAGGGACATGTACTTGTCGTTAATACATAATAATGACAGAATTGATGAGGTAAACAAGTTTCATTATTTGAAATCATATTTAGAAGGTCCAGCTAGTCTGGTCATCAACTCTGTGACATTATCATCAAATAATTATCAAATCGCTTGGTCTCTTCTTTGCGACAGGTACAACAATAAGCGTTTATTAATAAATGAACATTTAAAGTGTTTATTTTCTATTGATCAATTACATAAGGAGTCAGATAAACGTATACGTAACATTGTTGATACTATATCGAAAAATATGTGTGCACTGAATTCTTTAGGTGAGCCCACGGAGCATTGGGACACTATTATTATTTTCATGGCATCCGCGAGGTTGGACAGCAATACGTCAAGGAACTGGGAGGAGTTTCGAAGCAGGTTAGAGTCACCTACTCTTAATGATTTCTATACATTTTTACGTCAAAGAGCTACTGTTTTAGAAAGTGTAAATGCAAATAAAGCCTGCTCCTCTTCTCAGAAGACTGAAAGACGCGGTTATCTTACTAAATCACACTCATTTATTGTCAACGATAATAATAATACATACAATAAAAATTGTTTATTATGCAATCAAAACCATAGATTATTTGAGTGTTATAAATTTAAGTCTATGTCTGTAGATGACCGCAATGCAAAGGTGATTCAATATAAATTGTGTAATAACTGTCTTCGTAGTGGACACACCACCTTATCAATGCAGACTTGCCGGTTGCAGGATCTGTAAAAGAAAACACAACACATTATTACACAAACAATTAAATAATACACAAGAATCACAATCACCTCTACAAACACAACCATCAACATCTACTACTACTACTACTTCTACTGCCCTACTTAGCACGAATGCCTTCCACGATGATGACTCACAAAATGTTAATACAGGGACAGAGTCTAAATCTTCTGTCACCATGTCTGCTGTCACCTCGCATCAAACTATGCTATCTACGGCGTTGGTCAAGGTGACAAACAATGAAAAAACATTTATTTTGCGAGCGTTACTGGACAGCGGTAGCCAGTCCTCGTTTATTAGTAAAGCAGCTCAACAGAGAGTTGGCTGTCTAGGAGAAACTAATAGTTATCATTGTGTGTCTGGTTTAAGCAATAATATAATTAATGTCACCGAGCATTGTGATATCCAAATAAATTCGATGACTAGTTCATTTAATGCTCCTGTGAAATGCTACATTGTACCCCTTATTACTGAGAAGTTACCTCAAGTAAAAATATCCTACCAAACCTTAAACATTCCAAATAATATTCCAATGGCAGATCCCAAATTTTATAAACCTTCCGAGATCGATCTTCTCCTTGGAGCAGATATTTTCTGGGAGTTGATCGGTTCTACTCGCATAAGGTTGGGACCCAATAAACCAATTCTTCAAGAAACAGAGTTAGGTTGGATAGTGGCAGGACCCACGGGGGGGAATTTCAACAGTGACAATAAGCGAATCCAATGTCTATTCGGGCAAGATATTAAACAACAATTAGCTAAGTTTTGGGAATTGGAGGATTTACCCCCTATTAATAAAAAAAATGTTGATGACGACTATTGTGAATAATTATTTAGCGAAACTACACGTCGAGAAAATAACGGTAGATTTTGAGTTCAAATTCCTCTCCGTGAGGCTCCAGATGTCCTAGGTGACTCGTATGAGATTGCTACAAAACGATTACTTCAAATCGAACGTAAATTAAATAAAGATCAAACTTTAAAATCGCAATATCATGATTTTATACATGAATATGAATCGTTAGGACACTTAACTGAAATTCCAAAGCCATTATTCGGATGTTATCTCCCACATCACGCTGTGATAAAAGAACATAGTGAAACAACGAAACTTAGGGTAGTGTTCGACGCTTCGGCGAAGACCTCCTCCGGCAAATCATTCAATGATATACAGCATGTGGGTCCCGTCGTTCAAGACGATCTATTTTCTATTCTTTTACGATATAGACAACATCAATATGTAGTATCAGGTGACGTTGAAAAAATGTATCGTCAAATTTTAGTCGAGCCAACTCAGCGTCATTTACAATTAATATTATGGCGTGATGACGATACAGCACCTATCAAGGTTCTTCAATTAAATACCGTAACGTATGGTACGGCCTCTGCACCATATCTCAGTACTAGGTGCTTACTGCAACTAGCTAATGAATGTCCTGATCCCAAAGTGGCACAAGTACTCAAAGAAGATTTTTATATCGATGACATTTTGACTGGGGCTCCTACGAAACGCGAGTTACAACAAAATATAAAGTATGTCATCAATACGCTGCGTTCAGCTTGTCTTCCATTACGTAAATTCAGAGCTAATGAACCTTCAATCTTTGATGATGTTAATCAAACATCAATTCCAAAAAGTTTAGATTTGTGTTCTCAGTCAAGTGCATTAGGATTACAGTGGGATCCTGCGAAGGACGTTTTTGAATTCTCAGTCACATTAAAGTCCTCTAAACAAGTTACAAAACGAACTATATTGTCTAGTTCTGCCAGATTGTTTGATCCTTTAGGATTACTTAGTTTGTGTACCATCACACCTAAAATCATTTTGCAACAACTGTGGTTGTCAAAACTCGATTGGGACGATCCAGTTGATGCAGACTTAGAAAAAACATAAAATAACTTTATTACAAATTTAAATTTCATTTCTAAAATCCAAATTCCAAGATGTGTACTCATAAATGATCCGGTACACATAGAATTACACTCTTTCTCTGATGCATCAGAAAAGGCATACGCTGCTTGCGGCTATTTGCGATCAATTGACGCATCAGGGACGGTGCTAGTAAGATTACTTTGTGCTAAGACAAAGGTTGCGCCATTAAAGGCACTTACTATTCCGCGTCTTGAGCTATGTGCAGCTCATCTATCAGCTCGATTAACCGACAAGGTATTAAAAGCTCTTCGCTGCAATATTGCAAATAATGTCCATTGGACAGACTCTTCTGTGGTCCTTGCTTGGCTTCGGTGCCAGCCAAGGGATCTTCATACCTTTGTCGCGAATCGAGTCAGTGAGATTCAAGATCTTACTTCTCCTCAATCATGGAGACACGTACCAGGCTTATATAACCCTGCAGACTTGGCGTCAAGAGGCTTGGATCCAAAACAAATTAATAAAGCTGATCTATGGTGGCATGGACCTCGCTTTTTACAACTAGATCCATCTTACTGGCCCAGTGACATCAAGCCTGCAGCTGAAGTACCTGAAAGAAAAGCTTATTCTAAAGAGGCATGCATTAATTCTAAATCTACAACCATGTCTAACACTATAACTACAACTACATCTAATAACACTACAAATACAACTACATCTAAAAACACTACAAATACAACTACTTCTAAAACTAAATCTACATCAAATGAGACAAACAAAATAATTGATTTCAATAGTTATTCTAAATACACTACACTACAAAGAATGATGGCCTACCTGTTGCGATTTGTGCAAAATTCACGTTGTCCAACTAACAAATTAACTGGACCTCTAACTACTAGAGAACTAGAGATCGCAACAGATAAGCTAGTCAAGCTACATCAAAGGGAATGTTTTGAGTTCGAAATTAATATTCTACTAAATGAAAAAACCTTACCTCATAAATCGCGAATTTTATCCCTTAGTCCTTTCATAGATGAGTCAGGCATATTGCGAGTAGGAGGACGAATCCAAGACGCACCTGAGACATATACAATAAAACATCCTGCATTATTAGAATCAAATCATAATTTTACAAAGTTACTTTTTAATCAAGAACATAAATTACTTTTACATTGTGGTCCACAACTTTTACTTAGTAATCTGAGACAGAGGTTCTGGCCTTTACGAGGCAGAATTTTAGCAAGAAGTACAATAAATAAATGCAGAACTTGTAATATTTTAAAAGCTGAAGGTATTAATCCTATAATGGGTCGCTTACCTGCTCCGAGAGTCACTCCTAGTCAGCCTTTTCAGTTTTCGGGTGTCGACTTTGCTGGTCCATTTTTAATCACAGATCGCAAAACGCGCGGTTGTCGTATCAGCAAATGTTATTTATGCCTTTTTGTCTGCTTCTCAACGAAAGCACTACATCTCGAAGTAGCTAGTGTTTTAACTACAGATGTTTTTATTCTTGCTTTACGTAGGTTCGTGTCGCGTAGAGGAAAACCAAGTGAGTTATATTGTGATAATGGCACAAATTTTGTTGGTGCCAACAACGAATTAAATAAATTTCTAAAATCTAATCATGCCGATATATGTTCCTCTGCCGCTCACGAAGGCATTAATTTCAAATTTTCTCCCGCTTACTCCCCCCACTTTGGTGGGCTTTTGGAAGCAGGCGTTAAATCTGCCAAGTTCCACATGACTAGAATCTTACGTGATCAACATTTAACTTTTGAAGAGCTGTCTACCCTTTTTAGTCAAATTGAAGCCATCCTTAATTCCCGGCCTTTGACTCCTCTTTCATCTGATCCTAATGACCTACAACCTTTAACTCCGGGCCACTTCCTGATAGGCAGAGCACTAACTTCATTGCCATCACCTGCACTGCTGGACATCAAGAGCAATCGCCTGGACCGCTATCATCGCTTGGAACAAATGCAACAACATTTCTGGGATCGGTGGCGGAATGAATATTTATGTGAAGTCCAACAACGCACGAAATGGCAAATCAACCGGAAGGTTCCGCAAGAGGGAGACATGGTGGTTGTTAAGGAAGCAAATCTTCCTCCATTAAAATGGCGTATCGGACGTATCCCCGCATTATACCTCGGAGTGGATGGAGTAGCACGAGTAGCTGACATAAGGACGGCGCGCGGCATCATACGACGTGCCATGGCTAAAATATGTCCTCTGTCTTCGGCCAGCAGCTGTGACAACTTATCCTCGAAGTCCTAAAGTATTCGAGGGGGGGGAAGATGTTCACGCCAAATGCGCCCAACCCTATAGCTGTGCGGGAACGAAGGGGTGAGGGAGGGGCGACGGTAGCTCGCGGCCGACACTCGCCAACCTGCAGCGGTGCTCAGTGCACACGTACCTTTTTTGTAATACTTTAATTTCATTTCATTATAATTTTACTACGAATCTGGTCTTTCTAATTATCAACATACCAAAGTATACTATACATAAACATTAGAGTTACGGTATACCTTGGCTAATGATACTGTTAAATTCCAGGCTTTCCTTGAATTAAGTTGAGCCACAGGGTATTTAGCTTCAATTGTATTATTATCTGAGTTGCTAAAAAACAATTGTGGTTTACCATACAGGAGGCTGAGGTGTGGATAAATCAACATTGTCACATCTTGTGTGTGTAGTGCCCCAAGTGCACTCATATTGATCTGATCTACGCTTATACAAGCGTGAATGAAAGTTAAAACAATTTGCAATGTTCAACAAGGTTCTTTTATCAATTGGAACCAGGACACTTCTTGTGTGTGTGTGCGGCGCCCCGAGCACCTATATTGACATCTGTACGCTTATGTAAGCGGTAATTGAATTATCCTGCTTGGTCATCTCCAAAAACTCTTGAAAAAATTTATATTAAAACAGGTTGTCGTATTGACACTCTGCCAAATTATCCCTTAGTAGGTGACTTCTGCATTAGTAAGAGTATTGTCATTGGCTCAAAGAGGGCCGATGCCCTTATCTTCGGATGTTATCACTGAGTCATGTTTAAAGTACTTTATACATATGTAATTATGTATATTATTCATGCCATGTTCAGCTGGCTTAGTACCTGTGGTATCATCAACAACATCAGGTTAGATGGAGGAATAATGTAGGCCAGCCTGAACTGCCGCCTCCAACAAAAATCTTGCAAAAGCTTGTTCAACCCTTCTGAGTCCCAAGTATCCGTGAAGTCGCACAACGGCTGACTTTCTCAATAGGATAGATACAGTTCGGAACACCCCACTTTGAATAAAGCCTCCGAGGCCTGGGGCAAAAGGTGCCATTTCGGCACGGACATTGTCTGGTAACTGTGTACGTGAAGGGGTAATTTATATATAATTAGAATGGTTGTGTAGATATCCAGCATACGTACTGCTAGTGAAGGTCGAGTGTGAAATAAAGAAAGTCCGAACCGAATTAACGATGTTTAATCGCAAGCCACATGTAAACGGTACAAAATTATAGAGGCGACTGACTGCGGGGTGGGCAGTGCAGTCGTACCACAATGCACTACGTACATATACAACATGTCGCTACATCACACCCCCTCTTGCAAAAAAAAAATATACTTATTACTAATTTTACAAGATTATAGATGTAACAAACAAAAACAAAAAATAGGGAATTACATTGTAACATGAGTTTAACACAACAATAAAATGGTACAGATGTTTACAGAATAAAACGCGACATACATAATGCAACAAGTCTGAAATATTATTACCATAGCACATTATGAATAATACATATTTTTATATATGTTTAACACTTTGTTTTACTTACAACTAACACAACACTGAGTAGACACAGGTTATACACGGGTCATGTTCACCTGCGGAACCTGCGGTGACACACTACTGACACCAACCACCGGCTGAGTGCCAAACAATTGATGTGGTCCTCGAGTTAGGTTAGCTACATGCTTCCGCAACCAACTCTTGGCGCGATCTTTGCACTGTCGGCATAGCCAGAGTATTAAAATAGCTAGTAACAGGGCAGTTATTGCTACCATCAGTAAGCCTTGTCGAGACAAATGTGTCTCTACGCTTTCTACTTGACTACTATTTTGGGCAATCACGACTTCCTCCTTACTATAAGACTTGCCCATGATTACAAATTGGTAAGTTTGTACAACGAAAATAGAACAATAAATGACAATTATTACTAGATTCATTTTATAATCAAATGATTACAATAATACTATACCTACGAACAATTAGCAGGTAATTTGATGCGAGCGTTTCACAATCATAACATTAGGTACAATCATGCGCATAATTTGTAAGTAAAAATGATATATTTGTAAACGTATTAAAAAAAAATCTCATCGATGATAAGTACGAAAAAAAATGTAAACATTATGTGTAAAAAAAAAATATATAAACGTTGAAAATAATTGAAATTTATTATATTAAATTAATTTCATAGTTCAAATCTAATAGGTTTTTTTACAACTCGTCCTGTTCTCGTCGTTTTACAATTGACGAATCTATCTGACCTTATGCTTCGATCCGGTGTAACGTCATTTTTGGCGTTTGCCTGTGGCATAACACATGACGGTTCCGTTTTCCGCTCGGATGTACTAGGCTAAGTAGGTAAGGATTCGTCAGCTAACAGATAAGCAGGTTTTAAGCGGTCAATTGAAATTGAAACTTGCCTTTCGTTAATTTGTACCACGTAAACTTTGTCCCTTTTGTTAACAACTTTATAAGGTCCGTTGTAAGTAGGTTGAAAAGGTTTACGTACTGCATCATTTCTAACGAATACGAAATTAGTTGACTTAAGGTCTGGATGAACAAATACTGAGCGTGAATTATGATGTGTTTTGGCTACTGGCTTATACTTCCTAATCGTCTCTCGTATCTTTTCTACCAACGAGCTGGAGTCGCATGAAGGCGGAAGATGCGTTGAGTCGAAAAATTCTCCTGGTAGTCTCAAGCTATGACCATAAACCATCTGAGCAGGGCTAATACCACTATCAGTTTTGATAGCTGCTCTTAAACCTAACATCGCTGTAGGTAGTTCATCCTCCCATGACGTAGAGTTTAAACGCGCTGTGATGGCCACCTTGAAGGAACGATGCCATCTCTCCACCGCGCCATTACTTTGCGGGTGATACGGGGTAGTGCGCGTTTTATCCACTCCCATGTACTTCATTAAGCGAGTGAATAACTGGGATTCAAACTGCCGTCCTTGGTCACTCGTCAACCTATGAGGGCAACCAAATCGCGTTATCCAACCTTCGTATACAATTTTCGCTACAGTATCCGCGGTCATATCTACAATAGGAAATGCTTCCGGCCACTTTGTACACCTATCTATTATCGTCAAACAATATTTGTTACCTTGCTGCGAAGTAGGTAGCGGGCCGACCAAATCAACATGGATATGTTCGAACCTCCCACACGATGGGAAATCCTGAAGGTTTGAAACTGTGTGCCGTTGCACCTTCGAGCGCTGACATTGGACACAAGTCTTTGCCCAGAGGCCAACATCTCGATTCATGTTAGGCCAAAAAAATTTTTGGCTAACCATCTTCCGTGTGGTACGAATACCGGGGTGACTTAGATCGTGAACGCTTTTGAAAGCTAGTCGACGAAACGTCTCAGTCAAATAAGGTCTAGCATTATTTGTTGTGAAATCACAATATACCTCTTTTTTACAGTTGGGCAAATAAATACCTTTAAACTGCGCGTTGTCGTTCAATCGCTGTGCTACGTAAGCATCTTGCGATTGCGCTTCCGACAATGCCTCGTAATCAATTACCGTCGGACATAGTACAGTCTCAATGCGCGATAAAGCATCAGCTACGATATTGTCAGAACCTTCTATGTGACGAATGTCCGTAGTGAACTCACTAATGTACATGAGCTGTCTAGTCCGTCTAGGAACTTCCTTATCAGTACTGATCTTCGAAAACGCATAAATTAATGGTTTATGATCAGTAAATATAATAAGTTCGCGTCCTTCATGTAAATACCTGAAATGTTTCAGTGCCATGAATATTGCCAAAAGTTCGCGATCATATGTCGAATACTTTTGTTGAGCAATAGTTAATGCCTTTGAATAGTAACCAAGAGGCTTCCAACTATTGTTCACATACTGTTGGAGTACTGCACCGATACAAGTATTGGATGCGTCACACATAAGTGCCAACGGCGCATTTTCTACAGGGTGATATAGAGTACATGCGCGTTGCAAACCTATTTTGCACTCTTCAAACGCTTTGTTTGAGATGTCAGTCCAATTAATTATGGTTTTGTCTTTTTTCTTTGCACCATGTAAATACTTATTTAATTCAGATTGGTAAAATGCGGCTTTTGGAAGGTGACTGCGATAAAAGTTAACCATTCCCAAAAATCTGCGTAGATCAGCGACAGTTTGCGGTTTGGGAAACTCTTTTATTGTTTGCACCTTATCTTCCAAAGGTCGTATACCATCCTTAGAGACTTCGTAACCTAAAAATGTTAGTTTTTCCTGACCGAAACAACATTTGGAAACGTTAATTGAGATACCAAATTTATTCAAACGTTCGAATACTTTTTCCAAACACTCTGTATGATTGATGACGTCGCTACTTATGATAATATCGTCCAAGTAACATGATACGAAATCTAAACCTTGCAATACAGTTGTGTTCATGAAACGTTGGAACGTTTGGGCAGCGTTTCTCAAACCAAAACTCATTCGAGGGAACTCAAATAATCCAAAAGGTGTAATGATCGCCGTTTTTTCCACATCATCGGGCATTACTTCAATACAATGGTAGGCACGATTTATATCTAAACGACTAAAAATCTGCTTACCAGCTAAGATGTAGGTGAAGTCTTGCAATCGCGGAATTGGGTAGCGATCTGGTTTTGTGATCGCATTCAGCCTGCGATAATCACCACATGGTCGCAGCTCTCCATTCTTCTTCGGAACAACATGTAGCGGACTTGCCCAGGGAGATTTGGATGGGCGACAAATACCTAATTCCTGCATTACACGAAATTCCTCCTTCACCTTTTTGTATCGGGCTGGCGGTAATGGCCTGGCCCGCGCAAAAACAGGTGGTCCCGTGGTCTCAATGTGATGGTACACTCCATGTCGAGACGGTTCACGGAAAGAGACAGGCTTAGTGATATCAGGGTACTTCTGTAAGAGATCGTAGTAAGGGTGATCACAATCTACGGTATGAATTGGTGGTTCACTATGATTTACAAGTGGAGCTATAACACTTAAGTTAGTAACCTTGTCAATAAGTCTACGCTCACTTAAATCCACTAACAACCTATTATATTTAAGAAAGTCTGCGCCTAAAATAGGCTGCTTTACGTCTGCTATGATAAATGTCCAACGATAAGGGCGTCTAAGATTAAAGTTCAACACTAAAGTTTGACAACCGTAGGTCCTTATTTCCGTACCATTTGCAGCATACAGTTTGTAATCACTACACTTATTGTCACTAAATAGTTTCTTTTTTACAGGTATGACCGAAACATTCGCACCAGTGTCCACTAAAAAACGTAAACCACTGTTAATGTCTGTTACACACAGGCGGTGAGCCAGTAGAATGGTACAGGCATCCGCCCCTGACTGCACCCGTCTTAGTTTTCCTGCCTTTTCCAATTACAGGGCTTGATGCACTTAGATGCACGCTCTCCAAAACGGAAATGGTAAAAACATAGCCAGTTAGGGTTATTCCTAGATCGCTGCTGAGAATTACCACGTTCATGTCCACGTGGCCGTGAGCGTCCACGTTGCCGATCGTTGCTTCTCTGCCTGGGTCTAGAGCGTTGAAGATTATTAATCTTAGTGTTAATTTTGGCTATTTCTGCCATAATTTGGTCACTACTATTGGGCGACGATCTACTGGTCATCTCGGCGATATGTGCAGGGCGAGTCGTCTCTATAATTTTATCCGCACAAACTGCCAGCTTCTCCAGATCCGTTATCTCTGTAGCGGCAAGCACAGCACGAGCAGCAGAAGGTAAATGGCCTTGCCATAAAATACGTAGCGTATCGTCCGGTACTTTGCCCCGGGCTAGGTCACGCATTTGACGAAGGAGCTGTGAGGGTTTTTGATGCCCCAGTTCCATCTCGCCAATGAGCTTCTGAATTTGCCGATTTTCAGACTCTTCGTAAATGGCAAGCAGCTTCTTTTGCAGGGTGTCATATTTATTACTGACTGGTGGGTTTATTAACAAGTCTGTAATTTGCGTTATAACCTCCTTTGGTAACTTAGACACTGCGATATTAAACTTTTCGGTGTCTCCCAACTTCTGAGGCGCCAATACTGCATCAAAACGGATAAACTATACACGTGGGTGGTCCATCCAAAAATCTGGTATTTTTGAGGTTACCGCCACCGCAGCCAGGTCTGGTTTCTCCTCACTCTCCATGATATCAGCTGGGGTTGGTGCTGGTACCATGTATTGTTGAGAAAATTGTGGAATTTGCGAATCCATCCTTTTTCACACACTTCACTAACTTCACTTACACAAAAACTTATGTTCAAATGTCGGGTCACCAGTGTACGTGAAGGGGTAATTTATATATAATTAGAATGGTTGTGTAGATATCCAGCATACGTACTGCTAGTGAAGGTCGAGTGTGAAATAAAGAAAGTCCGAACCGAATTAACGATGTTTAATCGCAAGCCACATGTAAACGGTACAAAATTATAGAGGCGACTGACTGCGGGGTGGGCAGTGCAGTCGTACCACAATGCACTACGTACATATACAACATGTCGCTACAACTGTAATATTGTTATTTTTGTTTTTTTTTTTTGTTTTTTTTAACCGCGGCCACGGCGATTGGTTATGCGCCTTGAGCTGGTATACCTTTCCGGAAGGTAAGCCGCAAATCGGGTGATGTTAATAGGGTTGGGCTTTGTTAAATCCAATAAAATGGTTAAATTTAATAGTGTCAGGGAGTAAAAGATTCTTTCCAACCCACTATTGTCGAAATTACGTCTGCTTAGAGCCCTTGATTATATACGTGCTTATATAATTTTCTCAGTTCTCACCCAATTTATGTAAAACTAACAAGCTTAGGACGGAATCACACAAAACTTAAATGAACTACACATAAAAAGTCTCCCTCGGGAATGACTCCATCCATTAGCGAAAAGCATTAAAATCTGTTGCGTAGTATCGGTTGCATAATACTGAAAATCTGACATAATCTTATTTAGTGCAATGTTTTCCTGAAACACTCGTCAAACAGTGCCTACACTCCATCCATGAACATGATGATCCAACTATGATAGATTAGGTTAGAAGGCTAAGGCGGGAGCGAAGCGAAGCGGATCTACCGCCTTAGCATTCGAGGGTTATTTTTTTTTGCCAAAGCACATGATAACCCTTTCGAAAGGTAGAATGTTAGATCATATCTTGAAAATTAGCCATTGCTTTAACTGCTCACCAAATCTAGCAGACAATGCGCACTGATTGCTTCTGGTGAAAGCCTACATTAAAGCCTAGTAACTATTAGCTCAACTGTTGCTAAATTGATCTTGGCATTACACAAATATCTAAATTATCTTTCACTTTTTAGATGTGTATTATTAATTTAAAATGATCAATTGATGCATAATGACATTCAGATGTAATGTAATATCTTACATGTTATTAACACATAAATGGGTCTAAGCTCCAAATTCTTTATTGATATTTTTAATACATGTAATAAATTGTCAATGAATTACTCATGTAATTAATCCTTATAGTAAAACTGCATATGTGTAAGCTCTGTGGCTTATCTACACCACTCTTTAAATTTTATTTATTACTTGCACTGTTTTTTATATCTTTATGATTATAATGTAGTACCTACTTTGATTCACCCATAAAGGTTATTAGATTCTATCTAAACTTCATAATGCATGTGAAGCACTGTATGCCTGCAAAGGTATCTTAGGCGGAAAACACCTTCCCTCTTGGACTGGTAAACTACTTTAAGCAAGTTATTCTATCTCAGCATTCTCAAAAGTAGATCATTCATTACACTACAGTCTAATCCGTCTAGCAGATCCCTGCCCCGGACTGCATTTATGTGTGCGCACCTATTCGGATTACGCTCAAGGGGCTATGCTTAACAATTACTAGCTCAGATATCTTAAGCGGGTTCTCTAAGCAGGTACCTTGTGTGCTTCAATTACAGGCACCACTAGGGCTCTAGAGATGCAGGTGGAGTGGTAGATTATCATAGGCAGAAATATAGTTTGGTAGTTGTATTCTTTATCATATCCTTTTAAAAGGCTTACCTGGTTTAGTAGGATTTCAATGTGAGCACTTAGAGCATTTATAAGGTGGTGAGACAGGGCTTTCATCCTCCGAGGATGGCGGCTCCTACCTCTTTTCTCTCACTTTGATACCGAGCAGCTGGATCGGTAAGTAGGTATTACAAGCCTTCGCGTACCTACCGGTCTCATCTGTGAGCATCGGTACTAAACGGACAATGTGACTGGTAACCTTACATGGTGGCAGATTCTTTACGCAAAGAGACTATAGCTGAAGTACCTACGACCTTTGCAAACGGTTTCACAACGAATCTGTTACCACGGTTAAACCAGCCAACAAAACTTTCCGAAGTTTCGTTACGTTCACTGAACATACAAACACTACTGTGTCGCAAACTATTTAAATCCATTATCACTTATTTTCCTGAAATAATTTATTGATGCATTAATTTTGCATTCGTTACCGGAAAAATCTATAGACGCTATATGAGTGACAGTCAGATGACAGCTTACCATAGAGTATTGTTGGCGCGCTCCTGCATGAGTGAAAGACAGATGAGTATACAGTAGAGCCTCGATAATCCGTACTCAGGCTAATCCGAACGTCGCTATAATCCGAACTGCATACCCCACCCCACTTCCTCGCCTTCGCCTCGCTGCTATGTTGTTTATTAATTAGTCTGCAGTTACGACTGCCACGTTGCGCGTCCATTCCACGTTTTTCTGCTCTGTACTCGTGCGCGGCGTGTTTTTTGAGGTTATAAAGATGGTTCCAACACCAAAACGCAAACATAAAACTTTGACTATAGCCGAAAAGTGCACCATACTACACAGTTTAAAGGACGGAGTGTCGGCAACTTCTCTTGCTTGTAAGTATGGCGTTGGAAAATCAACAATTACAGATCTCAAGAAAAATGAGCAAAAATTGAGATCTTTTATAGCTAAAACTGAGAAAGGACCAGGGTTCAGAAAAACTCTAAAATTACCAGAGAATCCAGTGCTAGAAGAAGCACTGTTCACATGGTTTTTAGAACAAAGACGACGCCACATTCTATTGTCTGGTGAGGTCGTAATGGAAAAAGCGAGATTCTTCCATAAAAAACTAACAGGTTCGGATTTTTCTGCAAGTAGAGGATGGCTTGATAATTTTAAAAAACGTCATGGCATACGTCAGCTGAAAGTGTCAGGTGAGAAAGTCTCTAGCAATACGGAAGCTGTTCAACCATTCCAAGAAAAAATCCTAAACGAGATAAAAGAAAAGAACCTTTGCCCTGAACAAATTTACAATGCCGACGAATCAGGATTGTTTTGGAAGTTCTGCCGTACAAAACTTTAGCCTCTTCTGCTGAAACTAGCGCTCCTGGGTCGAAAGTGTCTAAAGAGCGAATAACTTTTATGCCTTGCGCAAACTCTACAGGGAATCACAAATTACCATTGCTAGTTGTGGGGAAGGCAAAAAAGCCAAGATCTTTTGGATCTGTAAAATTACCAGTGCATTATGAAGGGCAGAGGCGTGCTTGGGTAACCAGAGATATTTTTCTCGAGTGGTTTAGAGGCCATTTTGTTCCTGAAGTCAAACGCCATTTAAAAAAAATGGGACTGCCACAAAAAGCATTGCTACTCTTAGACAATGCCCCTGGACATCCAAATGTTGAAGATTTGACAACAGAAGACGGCAACTTCTCTGTACTGTACATGCCTCCAAATTGTACGCCTTTGATCCAACCTATGGATCAAAACGTAATCCAAAATGTCAAGATAAATTACAAAAAGAAACTCCTGATTCAAATGTTCGTGCAGCAAGAAGCCGATGAGGCTTTAACCTTGCATGATGTTATAAAAAGCGTCACAATTAAAGACGCCATTTTTTCGCTAGCGCAATGTTGGGATCATGTATCATCGTCTCTTATCGAAAAATCTTGGAAGCCTCTTTGGCCTGAAAAAATAAATTCAACAGAAGATAGATCAGAAGAAAATGATGACTTCGACGTAGAAGACGATCTCCCGCTCAGTCTTTTACGTAATCGTGGTTATACAGAAGAAACCATTTCCACTTTCTTGTCCATGAGTGAAGAGGAGAATTGCACAGATCCTATAACTGATGATGAGATCATAACCCAAATAACGCAAGAGAATGACGAGTCTTTAGCTGAAGATTATTTTGCTTCAAATGTCAAGAAAATTACTCATTCACAAGCCATATCATCTTTGAACACTTGCTTGGAGTGGGCTGAAGAAAATGACCTGTCCTTATCGGAAAAGATGATGCTACGTAACTTGAGGGACAAAGCTTTTTTCTGGTCCATCAACAGGACACGCCAAACTAAAAAAGATCGGTTTATGACTAAATAGACAATTTACACCTTACGTATTTTATGGTACCTAATTATTATGTAAATGTACGGTAAGCAACGAGCCGGGCTTTTTATTTGCATTACGACTGTAGTCCTTACGCTGCTTGTAATAAGAGCGTTCCCAAGGTCAATATGTAAAGCCCAGCTCGTTGCTTACTGTACCTCTTAAACTATGTATATAATTAAACACTATTTTAAGAATAAAAATGTTTTTTTTTCTCCTTACATACTATAATCCGAACGCTTCGTGAGTCCGAACAGGGGTTAGTTTTTGCTAGTTCGGATTATCAAGGCTCTACTGTATAAACCATGAAGAATGGTAAGTTAACCAATTAATTTACTAAAAGTGCAAGATCTCTAAAGACAGCTTCTTCAAACAGCGACGCTGCGTGTTGTGAAGACACATAATCTAAACTTATAACCTACTCTGTAAAAACAGATTCATTTCAGTAACTTAAAAAAAATATTCAGATTCGTCGTCAGAATTACAATTTTGACAAACATAAGAATGAACATCTTCAGATTTCAGGCATTTTGAATGAGCCCAATTCTTACACATGACGCATTCAATCCATTGTTCACCTAGTCGTGAGTTGGAATATAAATCGCAACATATTAGACAATACCATTCCATGGTCTCTTCTTCACTATCACTTCCATGATTATCTTCTTGCAGTAGTTTCCTTTTCACATTTTCTTTACCATTTGCGGTTTTACGTGCCACTTTATAATTTCGCTTGTTTTTACCAGTTACTTTATTCTTTCTGACTCTTTTTTCAACTTCCTTCGTCTTTATTTTACTATTGCTCTTTACTTTTCTTGCTTTTTCTTCAGCCAAAGCATTCTTTTCAGGCGTATCTGTCAGTATTGCTGATTTTCTTATTCGTCGCTTAGTTGTTACACACGATCTTGGCGGTGCTTTTGGTAAAGGTTTAATTGCTTCAGGTGAAAATATGCTAGATGTGGCTTGAATGACAACATTATTTGGCAAATTAGCAATGTTCGAGGATCCTGGTTGAGGTTCATTGGTTGCCAATTCTATTCTTGCTGGACGTGGCTCGTTATCTGGGACGGTTTCCATATCATGATCCACCTGAGGCTCATTAACGTCTGCTAATCCTTGAAGCTGTGGTTTCACATTTCCCAATCCCAATGAAATATTAGCGGTGTCGGGCATTGGTCGATCAGTAACGAACGACGGGACAAAATCTTCATCCGTAAATATATCAGGGTTGTATGGACTTATGCCTGCCTTTTTAAATGCGTTCATAATGTTATTTGGTGTAGCTGCTAAAGGCCATGCATGTTTGACAATTCCAGGTATCTCATAAATAGACATTGTCTTGCCTGGGTTATTACGTAGCCAGTTTTCTTGCGCTTTGGCACAATACGTTTTAAACGGTCCATTAACGCCAACATCTAGTGGTTGCAAATTATGGGTACAATGTGGCGGGAAAGACAACATTATAACCGAATTTGCCTTTGCCTTTTCAACCACATCAATGTCTGTTGACATTGATGTCTGCTGACTGCTACGCTGGGGTCGCGGGTTCGATTCCCGCCGGAGCAAACATTTATGTGACAAATATGTTTGCCTTGCGTCTGGGTGTTGAGTTGGTATAATAAGTATGTATTAACAAAAAAAAGTATTATATCAGCTGCTGGTTCCCATAGTACAAGCTTTGCTTAGTTTGTGGCCAGATGGCGCTGTGTGATAATGTCCAAGCTTATTAAAAAACAAAAGTTTTAATTTTATTATTTACGTGTTCGTTACGGGGCAGGTTTTTCCGCGGAACAACTAGCCCCCCACCAGAGGAACTTGGAACCCCAAATTCCATTTTCTAAAGTAACATCCAATTATGATAGAATACGTTTGAAAAAGCCAAAAACGATATTAAAAAGTTAATCACTGTAGTTTGCTCGACAGATAATAGCAAGTAACACACAAATAGCTATAAAATTGATTGAAATAGACCAAAAAGTATGATGGCGAAAAAATTTACTTACGTGGTGTTTCAGTGTCACCCACCAATCGATTACCACGCTAACACGCGGGCAGACCGTCACTAAAATGACTGACGCAATGGCGCGATGATATGACGTTTCGCGATGCACTTCACACTTATTGCTATCTCTTTTCTTCGCGGAGCTATTTCAATCGGAACAACCTGCCCCCGGCACTTTGAACCCCGGCCTCTATTGTAAAACAGAAATATGAAACTATTTTATATCCTCTCGTAGAATCAGCGATCCCAGAAGCAATTCTTGTTGCATGGAATAGGTCCAATACTGATCATTCTTCAATAGACCATCTGACAAAGTTGTTAATTTTTTTGAAATGTGAGGTGGAGACAGAGGAGCGAATTAAATTGGCTAAGTCTGAGTTTAATTATGCTAGTACTAACACCCCTTTTCACAGTGTCGTTTCCAGAAACAACTTGCCAACAGCAGCAGCATTGGTCTCAAATGCAAAAGAGTCTGGTAAGGAGCAATTTATGAATATTTGTTGTTTTTGTGATAAAGCGGGACACAGCACATTAGAATGCAGCAAAGCTAGCAAAATGTCCTTAGAGGAGAAAAAGGAGGCAATTAAGAAGCGGAGTTGCTGCTACATATGTCTTAGGAAGGGTCACATGGCGAACAGGTGTAGATTGTTTGTAAAATGTATGTCTTGTGATAAACGTCATCTGGTGGTCTTATGTCCAGAAGTGCATAAGAAGGAAAGTGTTAGAACATCGGAGAATGATTTAGTATGTGCTAGAAGTAACACTACAACTCTGTTACAGACGCTGATTGTGAATGTCACCTATAAAGAAAAGTGTAAGAAGGTGAGAATTCTTTTAGACAGTGGATCACAGAGGTCGTATGTGAAAGCTGCACTCTCCAGGGAATTGGGGCTGCAACAGACTGGCACAGAGAAAATAGGTCATACACTATTTGGGGGTGTGGAACAGCCTGCTGAAGTGTTTAAATGCTATGATATGCTGAAGCTAGAGCCATAATGGCAGAAGGCATGTTTGACTTACGCGGATGGGTAACTTCTCCTCACAGAATAGGTGACACAGTTGCAGTTCCAGTGCTCGGGATGACATGGGACACATTACAAGATGATCTCAGATGTAAAGTGGACATAAAGGAGATCACAACACAGAAGATAACAAAAAGGCACTGATGGTCATAGCAGAGTCGCGAGAGTGCAGACAGCTACTGGTGAGTGGGTAAGAGCTGTACAACGGCTGTATCCACTAGAATTGTCTGCGGTCACTGATGAGATACTCTAGCATTAGGGAATTTAGCTCAGATGCAAATCCTAACTCTGACTTACACAGTGTTGTAGTACCCTCTACAAGTACTAGACATGGGCGAGTTATCAAGATACCAAGTCGATGTTTAGTTTAGGTAAACAATGCCGGTTGGTCTACAAAATATTAACGCTTTTTATTTCTGTTTACTTTTTGTAGAGTTTATTATGATTTCTTTATAATTTTATGACTTGTCTGCATTAATAATGACGTGAATTACTATATTATACTCAATACTAATAACTAATTTAAGTTAGGTTGTCAATTTATGTGTGTAGAACTATTCAATTGAAAATGCAACTGGAATACTTGTAATTAAGAATAAGAATGATTGATTAATTGATGATAATATTAGTATGTAACATGTTCTAATGGTTATTGTTGTGATAAAACAGAAATACAACGAATGTAATAAATATGTAGGCATTCGTTTAAGATAGTACATAATTTGCCTTTATATTAGGTCCTTACATATGAAATTGGCGTTTTGTATGGGAGGAACAAAAAGTCGAATATTTTTTAATATAATATATTTAATTAATCAAAGTATGAACCATTATTTTCTATGCACTTTTGCCATCTCATAGGTAGTTCATTGATCCCTTTACTAAAAAAACCAGTCGGACGAGAATCAATAAAATCTTTGAAGGCGATTTGGACTGCCCCATCGGAGTTGAATGTTTTCCCTTGCAAGAAGTTATCCAAATTTCGAAAAAAATGGTAATCTGTTGGAGCAAGGTCCGGGGAGTACGGAGGATGTCTTAGACTTTCCAATCGAAGCTCTTCTAATTTAGTAGCCGTCTGTAGCGCAGTGTGTGGTCTAGCGTTGTCGTGAAGCAGCAGTGGCGTGGAGCGATTGACCAGCCTAGGTTGTTTAGCCGCTAGCTTTTCCATCATGGTTTGCAATTCCTGACAATAGACATCAGCCGTAATAGTCTGGCCAGATTTGAAAAAACTGTAATGAACAATACCGGCACTAGTCCACCAAACGCTTACAAGTAACTTTTTTGGGGTTAATTTTCGCTTGGGGCAGGATTTGGCTGGCTGGCCAGGATCTAACCATTGCGCTGAGCGCTTCCGATTATCGTAAAGAACCCATTTTTCATCACAGGTAATGATTCGGTTTAAAATACCTTCATTATTGTGCCGGTTTAGTAATGTAACGCAGCAGTCGACGCGCGTTTGCCGGTTTGTTTCAGTCAATTCGTGAGGTACCCACCTTTCAAGCTTTTTAATCTTCCCAATTTGCTTCAAGTGAATTAAAACAGTTTTATCACTAACATTGCAGCCTGCAGCTAACTCGGACGTGGTTTGCGATGGATCCGCTTCCACAATAGCCTTCAACTCTTCATTATCAACTTGAGTCTCAGGCCGTCCACGGGGCTTGTTCTGCAGGTCGAAATTTCCAGAACGAAAACGTTGGAACCAAAAACGAACTGTGTTTTCTTTTGCAACACGACCGCCATACACATCATTCACCCTTCGAGTTGTTTCCGCAGCACTAGTGCCACGGCGGAACTCGTACTCGTAAATAATGCGATATTTAAGGTTTTCCATTTTGTAAAATGAGTGACGCAAACAGAAAAAAACAGAAGAAAAAAAACAAATGAATGACGATCATCGAAGCACAAATACATGAGTCTATAGCTGTACAAATTTGAATTTGGAATTCCTTACCAAAGAGGAGAAATTCGTGATTAAAGTGGCCAGTACGAAAAACGCCAATTTCATATGTAAGGACCTAATATAACGTAGATTTGTCAAATCTCTCTTGTGGGGAGGATGTCGCGGATTTAATTGTCTTGCATATATTTTTCTATAGAGTAACACTGTGTTGCCGCTACCTTCATGTTTTTCTGTACAGCAACACTGTATTGTTACTTCTGAAATGGACGGTGTGGTGTGGTGTGTAATAAGAATGGTTAAAAATATGTATAAGGAAAAGGTGTGAACTCTAATTAAATAAACGCCGTCGACTGTGATTTTATCCAGTAACAGTTTTTTATTAGTAATTACAACACTGCGTAGCACGTTGTTTTTGCCATCCTTCTAGATCCTGATCCACCATGATTATAGATTTTTGTTTATAATATAGCTTGATGCTTTGTAATTTTATATATTTATTCGTATTTATATTTATAAACTAAGTAATTTTTTTGGCACTGTTGTGTTGAATTGTAGTAGTTGTTGTTCGAAAGATAAAGCTCACAGACCTAGGATTTTTCGTAAGCTTCGTTGTTGAAGCTTGAAGCTTGTTGTGTTGATCACAGAGTACATAATCACTAGTGTTGATTGGCTGTTGCCGTAAATCTATCAAATATGGTGGTCGATTTGTTGGTACAGTAGTGTATACGTTCCGAATGTGTCGGACGGCTCTCTTCCGTTGGTGGGTAAATAATAATAATAAATCTTTATTTCAGACAAGTCCATAAAAAGTACACATGTCATAAACTTAGTTCTGACAGAAAATATGTTAACACTTATGACAAATTAAATCTTTAAATATTACTTAGTACCTAAATAAAAATAAAAACAAAACAATTCTAAATGTGAAAACTAAATAAACTAACTAGGAACGAAAATGTATTGAGATCCAGAAATGTATGATACCTGAGTCATAACTGCTACCAATAGCTTTAATAATCTTATTATTACTGTCATTTACTCTATGCCACAGTGATGCTACTCTGAGCCTTATGACAGCAGCACAACTGAATGTGCGAGCCTCACAGAACATCCAGGATGCACTACAATATCTAGGAAGTCGGAACATAGCCCTAAATGTGTTATTGTACTGCACCCTGAATACATTGAAAGCCCTCTGTGTATAACTGGTCCAGAGAGCGCAAGTATACATTGTCTGGCAGTATGCCTTAAAGAGGGTGACCTTCACTTGTTCCGAATCTCCGGGCCAGCATGTTACCACGCATGGCCAACGCTCTCCGTTCTCTTTCAATGTCATCATTGTTGGCAACATTAATATGTAAAAGGGGTAATTTTTAAGTTTCTGCCATGTGGCAACACTTCTGCCCTTCCATTGTATCCGTGAAGTCGACAAGTACGTGAAATGTAATTGTGATTTAAAATAAACTTATAACAGTGCAACAAATTTGATTTCCACCTTCCTGACACATCCACAAGCCACCACTGAGCATCAAAGCAGACACAGAGTGCTAGACATGGTCCTTCGGAGAAAGAGTAGATGAAATACAGCGACGAAAAACAGGCCGCCGGGTGTGCAGGAACAGAGCGCAAAAATTTTGTGAGTGCAACTGCAAGCATTGTCACCGCTCCAGTGTGGACACAGTGTTATAAGCATAAAATTCCAGCCTTTTTGAGTAAGATACCTAAAGGTCAGCATCAAATTAATTTCACCATTATAAATCAGAAAAAAAAATTCGCGCCATCTTATTTTGTAAAGCAGCCATAATATGCATCGAATCGTCAGTCTTCAGCTTCACTTCACATAAACGCTTCGAATTTCCGGTCAACAAACCATCTCTCATACATCTACACAAGGGAGAAAAGGCGAGCGAGCAGAGCTACCAACCGGACAACATCAAAAACGTAGGCGCAAAGTGATTTCCAGCTTTGTGATTGGTGTACAACTTAGCTTTACGGAAACGATATTGACAATAACGTTCGTTCTATCATTCGATGTTCATTTCATTCATATAAGCAGCCATTTTGTTTCTCTTTGTATGTCATTTGAGAACCGAGCTAAAAATTTGTAAAGGTGGCCATTTTGTATCGTAGTTGATTTTGTTGTTATAATAGTTTTGAAGAAGTTAAATGTTTTAAGTTAATTCCGTTTTAAGTTTGAACTATAATAGTATCCATTACTAATACGAAATAGTGTTTATTGTGGTATTACGAGTAAAAGTGCACAAGCAGGTGACTAGAAATGGAGGATCTAAAGAAAACAGTTTTAAGTCGTGGCTATTGCAAAGCAACCATTACAAGAATACACAAATTTGCTACTTGTGAAGATTGTGAAATAGCGGAATTATCGGTGTTACTTGCAAAAAAGGAAAGATTATTGCAATCATTTAGTGAATATGAAAGGTTGCATCTTGATATAATAACGTTAGACTCATCAGACACTGAAAATACTGAGGAGCAAGAAGACAAGTATATAGAAGCATTAGCCAGACTAAATGTTGTTATAGACAGTTTTGGACAAAGGGAGGACAAAAGGAAGAAGGAACCTCCATCTCTTGTGGCACCTATTGCACAAATAAAATTGCCTAGCATACAAATAGAAATATTTACAGGTAAATACAGTGAATTTCACCAATTTATTAATATGTTCACATCAGTAATCCACAATAATCCTAACCTTGATAATGTACAACGCCTATATTATTTAAGAACATTTTTAAAATATGAGCCTTTAGATTTAATTAAGAATCTTCCTCTATGTACAGAAAGTTATAATGAAGCTTTGACTATTTTAAAAGACAGGTATGACAATAATAACCTCATTGTAAATGATCATATCTGTCACATACTAGATTTACCCTCTGTAAAATCCAGTGCTAATGTGCTTAGGGATTTTGTGTCACAAATCAAGCAGCATCTTGCTGCATTAAAAAATCTTGACCCATGTGTCGACAAATGGGACCCAATTTTAATATGTATCCTATTGCGTAAACTAGATGCATATACAGCAAAGGCATTTACTATGGATCGTGCCATCAAAGAGAAGCCAACTTTAAAAGAATTTTTGGACTATATTGAGAAGAGAGCATTGGCTTTGGAAAGTGTGAGCAGCAGTAGTCAGCATCATCACCACAGCAGCCCATTACCAGCCAGGTCAAATAGAGATGCTGTAAATTTGGTCGCATCAAATTCCACGCCTCCATCATGTTCATTCTGTAAGTATTCTGGAAAAAATCCACACAAATTATTTAACTGTCCTAAATTTAAATTATTATCTGTACAAGATAGAGTTAAATTTGTGAAACAAGCAAATTTATGTAAAATTTGCCTAAACCCACATCAAGGTCGGTGTAGGTATTTTTTCAGGTGTCGAACCTGCAAGAAGGCACACAGTACTCTGTTACATTATGAGGATGATACAGCTACAGCAAATGCAGCTGTAACAAACCCACCAGTGGTCTTAGTAGCAAAAGATAATTGTAATAATAAAACTTTACTCCCCACAGCAAAGGTAAAATTGTTAAGAAGCGATGGGACGGAGCTGCACATCAAGGCACTCTTAGATACTGGTTCTCAGGTTTCGTTTATCACCTCTAACATAGTACAAGAGCTGGGTCTCAAACCCAAAGAGAGCAACATTAATATAGTAGGGATTACTAATGTAAATAATAAAATAAAATATAGCATTCCCCTCGAAGTCCACTCTCTCACTTCGCAATTCAAGCTAATTGTAAATTGCAATGTGGTCGATCATATTACATGTAAATTACCACAGCAAAAAATTAAGCAATTTACTCTGCCACCAGGTATAACCTTGGCAGACGACAGCTACAACTGTCCAAGCGACATAGATATGCTGATGGGATGTGATGTATTTTTCCAGGTCCTCCTGCCGAAACAGCAGCTGCATAAGGTGGATGCCAAAGATGCTTCTGCCCCAGCTCCGTGCATAATAAGTACGCATTTCGGCCATGTAATAGGTGGCACCATACCTGGTCACACTCCATCACAAAAGGTATCACTTTTATGTACTGTTTGCGATACAAGCATCAGCAAAACATTAAAGCAGTTTTGGCAAACTGAAGAGGTACCTCAAACATTTAATGAAAGCTTCACAGAGTCTGAACTATGTGAGGATATATTTTCAAAATCTGTCCAATTAAAAAATAAGCAATTTCAAGTAGATTTGCCAATAAAGGTACCTCTAGAGCAAGTTAATAATCATTTAGGTGACTCTTTCAATTTAGCTCTCAATAGGTTTGTCAATTTAGAAAAAAAACTGCATAAAAATGAAACATTGTTTCAGCATTATAAAAAATTCATAGATGAAATTATTGAAATGGGACATGGCCATTATATTGACATCTGTAATTATGATTTTCATAACGACCCTATTTACTTCCTACCACATCATGCGGTCATTAATGAGGAAAGTAAATCAACAAAACTAAGGGTAGTTTTTGATGGTTCGATGTTAACAAATAAAAAGATATCACTTAATGATATACTGCTTAATGGTGCAGTTGTCAGAGATTTATTTGATATACTATTGTTATTTCGCCTTGGTGAGCATATGTTCATCACAGACATAAAAAAAATGTTCAGATATATACAATTAAATCCAATGCATGCTTCATTACAGAACATACTGTGGAGAGAGAATCCCAACACGGAGATAAAATGTATTCAGTTGAATACTGTCACCTATGGTCTCAAAAGCTCCAGTTTTCTCGCGACGCGGTGTCTGGATGAGCTTGCTTGCATTTACAAAGATGAGCTACCTCTTGCATCTTTTATTTTGAAAAACTGTGCCTTTGTTGATGACATATTATATGCAAATAATGATCTAAACAGGGTTATAGAAGCAAAGGAGCAATTAGTCAAAATGTTGGAAAGGGGCAGCTTTCAAGCACATAAATGGGCATCTAATGTTCCCCATATTCTGAAAAATATACCAGAAAATGAGCAACATTTTGATAACTTTGATTTTGAAAAGCAAAACTTCAATTTAAAAACACTAGGCATTGTTTATAATATAATTGATGATAATTTCACAATTGCCTGTCCTGAGAAATTTGGTGACAGGCCAGTAACTAAACGACAAATACTTAGTTTCATTTCAAAATTCTACGATCCACCTGGGTTTGTAGCTCCAATCATTGTGACTGCAAAAAGCTTCCTCCAGACACTGTGGGCTGCAAATATAGGATGGGATTCTCCCTTGACAGGTGATCTGAGAGATGAATGGTTATTGTTTGCTAAAAGCTTAGATAATATGAAGCCTATAACATTGCACAGAAATATTCCTACTGCACATGCATTGTCAATACAGCTTATTGGGTTTGCTGATGCTTCAAGCACGACGGCTTACGGCTGTTGCATATATTTAAGAGTGATTTGTAATGGAGGTAAGACAGCTTTATATTTACTTTGCTCCAAGTCTCGTGTTAACCCGCTTAATAAGCCACTAACTGTGCCCCGACTCGAACTGAATGCCACACTTCTGCTTGCTAAGTTAATGGTTAAAGTATACAAAGCTATAAGTATCAAACTAAATATACATAATGTATTTTTATTTACTGACTCTAAGATAGTCCTCGCATGGATCGGGACTAAGATAACACAGCTTAACGCTTACGTGGCAAACAGAGTGCAGGTCGTAGCACAGTTGACGGCCGGGTGGACATGGCACTACGTCCCTTCTCATGATAATCCTGCAGACTGCATTACGCGAGGTGTCGCCCCCCAGGAGCTAGCAGGCAACACTATGTGGTGGAACGGTCCCACATTTCTACAAAATCATGAGTATACATTTGATAATAAAATTGACTTACCTGCCATCTTACCTGAGATGAAAGCCTCTTCAGAGGTCGATACCACGGTTTCCAACGCCATTGCTCTTCCTGTAGCTCAGAGTAGATTTGATTTATTCGAAAGATATTCAGATATTCATAAATTGATCAGAGTTACAGCGTATATATTACGGTTTTATAATAATTGTAAAATAAAAGATAAAGCTCAACGAAATACAAGTAATTTCATAAATAGTAATGAAATACAAAATTCATTATTCTTGATAATAAAAAATGAACAAAATAAATATTTTTCTAAACAAATAAACTTAATAAAAAATAATTCAAACTCAAACAATTCATTAAAGCCTTTACATCCCTTTATAGACAAAAGTGGACTGATTAGAGTAGGTGGTCGCTTACAGAATTCTTCAATTCCTTATGCTCATAAGCATCCTATTATTCTTCCAAAAGAATCACTTGTGACAGATATGATCATTCATAGCGAACACTTAAGATTGATGCATGCAGGTCCAAAATTATTGTTATCTGCATTAAATGAAAAATATTGGTTAATTAATGGCCTGAGACATGTTAAAAAACTTGTTTATAAATGTGTTACTTGTTTCAAGTTGAAGGCAGAAGCCTCAAAGCAGTTGATGGGTTCCTTACCTGCTCAGAGAGTAACTCAAGCACACCCATTCGATAAAGTCGGTATTGACTACGCGGGACCATTAAATGTAAAGCAATCCAGGATAAGACGGTCTATTATATCAAAAGGTTACATTTGTCTCTTTGTTTGTTTTACAACGAAAGCGGTGCATTTGGAATTCGCATCGGATTTGACAACCGCAACATTTCTTTCCTGCTTCAAACGCTTTGTTTCGCGAAGGGGTCTCCCAAATGACGTATTTTGTGATAACGCTAGTAATTTTAGGGGTGCAAGGAACACATTAACTGACTTATATAAATTGGTGAGCTCTCAGAGTCACCAAGCACAAGTACAAAATTATGCTACACAGAACAGCATACGCTTTCATTTTATTCCCAGTTACTCTCCTGTGTTTGGCGGGCTCTGGGAAGCAGCTGTGAAAAGCACAAAATATCACTTAAAGCGTGTAATTCAAAATAATGTACTTACCTACGAGGAGATGTGTACTGTTCTCGCACAAATAGAGGCTATTTTAAACTCGCGACCTCTAGTACCTCTATCATCTAATTGCGACGATTATACATACCTTACCCCAGGTCACTTCCTGACTGGCAGAGCATTGATGTCATATCCAGAACATGATATCACCGATATTCCCATGTCTAGACTTAGGCTCTGGAATGTAATAACTAAGATCGTCCAGTCATTTTGGAAAGCCTGGCATAAATGCTACTTAAGCAACCTACAATCTAGACCAAAATGGAGAGATGAATGCTCTAATGTAAAGATAGGTGATTTAGTATTGCTCTGCGATGACAATACACCTCCTCTCTCGTGGCCTATGGCTCGAATAACTCAAATATTTCCTGGGAATGATAATAATGTCAGAGCTTTCGAAGTAATGACACCTAACAGACGGAAGCACGTTAGGTCAATCACAAAAATTTGTTTATTTCCCATTAATGATTAAAATTAGTATATAATTATTATTTCTAGTATATACGTCAATAAAAAATATTAAATAACTTTTGTTCTTAATATAATATATATATGTTTTAAGTTCGTAGGCCATCTGTGTATGTGTAATGTTAATTATTTACCTATGTTACGAAGTCAAGAACAAAGGGCACTTACTTTATATTTTGTTATAGTTAATAAATTGAGGGTTTCTAGTTATACCTACATATTGTAATATAAATTTAGTGTGTTAATTTTAAGAAATTCGTTTTCTCGAGGCCCCCAATATGTTGGCAACATTAATATGTAAAAGGGGTAATTTTTAAGTTTCTGCCATGTGGCAACACTTCTGCCCTTCCATTGTATCCGTGAAGTCGACAAGTACGTGAAATGTAATTGTGATTTAAAATAAACTTATAACAGTGCAACAAATTTGATTTCCACCTTCCTGACACATCCACAAGCCACCACTGAGCATCAAAGCAGACACAGAGTGCTAAACAATCATCATCATTAAGATGTTCGTTAACTATATGCCCAAGATATCGATATTGATTGACAAAGTTCATTCTATTGTGGTCCAAATACAAATCAGGTACATTAGTAGGACCATTCCTATATTTAAAAACCATTGCAACTGACTTCTTACAATTATACACCAAACCATGTGCCTTTGCATAACCCTCACATATCTTTAGTAACCTTCTCAGTCCCCTAATTGACGGGCTTAGCAGCACCATATCATCAGCGTAACTCAAATTATTTACACTACAACCCCCCCAATATGACATCCTATACGGGAGCTGCTCAACTCATCAATCAGGCCATCCATATACATATTAAATAGAGTCGGAGAGGTTATGCCACCCTGTCTGACACCACATTCCAGTTTATATTCCTCGGACACAGCATCAGACCATTTAACACAATTAGTTTGGTTATTGTACCAAAATTTAAGAATATTTGTAAATTCAATAGGCATATCAGTTGCTTTCAATTTATTCCATAAAAGATCATAATTTACAAGATCAAATGCTTTAGAGAGATCTAAGCAACAAACATTAACATTTGTCTTCCGGGCCTTATAGTAAGATACAGTGTGCTTCAAATTTAAAATTGCCATCTCTGTTGAAAGTTTTGGGCGAAATCTAAATTGTGCATCCTGCAAGTTAACACACTCAGACAGTAACATTTAATATTCTATCTAATACTTTGGCAAAAACAGTAGCTAGTGATATAGGTCTATAATTATTAACAGATGAAATATCACCAGTTTTATTCTTAACAATAGGAACAACTACTGATTTAATTAGATTTGGTGGCAGATAGCCATGGCTTATACATAGGTTATATAGGATGCGCAGTACTCTTGGCATATGTTTACCACCATGTATTAAGTGAAGCAGTGCTGTTGCTTCGTTACCTCGCCGGACGGCGCTAGTTTGTATGCACTACATGAAGCTTTGCTTGGAGCTTGGACTCACTCGAATGTTTCCGAGCGTGTTCCGACTGTTGCCAAATGTGAACGAGAGAGTGGCGAAAAACATAGTTAATGGGCACCATGGCTAACACGGCTTGCCGCAATACATTAATAATTCATATTCGCATTAATTTAATTTACGACGACATTGGTGTCGATTCTGTTGTTCAACTTAACTAATTTGACAGGTCTAAAAAGGCTTGCTATCCCTTTCTCATGTGCGGGGTTAAATAAGGATGACAATGGTGCTAATTCTGTTGTTCAAAATTACTAAACTTAACTAAACCTGTCAAAGGTCTATAAATATTGCCATCATTATTTAACCGCGCACACGAGAAAGGGGTAGCATGCCTTTTAGACCTGTCAAATTAGTTAAATTTTGTGATTTTGAACAATAGAATCGACACCAATATTTTTAGACTTGTCAAATTAGTTAAGTTTAGTAATTTTGAACAACAGAATTGACACCATTTGTGCCTTAGATAACATTGCCTTCCTTCTTACTGTAATATACCGCCATTATTTATGATATATAAAGAATAACTAAATTGAAATAGCAATTTACGAAATAAACTATCTTGATCTTTATCAAGGCGAAAAGTTGTGAAATACGAACACTAAAAATTATAATAAGGGAATTCTACGACTTTTCGTAGTAGTTGTTAAAAATATGATAGTTATTAAAATAATATAGAATTATAATTAGGGGCAGTAGTGGATAATATTTGTGAGTAAGAGGTTTTTGTAAGTTCTTCATTGCTTCTTGATATGATACTGTATGGTTTGACATATATGTTTTAATATTATTTTGCCTGATACATTCAGGAAATTTTTTGTCAGTACTAAGGTGCTGTCCTTTACAATTTACACAGACCACAACCTCAGATGAGCAGCCTGTGCCATCATGATCATGTCCACATCTGAAACAGCGAGGCGTACACCTGCATTGATTCCGAGTATGACCAAAGCGGTAACAATGAAAGCAATGAATTGTGGGATAAACATATTGCACAACAGGAAGAGATGAAAAACGACTGAAAACTCTTGATGGAAGAGACTAGCCATCAAAAGTTAGGACAACTGTCTGTGTTGGGATTCAAATAACCCCTTCAGAGGAGACCGAGCGTCAGCTCTAGAGCCAAGCTAGAGACGCTAGCGTCTTGATTTAATTATTTTTCCGCAGCCGTCTGGAATGCAGAGATTCCTTATAATGTCTTCACGGCTCCAGTCAATTGGGACTTCCCTAACCAGCCCCAATTTAATTATATTAAATGTTGGAATAGTACCTTTATAATTATGCTGTAATAAAATATCATTTAACAAAAAAATATTAGCATCATTGCCTGTTTAAAAATGTACAGAGAGTCTATTGCTACCAATTCTTTTAATCTCATCTTGCAAAATGTTCTTAAAATTGTTTTTGAATAAAAAATTTCCAATCTTGATGGGGTGGACAGTGGTTGATACAATGTGGACCAAGTAGGGACCCGGGTCTGTATCCTTGAAAGTTGTTCTATATACTTGAGAAGCTGTAACATTCAATCCGCTCCTGGCTGTGTCATCATCCCTAGCCTCCCTTGCTACACCCCGGCTAACAACTGACTGAGACAAAGCTTGCTGTATCGGTTTTGCAGAAAATGAAAGTGCATCTTTAATTTCATTGAGTTTTTTCAAGTTCTCCGCTTTACATTTTTTTTTGAATACTTAACTATTTGGAAGGGAGCTGTGTCTTGTGATTGTATCACATTAGCTGCTTCAATAAGAGTGTCGAGAAGGTCTGGTGGTTTGGGATCTAGCTCAATCCCCATTTTAAGAAAAAAGGAAAATTTAAAAACTACACTATTAACACAAATTTTTACTACCAAATAAATAAAAAATAATTAAAAGAATATGTAAAAGAAAATTTTCGCCCGCCCTGTTCTGATGGAAGACAATGTTCATCGGATAGTTGGGAATAGTATGGATAAGAAATGAATGGGAAGCATATTAGTCTTTTGTTTGTTTTAGTCTATGGTATAACTCTATAATTGTGTCTACTGCTGATTGCCTTTTTAGAATAGAAAGATGTGATTTTGTGCTCTCTAATGAATTTCAAGTTAGAATTATAATGTGCTTAAATAAAATATAATGAAAGCTTAACAAGACGAACCTAGGCCTCAACAGTAGCAGAGCGTGGTTAGTTCAATCCAAGAAATGCGGAGAAAAATCAAGATGTCCGGTCTCCGTGAAAAAATCCAAGTGCCCTTCGCCTGTGGAAATTTTAGTACTTCGTCGTTCCGTATTAAAAGCTCCGAGGCCTGGGGCAAAAGGTGCCATTCCGGCACGGACATTGTCTGGTAACCGCGGCCACGGCGATTGGGTATGCGCCTTGAGCTGGTATACCTTTCCGGAAGGTAAGCCGCAAATCGGGTGATGTTAAGAGGGTTGGGCTTTGTTAAATCCAATAAAATGGTTAAATTTAATAGTGTCAGGGAGTAA
Organism: Falcaria lacertinaria; assembly: GCA_951449985.1. Taxonomy (NCBI): domain Eukaryota; kingdom Metazoa; phylum Arthropoda; class Insecta; order Lepidoptera; family Drepanidae; genus Falcaria; species Falcaria lacertinaria. The sequence goes on from OX602129.1 coordinate 8,123,338, forward strand.
AAGATTCTTTCTAACCCACTATTGTCGAAATTACGTCTGCTTAGAGCATGGTTAGACAGAAAATGTTCAATGCTTTGCTAACTGGAAACATTAAAATATGCAGGATGCGAATTATTTGATAATTGTGACAGCATTTAGGAGCTATGACTTCTTTTATTGTTTGTAAACAGTGGTCTAGTCTAGCACAGTCGAGTTCCGCGACTGACAATATGCACGTGCAAACTCATTAGCATCGCTCAAACGAACCATCTTTAATTGTCTGTCAGAGCCCTGATTTTTCATAATTCTAGTATGTCAATAAAAACCAGAACACCTGTACCTGATTTCGAATTCCATCATAAACATGTAGTATGGTGTATGTTGTAGGTACTTTACGAAAGCATGTAATTTAACTGCTTATTTAATAAACAATTACTAGCTGATCCAAATCAACTGTTGGTACACTGTTTGTATACATACATTGTATTAAGTATGTTGACTGATTTAATTATCTTAGTGTATTATAGCCCTTGATTATATACGAGCGTATATAATTTTCTCAGTTCTCACGCAATTTATGTAAAACTAACAAGCTTAGGACGGAATCACACAAAACTTAAATTAACTACATATAAAAAGTCTCCCTCAGGAATGACTACATCCATTAGCGAAAAGCATTAAAATCTGTTGCGTAGTATCGGTTGCATAATACTGAAAATCTGACATAATCTTATTTAGTTTTCCTGAAACACTCGTCAAACAGTGCCTACACAAGCACACAGTGCCAGTATTACGCATCTGCAGATCCGACTCGGATAGATTAGGTTAGAAAGCTAAAGCGGGAGCGAAGCGAAGCGGAGCTACCGCCTTAGCATCCGAGGGTTTTCTTTTTTTCTTTGTAACACATATTATTTTCACTGACCTTGTCACAGAAGGAAATACATATTTTTATTCCAGAATATTTCAGTAATAATTGATGTGTCAAAAGCATTCCTTTATAAATGTTTTTGCTAGACACCTTGTAAGTACAACAATTTGTAGATTAAATGACATATCTTATCTTGCCATGTTTTAAAGGATAACTATTTAAATACTTGTTGTTCTTTATGAATATAAATTCAGCTTATTGAATTATTCCAATATCAAAAATGATTAAATTATTTAAACTTTGCAACTCCTAGTTTTAAGTTTTCCAACATAGAGAATGAGCTTGAGGATAATTTGAACAAAGAAGCTGTCAAATTTTAACTGTTCTGTCCTTGGATACCCAACTTCTATATAATTTAATCACTTATATCTTTTATTATTCAGAACTATCTCATATTAAACTATAGTATTAAAACTATTTAATATTAGTCATGCCAGGATCAAAGTACATGATAACCCTCTCGAAAGGTAGAATGTTAGATCATATCCTGAAAATTAGCCATTGCTTTAACTGCTCACCAAATCTAGCAGACAATGCCGCACTGATTCCTTCTGGTGAAAGCCTACATTAAAGCCTAGTAACTATTAGCTCAACTGTTGCTATATTGATCTTGGCATTGGACAAATATCTAACTTATCTTTCACTTTTTAGATGTGTATTATAAATTTAAAATGATCAATTGATGCATAATGACATTCAGATGTAATGTAATATCTTACATGTTATTAACACATAAATGGGTCTAAGCCCCAAATTCTATATTGATATTTTTAATACATGAAATAAATTGTCAATTAATTACTCATGTAATTTATCCTTATAGTAAAACTGCATATGTGTAAGCTCTGCGGCTTATCTGCAGCACTCTTTAAATAGTATTTATATCTTGCACTGTATTTTATATCTTTATGATTATAATGTAATACCAACTTTGATTCACCCATAAAGGTTATTAAATTCTATCTAAACTTCATAATGATATATCTTAGGAGGAAAACACTTTCCCTCCTTGACTGGTAAACGACTTTAAGCAAGTTATTCTATGTCAGCATTGTCAATAATAGATCATTCATAACACTACAGTCTAATCCGTCTAGCAGAACCCTGCCCCGGACTGCATTACGCACTGCTGCATTGCGCACCTATTTGGATTACGCTCACGGGGCTTAACAATTACTAGCTCAGATATCTTAGGCGGGTTCTCTAAACAGGTACCTTATGTGCTTCAATTACAGGCACCACTAGGGCTCTACAGATGCAAGTGCAGTGGTAGATTATCATAGGCAGAAATATAGTTTGGTAGTTGTATTCTATATCATATCCTTTTAAAAGGCTTACCTGGTTTAGTAGGATTTCAATGTGAGCACTAAGAGCATTTATAAGGTGGTGAGACAGGGCTTTCATCCTCCGAGGATGGGGGCTCCTACCTCTTTTCTCTCACTTTGATACCGAGCAGCTGGATCGGTAAGTAGGTATTACAAGCTTTCGCGTACCTACCGGTCTCATCTCTGAGCATCGGTACTAAACGGACAATGTGACTGGTAACCTTACATGGTGGCAGATTCTTTACGCAAAGAGACTATAGCTGAAGTACCTACGACCTTTGCAAACGGTTTCACAACGAATCTGTTACCACGGTTAAACCAGCTAACAAAACTTTCCGAAGTTTCGTTACGTTCACTGAACATACAAACACTAAATTACTGTGTCGCAAACATTCGTTTCAACTCCATTATCACTTATTTTCCTGAAATAATTTAATGATGCATTAATTTTGCATTCGTTACCGGCAAAATCTATAGACGCTATGAGTGACAGTCAGTTGACAGCTTACCACAGAGTATTGTTGGCGCGCTCCTGCATGAGTGAAAGACAGATGAGTATATAAACCATGAAGGATGGTAAGTAAGTTAACCAATTAATTTACTAAAAGTGCAAGATCTAAAGACAGCTTCTTCAAACAGCGACACTGCGTGTTGTGAAGACACATAATAACCCATATTCACTTCAAAATTGCTGTTCGCATAAAAATGGTGTGCATATATGTACGACTTGCAATAATAATAATTGTAACCTCCACCATAACAACGCATGTGTAAAAAAAAGGGTGTAACTGCATTTTTATAAAATCTCGGGACATATGTATTGATGAAAATTATGTTAATGGCTTATGTTCAAATGTGTGTAGTGGTGATGTTTTACTGCCTGGGAACAGTCGCCAGAGGCCTGTTAGGTGTCGCGAAGTTCGACCAATTTTCGAAATTGAAATTTTGGGTGTTACGGGTCGAAACGATTTTGGGAATCGACTTCATTACTACTGCAGGTGTGGTAATAAACTTCCTCGAAGAGACGTGGAGCTTTAGTAACAATAATAAAGTAACGTATAAACTGCTCTTTGAACCTACATCTAGGCATGTCAGCTGTTCCTCTGCTGATGTCCTCCGTGATGATGAGGGTGCTCACATCCAGTGCAGCGTACCGCGCTCGCTGATGACCTCATCAGGCACGCGCATATTTTTGAAGCAGGGGGAGGGCCAGCTCCTTACGCTGAGCACTGCATAGGTACATGTAGCCACTCGCCGACAGCTGTGCCTTCGTGTCGCCTAAATCCAGCTAAGGAGTTGATGACTAAAGAATATGCTGACCAGTCTCGCCGGCCTGCACAGAAATTTCAGGTACGAGACTTAGCTCTATTAAAATCACACGGGCTTAGCAGTGCGCAGAAAAACATCACTGCCAAGTTCGCACCAAATCGAGATGGGCCGTATAAAATCAAAATAGCCAAATCTCACGCCAATGACCTCACCTCACCGTCTTCAACAGTAAAGACGAGGCATTGCCGCCAAGACCTGTGCACCCCAAAAATAATAGAGGGCGCCCAGTGACCGACGATGTACTAGTTCAGGAGCGAGGGCGTTCCCCTGAACAAGAGGGGGAGTATATAGTACACCAATCAGTGTTGCCATACAGGGCCTCGCGCGGCTGTAGACCCGCGCGCTTCCTACACTAGTATAGGCCTAATATTATCTGTGGTAACATTGTAACGCTCTCTTACCGGCCGACCGACGAACGCGCACGGCACGTTTTAACTTGTTTCGTTTAATTTTATAGTTTTACTGACGTTATTTCCTTGTTGCTCTTTAGTTTCTATTATTGTTATTGTTTTATATCTATTTCTTTTATTCAATACACGCTATACAAGTTTCTTCGTGTATTTTTATTATTTGTGGGGAAAACCACCCTCATAACGTGCATTATGTTCCGCAGTACTATTCTCCCCCTCTTGTAGGGATGTAAACCTTTGTGGGGATGAGTCTGGCCTCGCCTCTACAGTAACAAAACACCTATCATTGCTTACATCCAATTTATGAATTATACACTACTATTATACACTATTATTTCTAGAGAGTTGTTCTTGGTTAACCTCATAATGCAACTCCCCAAGCTTTTCTGATACCCTTCCAAATTTCCATTTATCCCTTATCAAGGGCGTCGCCAGCCGATGGCGCAGGGGGGGGGGGGGGGGGGGAAGTTGACTTTACCTACTACAATTCATACTTTTCTCATTCTCTATGAATGAGAAAAGTAGATATGAATTGTAGGTAAAGTCGACAGCACATGAAGCTTTTCACTTGTACTACGAGCCTTACATCTACAGCGATTGTAATAACAACAGTATCTTAGTACTATATACTTATATATTCTGTGACAGTACAGAGTCCAATGTGTAAAGCTACACGAGCACGAGCTCTTGACAATGCAATAAAAAACTTGTAAATAAGTTATAATAACATTTATTAGAAAAATAGAATAAAAATGAATTATAATTAATATATAATTATATTATAGTTGTTGACGAACCTCCTTCATATTACAATATTAACTTTTTTATATTTATTGTATGATTGGTTTTTGTTTTAGTTTTTTATGACAGTTGTCATTAAATGGAAAAATATGTAGGCTCATAAAGGGCGTTTTATTTCTATTAATTAATAATAGTGGTCGTTGTTTGTTTATATTAGGTTAATTAAAACATAATTTTCGGGGATTCATTGTAAACTTCTCGACCACTTTATTATTAAAATCTTGTAAGTTAACATGTATAAGTTTTCGGTGCACACTCATCATGGCCAAACCATTGAGGCGATTTTCACTCATAGTGCTTCTTAGCCAGGTTTTTAGTCTCCTGAGGCTGCTAAACGATCGCTCTACCGTACACGTCGTGCATGGAAGAGCGATCAAAATTTTCAACGCTTTTTCCGTGTCGGGAAAGACGGTTTTTTGCTTCTTTTAGGATATCAACAACGGTTTGATCTGTTGAGTTTGGTTTATTATGTCAAAATTGCTACTAAAGCTAGACTTAAATTTTTATGTTTGGTAAATTATAAAACTGAGCGATAGTTTCACAAGTTTCTGTGAGATTTTCGACTGACATCGTTTGCATTTGTGCGGGGTGTAATTTAGATAAAGCAAATGATGGAGTATTTTCTTTAGCAAAGCGTGTTTCAAGCGATGTAATAACGGAGTCCAAGTATGGTATTATTAATGACCTTTTCCAGAATTCTGAAGGGCTTTCTGCTGGGTGATTGCTTCGATGACGTTGTTTCCCAACAATGCGCGGCATTGAAGTGATATCCTCCTCCAGGCTGACTTTCTCCGCAACAACAGTAGCATCCTTTATAATTTCATCTGTGACTCTTTCGGGATTATCACGGTGGCTCTTAAGCTTTTGATAAACGGTAATTAAATGTTAGTTCCTTTTTTGTGGCATTTTTTAACGCATAGGGTTTCATCAAATTAGGTCCAAGGGCGAAAGCCTCGTCTGCTGTAAATACAAATGGAAATGTTTCTGTAGTATTTGGCAGTGGGGCCGCCTCTGGCAAATTCAATTGTCCCTTTAGATAAGAATCCCAAAATTTGGTATAAAAAAGGACACCACCATCAGAAATTCGTCCATTGCAGCCGACATCAATCATGATAAATTCTTTCTTCGCATTTACCAGTGCCATAAGAACAATACTATAGTGACCTTTATAATTGTAATAAAGAGATCCAGAATCCGGAGGATGTACAATTTTTATATGCTTTCCATCAAGCGCGCCCAGACAGTTGTAAAAACCATGCAATGTTTCAAAGTCCTTTGCGATGTCCATCCATTCTTCTTTTGTTGTTGGCACCTGAAAAGTACGTAGATTGTTAGTAATAGTAAGTACTATTTTTTTCAGAACGAGTATTCTGACTTGAATAAGTCTGAAAACGAAGAAGAACAAAGTGAGCCTTCATTTTCTTCTATGGGTGTACCCGCTCCGCCGTCAAAAAAACTTAAGAAGAAGGGGCCAGTAGCAAGACAGAATGATCTTCTCGAAAAAGCCTGTAATTATTTGTCGCAATCTTCGCATCAATCTGAGTCTCCAACTGTGTCGTTCCCAAATATAGATTCTACTGCTCTTTATTGGACTCAGAAGCTAAATAAATTGATGCCAACTCAAAGACTACTCGCCGAAAAGGCAATCAACGAAATTCTTTTCGAGGCTGAACTTGGGACACTAAACAGGGACTCAGTACAAATTAACGCTAGTCCTCCAGTATTTAACCGCTTTGTATCTCAGTCATCGAATAGTCATCTATCGCCATCACCATCACCGAATAGCGTACCTCCGCCGACGCCGTCACCGATTTACTCGAATTCTGTATCTTTACAATCACCACAATCTGTTACATCTCCGGAAAGTTATGTTGCAGCCTCGCCCCAAACAAATGATGTTCCAAGTTTTACTCAAACGTTTAACAGCAATATAATAACTGGCGTGCCTTCTAATTTGATCATTACAAATACGAACAATGTACGTAGAGACAGTGAGACAAGTTATACGTTGCATATTCCGAATACATCAAGCACTTCGGATTGCGAGTATACTGAAGGGACGCTTTTCTCTTCTTACCAAGGTGAATAAGTCCAAAATTAGTTATAGTTATTTTTTTAGTTATTGTGATTCGTACCAATAAATAATTATAAACATTACAATTTTATCGTGAAGTTTTTTCTTACCTTTATATATTCCCGTAGGACATATGTAAGTGCTTCACAAGTACTTATGATTGCTTGACTCCCAGATTCAGATGACATTATTCCTGCAAATCTCATGTTTTTAAAATATTTCCCTGTTGATAGATAATGTAAAGTAAGAGCTAGCTTTTCCCTCACAGTAATAGCCTTTCTCATTAGTGTATCTTTTTTAATCAAATATGGTGTAATCAACTCCAGCAGATGTTCAAAGCGAGCATCGGGCATGCGAAAATAATTTTCATAGTCATCCATTTCTTGGTATTCCCGAATTTGATTTAATAAATTCAGATATGTATATTTTTCTCTATCTTGGAACCAATGTTTCGCCCATTTTTTTCGCTTTATACGTTTTTTCAATGCTATCGCTAATATAATAGCAACGCAAGCTTTCTTAATATTGTCACTCATATTTTTCTACGTGTGTACTCAATGAAATTTCCCGTCGTACTGATAGTCTAAGATCCCGCTGCGGGATTGGTGTGCTCATCGACTTTTTGTTTAAAACCAAATTTTTATGTTTATTTATAATTAAGAGAATATATATTTACTAGGGTGCCTATCAAAATTTGGCCGCCATTATTTTTAATTAAATTATTTTTAATTGATTTTTGGTAAAAAATTTCGTTTATTTATTTTTTAAATAAAATAACGTCTACATCACGGTAATTAATATGAAGATTCTAAAAAATCACGGTTGCCGTTGCGCACCTGGCCGCACCTCTTTGCAGCCAGGTGTAAACAGGTATGATTCGATAAATTTATACGTTTATAACCTATTTTCATTAGTTATATGTCAAATTGAAGCTATTTTTTTTCTATTAATTATCATATAAAGTTGCTTAATGAAATCTGGCCGCAAATAAGGGTTACTGGCTGTTAAAGATAATAAATATTTAAGGTAGAGTGAAAGAGAGTTAGCGCGTAACATCATTTGTCAGACGAGGACAGCGATTGCCGGCTGTGCGACGCTTTTAAGCCATTGCGCATGCGTCGAATGTTAGTGTTCTCAACTGAACAGATGCAGCATTTTTATTCTAACATAAAAACCACGCTGTTTTGGAGTTCGTAATAAACAACGTTTAATATTTACATTGTTATTTTATTTGTGCATCTAAAAATTATTTTATTAATTAACGTAAAATAAAATTGATAAAGATGAAGTCCTGTTTTATGTGTAAGGAAAAAAGCAATGTACTCGACTTTAATAATGTATCATTCCAAAAGTGCTCGCTAATGTTATTGTTTCGTCGTAAAAAAAAAAAAAAAATCATGACCTTTTATTTACAATTGACTCTACTAATGATTTTGGATATCATTCAGTGTCTAAAAAAAATTGTGGTTCTGAAGCAAAAAGATAAACAAGAATTGAAGATTTTTGCAAAACACAAACCGTAAGTAAAAGTTGAATTGAATTTAAGAATAATATAGGTTATAGTTGCAATATAAATGACACAGTTCTAACTTTGAGGTTTTTTTGTTAAAATTATTTTTTTTTAATTTCTTATTTTTATAACAATGAATTACTGCATTTATCAAAAAATTAACAATTTAACAAATATAATTAATACATTTTTTAAATAATTATTTATTTAAAAAAATGATTAATGTTCTTTTTTCAAAATGTAATTAGTAAATTTTTTTTTTTTATTTATCATTAAAATTTTTTTTTCTTTGTTATATTAATAACTTAAAAAAATACTTAATGCATAATTTGAAGACATGAATAATTTAAAAACTCTACTAATGCATTTAAAAAAAAAAGATTATTTAAAAAATTAAATAATTATTTTTTTCAAAAATCAACGATTAAATAAAAATGATAAACTAAAAAAAAATACTAATATTTATTTTTATCGAAGAACGTAGTACCATCAACTAATTTCTACTATATTACATTTCTCAGACAGGTACAATTTATTTACCTGGTAGTCGAACCTTTTTGAACCTTATTTCAAACAAACAATAAAATCATTCAGCAGTATAATGTGGAGAAATAAATGCTATTACTGACTTTCTCTGTTGACTCTGCGTTATATTTTTACAAAAAAAAATATGTCTTTGTCTATATTTGAAAAATTAAAGAAAACAACGATTGTATATTTATACTCATTTAGATCGACTTAATATTTTCATTTAATCATATCAAATACAATGAAAATAGTGTTGTTGAATGACAATAAATGATATTTAACTAAGTATAACACCATATTGTTAATAATTTGCAGATTCCGAGGCTTTCTCCAGATCTCTATGAACAAAGTATTCCTGCTGTAAACAGTGATCTAGTAAGTACATACAGCAGTAATAATAATATTAATCGAATATCAAAAAAACATTTTTACAGCCAAGCTTTTGATACAAATTTTCTTTCAACACATACATTTACTTTGCAGGAAGAATCAAGAGCTACATTGAATGATCAACCTACCACACTTTCAGTAGACGACCAGTTTAGTATGACTGTTTCAAACGAGCAGCCTAGTACATCTACGCAGGAGGATGATAATTCTCAGCTTTATCAAGATTTGTCTTCTACTGCTACAGTATCCCAGCAAGCTATTTCATCGACACCCAAAAACAAAAAGTCAGCCTGCCTTTTCTGTGATCACGTTGAGAAAAAAGTTGGTAAAAGAAGAATTTATGTAACATTTCCGCAATCTGAAGCAACAGTTGAAACAATAAAATCAATGGCCGCAAAATTAAATGATTCAAAGCTATTAACGAAACTAGAAAACCCTCAATCTGTTGCTTATCATTCAACTTGTTTTTCATCATATCAGATGTCACTGAAACAGCAATGTAAGGAACACTCAGAGCCAAGATATTGGCACAAAACCCGTCAATTTCATCAGTCAGCATTCAGTGCGATTTCGGAAATTATAATGGCGGAAATTATTGAGAAATCGCATTATGTATCTCACTGATTTGTTATCTCAATATAAATCATTGCTGTTGGAATTTTCTGAAGGTCAAGTACGCGCTGAAGATCTACAAGAATATCGTGCTGAAAATTTAGAAAACAAAATTATAAAAGCTTTTGGCGATCGAGTTACTATAGAGTCATCCTTGGGACCTACAAAAAGGAAAATTGTCTATCAGTATGACATGGGCTCGTCACGATTAGCTTTAGAAATAGCTAAGTTACAATCTACTGAAAAGAATCGATGCAGAGATGTCGCTTACGAATTGCGAAACTGTATAACATCTCAAGAAAGAATGAAGCTGCCGGATAATCTGACTCCAGAGGATGTCATTCTCGGAGAGTGTAATATTCCAGAACAATTATTTAATTTCGTGTGTGACTTAGTTCAAGGACCAGATACTCGACGTAAAAATTCAGATGACGACTTAGTGAAAATAAAGTCTGTGTGTAGTGATCTGATTTATATTGTAACCAAAGGTAGAGTCAAAACATCTTACGCTCGGGTTGTCAATGAAATCCATGACAAGTTCACGAAAAGTTCTAACGATATTGAACAGATATGGACATACAATAGGCTATAATTTAGCTGAAGAAATTGAAACTGAGATGACGTATAGTTCCCAAAAAGAAAACAATGTTATACCTGCCGGTATTAGCAGAGTTGATGGACTAAGTACGCACGTAGCTTTCGATAATTTTGACCGTTTCGTAGATACAGCCACTGGGAAAGATACTCTGCACGATACAGTCGGTATCATTTATCAGTTTCACAGTGAAAATGATGACCCTAATAATATGGACAGTTCGGATACTTCTGATTCAGAATCCTTAGGCGCATATGTCCATGAAGGTCCCACAGAGCCTCTTGCAAGAGTTCGTAAGAGACGGCGTTTTGAAGCACCTTCAAAAGAAATTCGTCCCTTCGTAAAGACACCTTTTACAAGTATGACGTTTCTTCCTTTTCAGACAATTACTGAGATAATCGATGCATGTCACTCAGAAAAATTGATTGCAATTGATAAAGATTTGATTTGGAGTATGTCTTTATCTCGAATAGATTCGGTACCCATGTGGTTAGGTTATAACTGCAAAATAAGCATTGATGGAAGTAAAATTCAGAAAGTCGAGTACTTATCACCAATAAATGAATCTCCTACGTCGTTAGCTGTTGTTCAGGAAACTCTTAACATTGCAAAGGAAGTTGCTAAGAATTGTAATCAACATCAGATTATAGTTACTTACGATTTAGCAATAGCCAAATTAGCTATGCAGATTCAACATACTAAAAAACCAGAATTTGACAATGTATTCATTAATTTAGGCGCATTCCATACCCAAATGGCTTTCTTTAAAGCAATTGGAAAGTATATTGACTCCAGTGGATTAATAGAGACTTTAGTTGAAGCTGAGGCATTAGCAGGAGGTTCAATGAATAGTTTTTTAGACAGTAAACATTTCAATCGGTGTAAGCGGCTACATCCCTTGGCTTCTGGTGCTCTGCAGATTCTTCACTTTGAAAGCTATTTGTCAGAAATTGACACGGATGATGTTGAAACATTAAAGGAAGATTTAAACTTAGTAATGAATTCTTCATGTGGAATCAATGAGAGCATTGTTTTACCTGATTCATTGCTTAAAATACTGGAGGGTTACAAACAGTTCCGCGAAATAACACTTCAGGGCGGCCATGGAAAGACAGCCCAATATTACTTGCAGTATACTGAACTTATTAACATATTTCTTCGATTTTCTAGAAGTATTCGTTGCAGTAATTTTGAGCTCTATTTATATTATATCTTCGAAATGTGTAATTATTTTTTTGCATTCAATCAGCCAAATTATTCCAAATGGGCTGCTATGTATTTAAACAACTTAATCAAGCTGAAGGTTGAAAATTCAACTCTACTTAAGGAATTTCGTGAAGGTGCATTTGGTATTAGACGCACAAAATCATGCTTAGGCAGATCACCTGTCGACTTGACTTTGGAGCAGACGATTAATGCTGATGCCGGTAATACTTTGACTGGTGTTAGCCATTTTACAAATTCGATCGCTGCACGAGAAAGATGGGCTCTTAGTCATAGTGTCAGAACTAAAATTATGTCGTTTGTAAAAGCAGAAATCGGATTATCTCAAGCAGATGATACTTCTTATACGTTACAGAAGAATCGAATCGAGAAAGTCTCTAAGACTCTTAACAATATTATTGGAACAATGAAGAAAACAATGAATCCTTTTTCAGAAAATATAGACAAAAATAGTTTGTTCAATTTGTCAACTGGTAAAGCGGCATCCTTAAATGTTGCCAATTTTTTACTCAACGTTAAGTCTTTAGGTGAAGAACAAAAGTTAAAATTTTTTTCGGAATGCTTTGAAGATTCATCAAGATTTGTGAGACCAATAACTCGTAATAAAATAAATAACTTCCCTTCAGATTGTATTAAAAGAAGTGTAAAGAGTACTACTGGAGACAAAAAAACATTACTTAAAATGGAACGAGATATTTTTGGACGTCTGTTAGCAATTGCTATAAATCAAAAAGTTGACATTGAGTATTGTCTGTCATTTCCTCTTGCGCCTGTACCTCCTGCACTATTCCACTGTTCAGGCGACATGATGAAGACGGATAAATCAACTTTAGGTAAACAATTGATTGCAAAAATAGCATCAGCTAATCCCGGACAAGTCGACATAGAAATCATTGATGGTTTTTATTATTTGTATCAAATTGGCTCTACTTTGCCACAAACATTTGGAAAAATAGCAGAATCGATATTGATGAAACTTTGTTCAAAAAATGCTCCGGAAGTACACATCATATTTGATAGATATTTAACACCATCTATTAAAGATTGTGAACGACTAAATCGCGAAGGAATTGATATTCCATATACAATTAATGGCCCTTTGCAAAAAAGACCCAATGATTTTTTAAAAAGCTTGAAGAATTTTCGTTTTAAAGAAGTCTTCGTAAAATTCTTAGCTAGCCATTGGGTCGATGATTCTTTTGCTCCAATATTAGGAAATAAAAAAAAAATATGTTACTGTTGGAGAGCAATGTTTTTCATATTGTTCTGTTGGAAATTTAGTAGTGAAAACTGAAGAAACTGAATTAGCATGTAAACATGAAGAAGCGGATACGAGAATTGTTTTCCACATAAGTAAAGTACCTGAAAATTCAAAAATTTTGGTAAAAGCATCAGACACGGACGTTTTAATAATTTTATTAGGTAATATGCATAAATTTCCTAATTTGCATATTTGGTTGGCAAACAATTCATCAAGCGAAAGTAAAAATAAAGATGAAGTTTACATAAACTGTACGGACTTATCAAAAAAATTAGGCGCGACTTTATGTCTTGCTCTTCCTGCTTTTCACGCCTACACGGCTGCATTTTTTATCAAAGGGAAACTTCGGCCCTTGAATTTATTAATTAAAAATCCAGAAATTCAACAGGTTTTTGCGTCTTTAACGAATCCTACTGACATCTTCGATGAAAACAAAATTGATGCAGTCCAAGAGTTTACGTGCCTTATGTATGGAATACCAAAGTGTCAAAGTGTAAATACCGCAAGATTTTTATTATTTAACAAAATGTACGCTTCAAAACAAAATAATGAAAAATTTATGAAGAGAATTAAAGGTTTGGACTCGACGCACATTCCACCGTGCTGGAAATCTTTGAAACAAAAATTGTTGCGGACAATCTTTGTTAATTCGATGTGGTTAAATGCCACTGAACCAGACTGCATCAAATTCAGCCCAGAAAATAATGGCTGGCTGGTACTAGATGGTTTTTTAAAACCAACATGGTTCCTGGGCGACTCAACTCCAACGCAAGTAAATAGTGTGCTATGTGAATCCACGAACAAAGCTTCCGATAACGACGATTCTGATATTTGTAGCGATGAAAGTGATAGCTCCAATGACAGTACAACTGAAAGCTCCGATGATTCAGATTTTTAAATAAGAGTTACGGAAATATAAGAATTATAAGATAATTTTTTTAATTTTTTAATTGACTTAAATGTTTAATTAATATGTAACAGACAATTAAATACTTGAATAAAATCTAATAAAATTTTTAAATAATACTTTCACAATAAAATTTTCTTTTACTTAAGTCACCTTGGTTTAATTTTTTTATTTTTTAAATTAATATTAAATATCGACGTTCTGATTAGCAAATTATCTAACTCCATTTTAGAGAATCTTTTATTTGTACGAAAAAAACAATTACTTCAAAATTTATTATCATTTTAAAAAACCATTTAATATCATTAATATCTAATAGAGATATAATATTTAAGTTAGAATCATTCAAATAATTTGTAATTGGATTATTGCTTCATCAAAATGTTAAAAAAATCACCCTCTAAAAAATAAGGAGTTAGACAAATTGCTAACTAGACCGTCGATATATCAAATCAATATTAATTTTTTGTTGCAATTTTTAAATTTGTCATTTTGAAAAAAATTACATATTTTTTGGAGTATTTATTATAAGTCGTCTCTATTACTCCCCGGTGGTTGAGAACACTAACGTTCGACGCATGCGCAATGGCTTAAAAGCGTCGCACAGCCAGCAATTGCTGTCCTCGTCTGACAAATGATGTTACGCGCTAACTCTCTTTCACTTTACCTTAAATATTTATTATCTTTAACAGCCAGTAACCCTTATTTGCGGCCAGATTTAATTAAGCAACTTTATATGATAATTAATAGAAAAAAAATAGCTTCAATTTGACATATAATTAATGAAAATAGGTTATAAACGTATAAATTTATCGAAATCATACCTGTTTACACCTAGCTGCAAAGAGGTGCGGCCAGGTGCGCAACGGCAACCGTGATTTTTTAGAATCTTCATATTAATTACCGTGATGTAGACGTTATTTTATTTAAAAAATAAATAAACGAAATTTTTTACCAAAAATCAATTAAAAATAATTTAATTAAAAATAATGGCGGCCAAATTTTGATAGGCACCCTAGTAAATATATATTCTCTTAATTATAAATAAACATAAAAATTTGGTTTTAAACAAAAAGTCGATGAGCACACCAATCCCGCAGCGGGATCTCGTACTATGACGCGATTCGTATCGAATGTGTAGTATACCAAAAAAATAGTAGATAAATATCACGATACATATCATGATAAATATCGAGCGTGTAGCATCCGCCTTCTATTTGTTCTTTACTGTGTGCTGTGCAATAAACTTTGTCTCTCTCTTTGTGCTTGTACCCTGGACTGGACTTTTATTTCCGACGACCCGGCAATCTGTACAAGGTACTTGATCACGCAAGAACATTATAACTGGCTAGGCACACGGACAATTGGTAGTTATCGTATCGTACATCTGACCGACCTACCATACCCACACATACATTTTCACGCCTTCCAGCTCGAACTCTTCAATTGCCATTCTATTGACCCTGCTACTGAGTTAAAGTAACTCTTGAAGATATCCCTGACTGCTAATGCATCTGTGCGTAAGGTTTTGCAGCCCTGACATGTCCTCAATTGTTCAAATCATATTCTGTCCAGTGGGTGTAAACAGCATGTAGCCATTACAACAGTTACAATGTGTTCTTCGTGCATAGACAATCTACTTTCGAAAATTCTATTTTTTTGTGCTAATATTCCAAACGTATTTTCTATGGTATTTCTCGCACGACTGAGCCGTTGTTGAACACTTTTTATCTTCACTTCTTTGGGCGTCGTCGCGAGAGTATGGTGGCATTAAATACGAACATAACGGAAAAGCCTCGTCACCGAAGATGACATGAGGTAAGGTTCAGTGCCTAATGGTGGTATTTTACTTGGGGGTATGTTCAGAGTGCCATTCTGTAAACCTTTGCCTAAACTCGAACTTCTCAAAATACTAGCATCAGAGTTCTAGCAAAAGCACCGACATCTATCGCTATGCATTTTTGATCTGCATCGACTAGGGCTAACAGTACCAAACTAAAGTGTATTTTATAACAAAAGTAATTTGAACCACTGTGCGGGGGTGCTTGAATCAGCACGTGTTTTCCATCAACAGTGGCAGCGATTGCGTTGGGAAATTTCCATTTGTCACAAAAAACTTTTTCAGATTTAATGCACGCATCTTCAGTAGGTTTTGGCATCACTATTGGCTGTAGAACTTCAAATGGCTTCGCAGGTTGAGTACATCTTTCTTCGCACTGTACGTTCGCCAATCCTGAAGGAAAATGACAGTGATCAAAAAGAATTCCCAGTGGCTAAGAACCTGAAACAAAAAAAAAATTAAAAATTTATTGTTACAGGTACAGCAAGCAAGGAGCGTTGGACTAGAATTAGGGACAACTATAGGAAGCCTTTGAATTTACGCAAAACCAAAAGTGGCCAAGCAGCATCGAAAATAAAACCTCCTAAATTCTCCCAAGAACTGCCTTTCCTAACACCGTACCTAAACGATGAGGAAGAACGACGATCAAATGTATCGCCTAATGTCATTGATAATGACGAAACACAGCTTGAAACACGGTCTGATTCAACAAGTCTAAATAATAAAGATTGATCCTTTACTTGAGTTTTTTAACAATATGGGAAAAACAGTGAAGACTTTTCCTTTACAAGACCAAATTCAGATTAAAGCTCAGTTGTTTCAAATGGTTAACAGCGTAGACATTAGGCTGGCGACAACTCCAAATCTTGATTCTACACCCAAAGGAATGCCTGCTTTGAATGAAACCATGTCTGCACATGCCAATAGCGAAAGTCTGCTTATTTTGTCTTCTCACGAAAATGTTAACAGTACGTAACATTTAGATTCAGTGGATCAATGAGTATCGTGGGATCATCTGTTCCTTGAGCGCCTTTTTTCCATTGCCGGTAACATCGCAAGTGATGATCGGAACCGTTTGGATCCCAGTAGACTTGACAGGCTGTTGTTTTTAAAAAGCTTACATATTAAACATTGGGACCTATAAATTGAATTATCTATTTTCTTCGCTTTTTAATGTACAAATACATTTAGAAAATAAATGTCTTCTTTTAAACCTGATACTTTAACATGGTAATAAAAATAAATTAATAATTATAAAATAATTTATTAAAAAATAATTTTCTCTAATTGTCATTATCGAATTACCTGAACTAAATAAATCCGTGATTTTATAGGTCGCGGCACGAAACTCTAGCGCTGACCGTTATTGCGCAGAAGTAAAAAATAAGGTGTCTTGGCGGGGTACAGGGGTGAAGGGCGAGCGTGCGTTGCGCCGATTGGCTCTCCAGTCGTACTCCGTCCCCCGTGCCGATACGACGCTCCGCGCACTTCCAGTGTACAGTCGCGTTCTGAATTGTTTTGTTGTCATCGTTAATTTTTGTTGTTGTTTTTTGTTAAGTTTGTTTTGTTGATTTGTTTGTTGTGTTTGTTAGTTTATTCACTGTTTGATTAAGTTTGAACAGTTTTTAAACAGTGAAAATGCCGAGGCCGAGAAGGAATACTGTTTTGAAAAGACAGGCACGGAAAATGGTGTTTGACGTGCATTGTTTTCTGAAAAGGGAATCGAATGATTTCATTAATTCCCTGAAACAAATTCAAAGTGAAATTGGCGAAGCTGCGAGTATTTTACTCGATTCTGACCGCAGCACTGTAGATATAAGTGAAATAAAACAAACTGCAGAAGTTATTCAGGCGGGAAATATAAAATTAAATAGTATAATTAGTGACTTACAGAAAATTCAGAAAAGGACAGCTGAATCTACAAAGACGTCCATAGCAACGGTAAGGAAAATCTCCACTGAAGCCAATAATTCCGACTTATTATCAGTATTTAGAACACCAGGCAAAAAACGCTCCAGATCAAAACCGGTCACAGATATTGATAACTTTGATCAAGGATTAATAAAGAGGTGCATACATAACTTTCATAGGACAAATAATGAACTTCCCACCGTCGGAAAGTTGAGAAAGAAGCTAGAGGAAGATATAAATTTCAAAGGCTCAGAACGAAGTCTTCGACGAATAATTAAGAGTTTAGGGTTTCGGTGGAAAAATACTGAAAACAATCGAAAAGTACTGATTGAAAGTTCAAATATACGTTTACTACGTATCGAATACTTACGCAAAATAAAACAATATCGCCAAGAGGGAAGGCCCATCGTATATACAGATGAATCTTACGTAGATTCATCGCACTCTGCTCCAAAAGCCTGGACCGATGGTACTACAAAAGGTCTCAAAAAACCTATCTCCAAAGGACAGCGGGTGGTCATTGTCCACGCAGGATCAGAGGCTGGGTTCATACCGAACGCACTGTTAACTTTTAAAGCTGGTGCGAAATCAGGCGACTACCACGACAATATGAACTACGACAACTACGAAAAATGGCTGAGGACACAGTTATTGCCGAACTTACCGCCTAATTCTGTCGTGGTAGTCGACAACGCATCATACCATAATAAACAATGGGACCTTGCACCCACTTCTAATTCCAAAAAAGCTGACATGCAGGGTTGGCTTACTGAAAAGGGCATACAATATGAGGAAACTCTACTAAAACCTCAACTATACAATTTAATACGGGCTAACAAAGATAGATTTAAAACATTTTCAATTGACAGGATACTAGCAGAGCAAGGACATCAAGTGCTAAGACTGCCACCATACCACCCAGATCTAAATCCAATCGAAATGGCATGGTCTGACATAAAGCAATATGTAGGCAGTAAAAATGTGAAGTGGAGTGTTGCTAAATGTATAGAACTAATTCAAGAAAAAGTTTTGCTGATGGGTGCTTGGGATTGGGGAAAGTTATGCCAAAAGGTAAAGGACATAGAAGAGCAATATGTCAAGAGTGACCATGTCGTGGATTTGGTTACAGAAGAATTCATCATTCGCGTTGATGGTGACAGTTCAGAGGATAGCCTTGGTGAGTCTGATGACGATGACGCTGTTAGTGCCGACGACCGAAGCAGCCCTGAGCCGGGGCCCTCAGTAAGCAAAAGGCCCTGTTGGGATACTATTGAAGGTGTAAGACCATTGTCTGATTCGGACTAGATATCGGAAAGGAGAATGCGGTGTCTGATGTCCACACCCTGCCGAACTCGCAGGTTTCTTCTATCCTGAGAAGAAACTTCAGTAGGTTCTTATGTAATTCGGACTTAATATAATTTTTTTTATTATTTGGTATTTAATATAAAAATTTACAAATCCGATAGTGTATTTATTTTTCTACTCCCCATAAACTTGTTAAAAATTATATTGTAGGTAACATGAAGTAATATTTGCGTGCGTGACAGTACCCATACGCAGTTAAGTTCCACATTTTGTTCACCGCTAGACTTACTATTTGACTTTACATTAAAACATTATTTTGCTGTTTTTAACTAAGCAATTAAATTACTAATTTGTATTGCGTGCGCGATGGTACCCATGCGCAGCTATCCCCTCCACGTTTCGCTCAGCGCTAGAGTTTCGTGCCGCGACCTGTACTGATAAGAGACCATTTATTATGGTATTGTTCATGTTTTTCAAAAAATGGTTTTATATTTACATTGTAAATGCAAACGTGAAAAAAAATAGTTTTTTAAGGAATCGATCTTTTGGACCCCGATTTTTTTGTGCATCGATTTATTAGGTTGCGATTCGAATCGATTTAAAAATCGATCTTTTTCGTAAAGAATCGCCATCCCTACCTGACATTCTCTACAATTTTAATCAATAAATAGGCAAGAAAGTAATATTGTCTATAGTACCAAAATGGGCGCGAAAAATTTCAATCGACGCAACGTGCATAGGTACCTAAAGTTTTTAACTAAATATTCTTGAAAATTAACAAACAAGTAACACCTCGGCAAATAGAGCTGCTGTTGGATTTCCTCGAGCAGTACTGGTCCTTGGCACTGGGCCGAGTCTGAGGGAAGGAGGGAAGTATGCTTTCTAAGCGCTTGTGGGCACAATGCTCAGAACTCTTGAACTCGGAGTTCGGAAGGTGGATAAGACGGTCGAAGAGTGGTAGCTAATCGTAATTATATCGACTTATATTGGTCATCTAACTGGTAGGGCAGATGACCTTGTTCTGGCCACTGACCCTGTTTTGGCGATTTTCAACTTCAATGCGATGCTAACAAGGCATAGAAAACAAAACAAGCCTATAGTCTATGGTAGTTACAATAATGAATTATGGCAACACAGATACAGTTAGTCAGCTGTCAGTGTCAAACGTCACAGAGACGATAGCGGCCATTCTTTGTAGATGTGTGTGAAATGTGCTCATTTCTTAATAAAAACAATAAGGGCAGTGGGTGAGTAATCAGTTTGTCTCTGGAATATTTGTTTATTTTTCAAATGTGAATGTTTATTTTTTATTGAAATAAGATTGTCTAAGCTGTTTAACGTGGACTTTTTATGTAAAGTTGGTGGCTTCTTTTTTGCTGTTGACCGTTTCCTCACGACGTTGATGAACTTAAAATATCCGTTTTTGAATACTTATCGAGTGTGTACAAGCAGAAATCGCAATTATTAAATAGACCTTGTCTATGTCTCTGCCTTTTAATGTCTCACTACTCTTCAATTATTTTATTTCAGGCTTCCACATTAATGCACTGTTATGTATATTTGCTATTTGAGTGAGTTTAATGTTATTTTTTTACAGATTCGGGGAAAGATGTCGTCCTCAAGCAAAAACAAAACAGACGCAGTAAAAAGAAAGTTATTTCAGTACTCACCACACAAAGTAGGCTTAGCGTTAGACGCTATAAGAAATGGAATGAAAGTATCTACTGCCAGCAAGAACTTTAATGTTCCTCGGACGACATTGCGACATAAACTTTCTGGTGATGCACCTGAACCTTCTGGACACGTGGGACCTCAAGCAGTACTTGGTATTGAAATTGAAAATGATCTTGTGGAGTGGATTAAAGTTTGTGCTCGTGATGGATTTCCAGTCGACAAAGAAGGGTTATTAGACTCCGTCAAAAAAATTGTGGAAAAGGGAAATCTTAAGACACCTTTCAGGCCTTCAAGATCTTGGTTTGAAGGATTTATGGCTAGACATCCCGATGTGAGACAGAAACATGCTGAATATATTTATATATTCAGCTTTATTTAAAGCTCGTGCATTAATTACTGAAGGAAAAACAAGAAATTGTATGGCTAACATGTATGCGAAGAGAATATCTCACGGAAGAAATAACAGACAAAACGTTGTCTACGACGAGTAACTGTGAGATACATTAACTTGCGCGCCATTAACGAGAACTACTCGTCGAAGACATCATTTTTCTTGTTTAGTCTCACGGATGTTGCCGAAACGAATGACAACTCTGTTACAATGACACGAACCAACCAAGCAGTCCTGTCTGAAGTGGTCGAAGATCCTTGCTCATCGGATACCGGAGAAAGTGGAGAAAAGACTGCTAATCAAGAAGATACCTGTAGCCAGGACGACCCCCTCGAAGAACGTGGTACATCTGAGTCGCTTCTTGATACTTATAATCCAGATAATACTGTCAAAGGGACTGGCACTTGTTAGATTTACTTATATTGTCAGGTTTAAATATAT
Organism: Falcaria lacertinaria; assembly: GCA_951449985.1. Lineage (NCBI taxonomy): Eukaryota > Metazoa > Arthropoda > Insecta > Lepidoptera > Drepanidae > Falcaria > Falcaria lacertinaria. The sequence continues at coordinate 8,144,773 of OX602129.1, forward strand.
CTTAATTGGCATAAGCGTGACGTATATTTAATGAGGGAAAATATCCACGTAGGTTAAGACTTACCTTATAGGTAAAAGAAAAATAAAGAATAGTGTATACTCATATGTATTCTCATATAAAAATATACACCCCTATAGACAACCAAGTAAATACTATTACTATATTACCATATTATCGGTAATACAGATTAACATTAATAATTCAAATAGTAGTAAATATATAGCACTTCGCGCTCTTCCACCCGCTAAAAGGAAGTTTGTTAGTTCCCACTACCCTCGGGCAGTGGTTTATTGGCGCGATAACGATTCGTATTCGTTCGCGCGAGGAGAAAGGTCTTTCGCTTAAGAACCTACTTTTCGCAGCGAGTTGGCTCGCACGCGCCTTGCAAGAAGACGACGCCCTCTGCATCCATTCGAGTGCTGTGACGATATACGCTTGGATTGCTTCCTCAACATGCGATGATTGCATGATAAAAACATTGATGCATACTAGAAATGAAACCATATTCGAATATAAGTTTAATCGTAGCGATAGTTTTAGCGAATATATTCGGTTCAGGGGTGGATTAGTTCGCCTTCATTTCGGATCATGCGGTGAAGAAGGTGGAATGCCTTCCACCTCAAAATACCTGCAACCAGAGACCCTGCGTACTATTGGGAAGCACTCGTTTCTTACTTCGGTTACCACAGGAAAAATGATCTGTGTTGAAGTTAGAGTTAACGAAAGGGCGCGTTTTGTGTCGTATCGGATGACTGAGCGCCAGGCTCACAGTCTTCTGAGTGTACTCGAGTTGCACGCTCGAGTGTTAAAGGGATATGCGTGGCATTCTGAATCCCAGATTTTCGATTCATGGATTTCTGAGCGTAGAATTGATCTCTCAAGCAGAAATGACGAGCTCACTCGGATTTTCGCTAACGACCTACGACAAGTAATGTTATGCAACGCGAACCTCTCGACAATGGTCGGACATTTAATTGTGTTGCTGCTAACAAAAAGACTCTCAAGTCTATGATTACTGCGCTTCACGCCAGTAAAAGGATGAATGAGGACGTGCATTACTTTTTGGTACGACACGTCTTCACGACTGCCCCCACTCCAGACGAGCAGACTTTTGCCGAGCACTTGCTCGCTGAGTTAGAGACGAATCCTGAGAAGGTAAAGAGAACATTGCGCGACGAAATTGGCACAGCTCCACCATGTAAGCAATTAAAATTAACAAATGAGGACGTTGATCTTAACCACATATGGGGGATAAACAACGTTGAAGCGGAAGATCTCGATGATAACTATGACGGAGCGGAGCTCACGCTTGAGCGAACTGACGTCATATCTAACATTTCGGAACATGAGAGCATAAATTCGGAGGACGCCTCACTCTTTGAGAAGTATCAGCCCATAGCAGGCGGCTCTGGTGTTAAATCCTTCGATTGGCGTGAGCCAGCCTCTCCTATTAGAACGAGCACGTCCGAAGCCGAAACTGAAAATGATAGTCAGTCTGATGAACGTGAAGACACTGAGGTGTCTTTAATTGCCGATATGATGAATAGAAGCTTCGGAACCACCACCTTAACGGGAACCTTGTCAGCGGGACCCTCATCAGTGGACGGGTTCGTTACTCCCAGGAACTCAATCTCAACAGCAGTGGAACCTACCTATCCGTACGAGGTGTGATGAGAAACACCTCAAAAAAAAAAAACAATAATATAACAACATAATTTATATCTATGTTTATAATACAGTAGAGTCCGTTTATATTGACATCGAAAGGAATTGACAAACACGTCATAATAAGCGGACGTCGTACAAAGCGTTATGTGAAATGAAAAACCTTTTTTATGTAAATATGTATGTACATATGTACTTAAGTATTTTAATACAGAAACATAGTAATTACATATATGTATACGTACATATTAAATCAAAATCAAAATTGCACGTAACCAGCACATTATTATAATAACACATACAAGTGTATTTTTTACTGTAAGTAATCTGTAATTTTTGTCTGCTTTTGTTTTTTCATTTTGTTGTAAAAACAGTCTCTAATACTATTGTGTATAGAAGACATAGCTATGGTCAAATTATCATTTTCAATATTGCTGTGAACAAATCGTGATAATAATTCTGCAGCTATTAATGCCTCTTCTGCGGTAGGTAATGGTGCTTCCTCAACTTCCTCTTCCCCTTCACTTTCGAGTTGTTCCTTAGCACTAATGTTCTGTACGATATTTTCATCGGTGGGTTCTTCGCATGTGAGGAGACCGCTATCGATGTCAACATAATCTTCCCACATTTCCGGTGCTGCTAAATAATCTGAATTTAGGTTTCGTGACCACAAAGATAAAGGAATGTCATCTTCTTCATCGAATTCATGTTCTGATATTTGAATAGGTAAACCGTTGTGGCTTTCAATGAATCCTGCGTGTTTGAAACAGTTATGAATGGTAATTTGTGACATTTTATTCCAAGCATCATTAACCATCAGAATTGCATCTAGCACCGTTACTTTTGTAGAAGAGTTGTTTTCATTAGCATCAAGACAATTAATCATTTTGAGCACAAGGTTCTTCCTAAAATTCGTTTTGAGTGATCGTATTATTCCCTGATCCATTGGCTGTAGTACTGATGTTGTATTCGGTGGAAGGAAAGCAAGTGTTATAGACTTTAAATCAGTAACATTTGGATGCGCCGGGCAATTATCAACCAGCAATAGAATCTTTTTCTTCTTCTTCACCAAATCACGATCCCAATCACGAAGCCATTTTTCGAAAAGTTCTGACGTCATCCAAGCTTTACGATTGTTAGCATAATCGACAGGTAATGATTTGATACCTTTAAAACATCTTGGTTTTTGTGACTTTCCAATAATGAGCAATTTCTTCTTCTCTGTGCCACTCATATTCGCTGCTACCATGACAGTTATTCTATCTTTTGACAACTTACCTCCACTACAATTTTCACCTTTAAATTTTAAAGTTTTATCCGGCATTAATTTGTAAAAAAGTCCAGTTTCATCAGCATTAAATATCTCATCATCAGAAAATTGTCTTCGTAAATTCGGCCACACAGATATCAACCAGTTTGTTGTTGAATTTTGATCGACAGACGAAGATTCACCGACAATTTTTCCCGCCACAATGTTATGTCGAACTTTAAAACGACTGATCCAGCTTGCAGAACAATTGAAGTCGAGAACACCAAAACGCGCAGCAAAACCATTTGCCTTTTCCTGTAGCATAGGACCGCTGATAGGTATTCCTTTGTTTCTCATGTTTTTAAACCACTGAATTAATGCTTGATCAACATTTTCTTGTCGTGATTTTCGAAGCCTCTTCGGTTTCAAAACATTTGCATTAAACGATTGCTTAATGCGGTTCTTGTTTTTAAAAATCATTGAGATTGTCGAATGACCCACGCCAAATTCCTTTGCGAGACACGAGTTAGATTCTCCATTTTCTAATCTGCATATTATTGCACCTTTCTCCTCAATTGTAAATGCTTTACGTCGTTGAGATGACATTTTTTTACAGTAACAAACGAAAAACAATGCGTGACCTTCAACCGTCAATTACTCACTGACATTCAAAACAAAAACGAGCCACGTGCCGAACGTCGTCGGGAATCAACGAACATTACCGAAGGTGTAAAGAATCATGTCGGTCATTATAACCGGACATAATTTATTAAAAATGGGTCATAATAAGCGATATGTCACTGTAAGGGGAGTCATTATATCCGACTTTTTTCTCAAGAATTTTATATGAAAACCAAACTGCGTAGTGCAATTACGTCATAATAACCGGTTGGTCAATAAAGGCGGAGTCATAATAAACGGATTCTACTGTAATAGTAACAATAAATATAATATAATAAACTTGTAAAATAGACATAGCACAGCAATAACACAGCAAATCAATAATAAATAATATCAAACAGCAATATCAAGAGAAATAATAGTAAGGTTACTTAACTTACGTCTCGGTCGGCGGCTCACAACAGAATGAATATTGCTCTTTTTTTTTTTTTTTTTTTTGGTATATGGTCTCTCGCAGTTAGTTCGAGGGAACTTTTACTGCTTAACCGGACTAAAGTGGCGAGGCCATTTAAGACCTCCAGCCAGAAGGGGGACTTAATCTAAGCAACAGAACTAAGGGCGTTGCTGGGAGATGGGCTACGGAGCCTAGACTGGCTTTGGGGACGAAGAAGACGGGATGAGTGCGACGCTCCTCGCCGGCGAGGGCGGTACAGGGGTCGGTTTGCGGTTTGTGCGCGTTTAGTGGCTTCCTGGAGTAGGGTGATGTCATCGTCGGGATCGAAGAGGACATACCTTGGTCGACGACGTTTCGATATTCGAGATGGTGTATATCGGGCGGCCGCTGCTATCAGCGGGTTGGAATGTTTTTCGGCAGAGTCGAAAAAACGTTTGGCCATCTGTTTTAGAAACTGCTTGATGGTAGGCAGTTTCAGATCCACATGGAGTTGGCTATTGCGGATGTACCACGGTGCACCGGCCATAGCCTTGCGCAAGAATCGGTTTTGAACCACCTGCAATCTATGGATATGGGACTTGGCCGTGTGTGCGAAGACCACGCCGGCGTAAGTCATTATTGGGCAAATACACGCAAGGTAGATTCGCACCTTATACTTGAGGGACAATTTACTGCGTGCATTTAGTAGGTGATGGAGTCGTCCAAGGGCAAAAACGGCGCGATCGCGCACTGTCTTTATATGCTCACGGAAGGTGAGTTTTTGGTCGAGGATGATGCCTAGATATTTGGCCTTTGATTCCCATGGAATCGGTTGGTCGAACATCGATAGTGGTCGGATTGGAGCGTGGTGTTGGTCGCCGGATCTCGAAAAGAGGACGGCTGCGCTCTTGTCTGGATTCACTTCGATCCTCCATTTCTGGAACCATTTGCCTAAGGCAGAGGCTGCGGCCTGGAGGTGTCGAGCAATTGCGTCGCGACTACTACCGGTGTAGTAAATGGCCGTGTCGTCGGCGAATAGTGCCAAGTTTACTTTTGGTCTTTTTGGGATATCGCTGGTGTATAGCGTAAATAGGAGTGGGGAGAGTACAGAGCCCTGAGGGACTCCTGCACGGACCGATCGCGGGGACGTCAGAGCGCCCTCTATGCGATAACGGAAGCTTCGTTTCGACAAAAAGTCTCGTATGATGAGTACGAGGCGGTCTGGCACTCCCAGTTGGTACAGCTTATAAATTAAGCCGTTATGCCAGACTTTGTCGAAAGCCTTAGCTACGTCGAAAAAGAGCATGCCAGTTGTCCGCTTTCGCTGAAAGCCAATACTGATGTGTTCAACAATGCGATGCAGTTGCTGGACACACGAGTGCTTGGTTCGAAAGCCAAACTCTTCGTCGGGAATGAGTTTATTAGACTCGGCGTAATTTTTGAGTCTCTTATAGATAAGCCTTTCGTAAATCTTCCCAAGGACTTTGAGAAGACTAATAGGACGATAGCTTGAGGATTCGGTTTTTGGTTTGCCCGGTTTTGGGGATACCTATGACGACAGCTTCTTTCCAAGATTGTGGAAATATGTTGTTGCTGAGAGCTGCGTTGAATATTGCAGTGATGAGGATTATAAGTTGGGGGGAAAGAGCTTAATCACCTTATTGGTAATGCCGTCCGACCCTGGAGCTTTCCTAGGGCGGAGGTCTTTGATTATAGTTTTGACTTCATCTTCTGATATTACAGGGATGGGATATTCGGGGTTCTCAGTGGGTGGCAGAGCTGTTCTACGTTCGACTTCGGCATCCACCTTCTCGAGGTGAACCATGTCTACTGGTAGAGAGCTAGGAGAGCATTGAGCTTCAAGGTTGTCGGCTAAGCATTCTGTCTTTTCGTCGTCGTCAAAAGCGGGGCTTTGCCCAGGGCGGTTGAGAGGGTGGATGGTGCAAACCTCTTTGGATGTGAGCTTGCGTTGTAGTTGCCAGAAGTTTAAAGACTGATGGTTTGGGGTAAGGTCGCTTAGGAGCTTGTCCCAGTTGGCTTCCCTCATTTCTTTCATGCGCCTCCTTACTTTACTTTGTAAGTGGCTCATGAAGGATCTGTTGGTTGCATTTGGGTAAGTCCTGTAAGCTCGGATAGCCGCGTTCTTCTCTGTTACCAGATCTCGTACGTCATCAGGCAGTTTCCAGCGATGATCGCTCATGTCTGGGATCTGCTGTGAGCAGTCGTCAATGGCCGACTGCACGTGATCGGTAAGCGAGTCAATTGCTTTTATCGTGTCGTCTATTGATACTATATTATCGGGGATGGATTCGAGGTGGACGGACGGAGTGTGTTTGAGGTGTTCCTCAAGTTTCCTCCAGTTCGTTGCCACTTTTGACGGGGCTGGTTGACCAGGATCGGGGGGGCCAGTGCGGGGGGTTAAGTTTATTCACAGGTCGATGGTCTGAGTCAAGTTCGTCGTGTGATTCTAGGGAACTCAAACGGAGGTTTATGTTTTTTAATATTGCCAGGTCCAGAACGTCAGGACGGTGGTTAATATTAGCTGGGAAGTGGGTTGGATGCATTGGGGCCACGATATCAAAGTTTAAAATGCCACTAAGATAGTCGAGTTGCTTGCCTCTTGTGTTGCCCGTTTGGCTGTGCCATGACGCGTGCTTGGCATTGAGGTCTCCCGCCACTAGGACTGAGTTGCCCAAGTTGAGGAGTACTTCGATATCGGGTCGGATGTTGATGTTATGGTCTACGGGAGAGAGGTAGGCTGTGTTGGGGGCAGATATTCCTCAACGTGAAGAGTAAACCAAAGTTGTATTAAACACCGTTTATTATAAATCAACGTAACATATGTACAAGAAGGAATCTAAAACAGGAGTGCAACAATAATATGTCACTCGATTGATTCTTGACACAATCACACATTTAAACTAGACACGGAATAACTTTCTTTTAATTTAAATAGGCATATTAAACCTATTTCAACACTCCCCCTTAATATGCATATTCATAGAAATAAAACATATTAAAACAAAAAGACTCTAAAAGAAAGTATTACAAAGGAACAACAACTTAAGCAAAATACACAATTAACAGGTAATGCCTAAACCAGACATGCACTTATAGTGCTTAACTTTAGGCAAAGCCTTCGTTAAAATATCAGCGAGCATAGAATCAGTAGACAGGTACAACAATTCTATGCTTTTGTTGTTCTTTAAAATACTCCTTATGAAGTGGTGCCTTATATCTATGTGCTTGCTACGAGAGTGGAACATCGGATCATTAGCAAGACATATCGCCCCCTGATTGTCTACATGTAAAGTTAACTGTGCAAACTTACGTAACCCAATTTCAGTTAACAAGCTATTTAGATAAACAGCTTCTTTCATTGCTGATGACAAGCTCACATACTCGGCCTCACACGTGGACGTCGCAACACACTTCTGCTTCTGTGACTTCCAGGATATGCATGCGCCACTTAACATAAAAACATAACCAGAATAAGAACGTCTGTCTAGTAAACATCCTCCCCAATCCGAATCAGAATACCCTTGTAATGACTTGCCTGTTTTCTTGAATACAAGTCCGTATTCTATCGTTCTTTTCAAATAACGTAGCAAACGTTTTGCGGCATTCCAACATTGCTTGTTTGGACAATTCACGAATTGTGCCAACTTCGCAACACTATTTGTAATGTCGGGCCTTGTTCCTGTTGATAAGTACATTAATGATCCAATAATTTCCCTATACGGATACTGTTCACCCTTATCACATCTTTCCTCCACAGAAAACTTGCTTTTTACTTCCATTGGCGTAGAAACAGAGTTTTTGCAATTATTCATGCCATATTTTGTCAACAAATCGGATATATATTTTCGCTGTGACAATCTGATACCATTGTCACATTTGTCAAACTCTATTCCCAGCATGTATTTGACAACTCCGTAGTCTTTTAATTCAAACTCGGTGGCCAGTAATTTTTTAAATTCTTCAATAAATTCTCTTTTCTTGCATGCGATTTGGATGTCATCGACATAAACTAAAACAAAGAGTTTTATATCCGGATCTATGTCCTTAAAATAAAGACACGGTTCATTCAACGATTGTCGCAGCCCCATACGTTTTAATTGTTCGTCGAGTCGTATGTTCCACTGGCGACCAGCTTGTTTGAGTCCATACAACGACCTTTTCAGTCGACATATATCGCCTCCAGCCTTTAAATCGTCCAACATTTTCTTAGCTCGCTCATGAATATCTGAACCCTGTATTTCTGTCTCTACTAACTTAAGTAAACATTCTTCTAAAAGTTCTGGTAGCTTCATATAGATATTTTCTTCTAACAAACCATTCAAGTATGCCGTATTAATGTCCAACTGATGAACCTCTAGGTCTAGCTCAACTGCGAGTGCAGCTAACAGTCTTACTGTATCAAGCCTGACGACAGGAGCAAAAGTATCGTGGTAATCAATACCATACCGCTGGCTAAGGCCTCTTGCTACAAGTCTCGCCTTTTTCTTCTCAGTTTTGTCGACATTCAGCTTGGTTGTTAAAACATATCGACAGCCTACGACATCACGATTCATGGGTTTATTAACTATCTCCCATGTGTCATTCTTCACAAGGCTCCTTACTTCAGATAAGATAGCATCTTTCCATCCTTTACTTTCACTGCTTGACAAGGCTTGCTTTAATGTCACTTCTGCGACTCCAGCAAAGTCTTGACAGTCCGTAAATTCTTCATTGGATTCACTACTATCTTCTATAGTTGTAATTGGCTCTGGTTGCGCGTCTGGCACCATTTGATAAATTTTTCTTGGACGTCCAACCTGACCTCGCTCTATACGCGGTCGACCTGGCCCTCTCTTCATTCCTCCCCCTTCATTATCGTGAACATCGCTCTCTTGATGATCATGATGTGATGGTCCTGAGACGATCTCGGGTTCTTCGACTGGCTGATGTGAATGCTCAGCTATCTGTTTCGAATGAAAATCTATTTCAACTGTACCTGGTCGATTCACATTGGTATCCAATTTCTCCGCTTTCACTTCAAAGGGATCTATCTTTAAGCTATTATCTTCATTTCTTTCACTCTTCATTTCGTGAAATTTGACGTCTCGTGACATTATTATCTTCCGTTGCTGTGGCAACCATATTCTGTAGCCTTTTCGATCTCTTGGATATCCCACAAAGATTCCGTCCGTACTACGTGGAGCAAACTTATCTTTCCCTTGTTCTTTGTCCAATACATGCACCTTCGATCCAAACCTCTCTAAATAATTTATCTTAGCAGGTCGGTCGAACCATCTCTCAAAAGGTGTATTTCCTCCAAGACTGCGCGTTGGACATCGATTTCTGACGTGACATGCTGTTACGACAGCATCTGCCCAGAAACCTGGTGAAAGTCCAGACGAAATGAGCATACATCTCGCCATTTCCACTAAAGTACGGTTTTTTCACTCTGCTATCCCATTCTGTTCTGGGGTTCGAGGACAGGTTAGTCTTCGAGATATACCTTCGTTCTTCAAGAACTCATCGAAATCACGGTTACAATATTCGCCACCGTTATCTGTTTGAAGATATTTTATTTTCTTACCTGTCAGATTCTCGACGTAATTTTTGTATATTTTAAATACAGTAAAGACTTCACTCTTCTTACTAAGTAAATATACTTCAAACCATCTTGTATGGTCGTCGATGAATGTGACAAAGTACTTCGCGCCTCCTATGGCTTCATGTTGCATCGGTCCAACAACATCTGAATAAACAATCTTTAATTTTTCATCACAAGGGCCTTCTGATTTCGAAAATGGTAAGGCACTCATTTTCCCACTCATACAAACATTGCAATCATACAACTTTACAACATCTGACATCTTGACATTCATACCAGATTTATTTAAAAGTTTTAGAAGATCTTTTGCATTTAAATGTCCTAAACGTTCATGCCACAACCAAACATCGACCTCTTTGTTTGAAATCGCCGACGCTGTTTCACATCGTTCCTCAACGTAATATAGATTACTTTTACGATTTGCAATTAGCTTAGTGTTACCATAGCTATCTTTCACACTAGCTACACTACCTTTAAACGTAACACTATAGCCTTGATCCGTAATTTTTGCAACTGAAATTAGGTTACATCGCAAATCCGGAACATAAAGTGTATTGGGCAATTGAACCACAGTTTTAGAACCATTATTACATGTAAACAATCTTACTGTACCTTTGCCTCGTACGTTTGTACTTGTTTTAGTTGCCAAATTTAGCTTTAACGACACAGTTAACATCGTATCGCCAAATTTACTTGCGTCGTTGCACAAATGTGACGTACACCCACTATCAATGATCCAATTTTCACTCTCGTTGCTTGCAGCCTTGCCATCTGAAAAACAATTAAAAGTTACAAAATCGGAATCACAAATATCACTGGAAGTACTATTTGTTGACACAAACTTAGAAGTTTCTTGGCATTGACCCTTATTCTTCTTCATGTTACATTCTGAAGCCCTATGACCGTACTGATGACATTTAAAACATTTGAATTTAAATTTCGAATCCGCTTCGACTGTACCACTCTTTGGTTTAAAAGGTTTCTTCCCTTTTACAAGAAATGCTTTGTCTACATTTTCTTTCTGGTGTCGGGAACTTCCTTCTTCCAAAATCTTTACCTTTAGTGTTTCTGGATCTGGCAACGAATCTCTAGACTCTATTGCACATCTAAAGTTCTCGAAGCCTGATGGTAAACTGTACAACAGCATAATTGAAATCAAATCGTCATTCATTTCTATTCCCATATCAGCCAATTTACATCTGACATCAAAAAATTTCATGACATGTTCTCGAACGTCACCATTTTCCTCCATTTTGTGAAGCAATAATTCTTTCAACAATGTCGCCTTTTTTCGCAGGTCCTTTTGATGCATGTATGCCTTCAAGTTTCAACCATACTTCTCGCGATGTGTTGCATCCTCGCAGGTGCCTCAGTTCACTTGGGCAGATCGACAGAACTAGGTCTGACTTGGCTTTTGCGTCGCCTTTAGCCCATTCGATGGCTGCAACTGGTTCTGCCGGTCTTACGAGGCTGCCATTTACAAAGCCCCAGGCATCGTTTTTCACAAGAATTGCTTCGACTTGGATTTTCCACGTCTCATAGTTTTCAGAATTTAGTTGTTCAATTTTCACGGTTGTCATTTTTACAAATCTTTAGTTTCTCTGTCCTGGGCCCATAACCAATGTTGGGGGCAGATATTCCTCAACGTGAAGAGTAAACCAAAGTTGTATTAAACACCGTTTATTATAAATCAACGTAACATATGTACAAGAAGGAATCTAAAACAGGAGTGCAACAATAATATGTCACTCGATTGATTCTTGACACAATCACACATTTAAACTAGACACGGAATAACTTTCTTTTAATTTAAATAGGCATATTAAACCTATTTCAACAGGCTGATGCAATAATGATTGGCTGGTGTCCTGTCATGCCTAGCCGGCACACTGATGCCTCAATGTGGGAAAGGTTAGGTGGGTCCATGGGAATGCAGTACAAGGACCTTTTATAGTATATTAGCGTGCCGCCTTTGGCCGAACGGACTCTGTCGTTGCGAACTATTGCATAGTTTGCGATTAGAGGGTCTCGGTTAGATGGTTTTAAGAAGGTCTCTTGTACTAGAAAAATGTCTAGTTGGTGGTCGCGGAGGAATGAAGCGATCTCGTCGCGTTGGTTAATTATGCCGTTGGCATTGAAGAATCCTACTTTGAGGGATCGGGGTTTGAGTCTACTCTTTATAGTATCCATTTAATGGCCTGGGAGTAGGGAGGCGAGGGACTTGGTAACATGGGCGTATTCACCCAATGTTGCCAGAAGGGCAGGTACGTTTCCGCGTGCTGCCCTAAGTTTTGTAGCCATTTCATTGAGGCTGCGAATGTCTACTGCAGAAAATAACTGGCATAAGAATGCCATGTTTTCTGCGGTATCATCGTCAGGTACCTCTGTGGCTTGTCGGGGTGTTCCCTTAGTCAAAGGGACTGGTTTGTTGACCGGCACGGGGGTGGTCATATTGGCAGATACGGTCGCCGGTAGGTTTGCGCTCGGTTTAGGAGCGGGTTTAGCAATCAGCGGCGGTATGGACGTGGTGGTGGTCGGTTGTTGGGGGGCAAGTTTCGGGAATGCGCGTTGGTGGTAGAGCGCGTTCCAGGGGGACGGTCTTTGCGGGCGAATATTGCTCACATTGGTAGGGGTATTTATACAAATCGTCACACTTCACACACGTGGTATTTTAGTCAAGTTATTAGCTTTTTAACACATTAAGCTGGATATTATACAATATAAATATAGTTACCTGGCAAAAAATATCATTAATTTATATTTTAATTTAATTTAAGGTTATATATAACACACTATATATATTACACTCAATACGAGGATAATTCCTGCAATAAAGAGGATCATGCCTTCTGCAATGTGGAGGATCCTACCCCAAAGGATGACAATACCTGTGAAAAACCTTGCGCATCTTGCACCCATCTTGTTACCTGTGACCAAGTAAGCTCTACCCTATGCACTCCAGAATAGAAGAATACTCAGGATGAAAAAGAATCTAACGAAGCTCCTTGCGTTGCTTCAGACCATGTCGATACCTGCAATAAAATGGAAGTTACTATAGAAAACGAAGAAGTCCTGAAAGTTTCTAAACAATCTGCTACTTACACGGCTAGAGAATTAGTGAGAGAATGTGTATTATATCCAGGAAAAGAAGTACCTAAAAAAACTAGGAAAGCAATTTACGTTCCTTCAGTTATCACTTCAAACAAATGGATAGATATTATGGAAGCAGCCGAGAACGAAAAGAAACAAAAGCAGGTCAAGAAGCAGAAAAAAGATACGAAAACAAAGGCCAAAAAGAAAAAAGTACCCAAAGAAATTAGGTCTTCCGATCAGGATGGCGAAGTTATTGAGGCAGATAGTGAAGAAGATGATGGAGTTATGGAGGTAGCTGAAAACAAAAAGAAAAAAAACACATCAACAAAAAGAGAAAACATACGAAACTGAAGGCTAAAAAGAAAAAAGTGCCCAAAGATATATCGTCATCCGAAGAAGATGGTGAAGTTGAGTATGTCGAAAGCGAAGAAAGTATATGGAATGAATGAAATCTAGTTTTAATTCTTCTCTACAAGCTTTTATAGCGGTTGCAATACTTTTACTAAAAACTTGGGTAGCCAACTTCACCTTCATTATATTATTTTTGAAATGTATGTGGGAACGCATGAATGTATCTGTAGCGACATGTTGTATATGTACGTAGTGCATTGTGGTACGACTGCACTGCCCACCCCGCAGTCAGTCGCCTCTATAATTTTGTACCGTTTACATGTGTCATGCGATTAAACATCGTTAATTCGGTTCGGACTTTCTTTATTTCACACTCGACCTTCACTAGCAGTACGTATGCTGGATATCTACACAACCATCCTAATTATATATAAATTAGCCCTTCACGTACACTGGTGACCCGACATTTGAACATAAGTTTTTGTGTAAGTGAAGTTAGTGAAGTGTGTGAAAAAGGATGGATTCGCAAATTCCACAATTTTCTCAACAATACATGGTACCAGCACCAACCCCAGCTGATATCATGGAGAGTGAGGAGAAACCAGACCTGGCTGCGGTGGCGGTAACCTCAAAAATCCCAGATTTTTGGATGGACCACCCACGTGTATGGTTTATCCGTTTTGATGCAGTATTGGCGCCTCAGAAGTTGGGAGACACCGAAAAGTTTAATATCGCAGTGTCTAAGTTACCAAAGGAGGTTATAACGCAAATTACAGACTTGTTAATAAACCCACCAGTCAGTAATAAATATGACACCCTGCAAAAGAAGCTGCTTGCCATTTACGAAGAGTCTGAAAATCGGCAAATTCAGAAGCTCATTGGCGAGATGGAACTGGGGCATCAAAAACCCTCACAGCTCCTTCGTCAAATGCGTGACCTAGCCCGGGGCAAAGTACCGGACGATACGCTACGTATTTTATGGCAAGGCCATTTACCTTCTGCTGCTCGTGCTGTGCTTGCCGCTACAGAGATAACGGAGCTGGAGAAGCTGGCAGTTTGTGCGGATAAAATTATAGAGACGACTCGCCCTACACATATCGCCGAGATGACCAGTAGATTTTCGCCCAATAGTAGTGACCAAATTATGGCAGAAATTGCCAAAATTAACACTAAGATTAATAACCTTCAACGCTCTAGACCCAGGCAGAGAAGCAACGATCGGCAACGTGGACGCTCACGCCCACGTGGACATGAACGTGGTAATTCTCAGCAGCGATCTAGGAATAACCCTAACTGGCTATGTTTTTACCATTTCCGATTTGGAGAGCGTGCATCTAAGTGCATCAAGCCCTGTAATTGGAAAAGGCAGGAAAACTAAGACGGGTGCAGTCAGGGGCGGATGCCTGTACCATTCTACTAGCTCACCGCCTGTGTGTAACAGACATTAACAGTGGTTTACGTTTTTTAGTGGACACTGGTGCGAATGTTTCGGTCATACCTGTAAAAAAGAAACTATTTAGTGACAATAAGTGTAGTGATTACAAACTGTATGCTGCAAATGGTACGGAAATAAGGACCTACGGTTGTCAAACTTTAGTGTTGAACTTTAATCTTAGACGCCCTTATCGTTGGACATTTATCATAGCAGACGTAAAGCAGCCTATTTTAGGCGCAGACTTTCTTAAATATAATAGGTTGTTAGTGGATTTAAGTGAGCGTAGACTTATTGACAAGGTTACTAACTTAAGTGTTATAGCTCCACTTGTAAATCATAGTGAACCACCAATTCATACCGTAGATTGTGATCACCCTTACTACGATCTCTTACAGAAGTACCCTGATATCACTAAGCCTGTCTCTTTCCGTGAACCGTCTCGACATGGAGTGTACCATCACATTGAGACCACGGGACCACCTGTTTTTGCGCGGGCCAGGCCATTACCGCCAGCCCGATACAAAAAGGTGAAGGAGGAATTTCGTGTAATGCAGGAATTAGGTATTTGTCGCCCATCCAAATCTCCCTGGGCAAGTCCTCTACATGTTGTTCCGAAGAAGAATGGAGAGCTGCGACCATGTGGTGATTATCGCAGGCTGAATGCGATCACAAAACCAGATCGCTACCCAATTCCGCGATTGCAAGACTTCACCTACATCTTAGCTGGTAAGCAGATTTTTAGTCGTTTAGATATAAATCGTGCCTACCATTGTATTGAAGTAATGCCCGATGATGTAGAAAAAACGGCGATCATTACACCTTTTGGATTATTTGAGTTCCCTCGAATGAGTTTTGGTTTGAGAAACGCTGCCCAAACGTTCCAACGTTTCATGAACACAACTGTATTGCAAGGTTTAGATTTCGTATCATGTTACTTGGACGATATTATCATAAGTAGCGACGTCATCAATCATACAGAGTGTTTGGAAAAAGTATTCGAACGTTTGAATAAATTTGGTATCTCAATTAACGTTTCCAAATGTTGTTTCGGTCAGGAAAAACTAACATTTTTAGGTTACGAAGTCTCTAAGGATGGTATACGACCTTTGGAAGATAAGGTGCAAACAATAAAAGAGTTTCCCAAACCGCAAACTGTCGCTGATCTACGCAGATTTTTGGGAATGGTTAACTTTTATCGCAGTCACCTTCCAAAAGCCGCATTTTACCAATCTGAATTAAATAAGTATTTACATGGTGCAAAGAAAAAAGACAAAACCATAATTAATTGGACTGACATCTCAAACAAAGCGTTTGAAGAGTGCAAAATAGGTTTGCAACGCGCATGTACTCTATATCATCCTGTAGAAAATGCGCCGTTGGCACTTATGTGTGACGCATCCAATACTTGTATCGGTGCAGTACTCCAACAGTATGCGAACAATAGTTGGAAGCCTCTTGGTTACTATTCAAAGGCATTAACTATTGCTCAACAAAAGTATTCGACATATGATCGCGAACTTTTGGCAATATTCATGGCACTGAAACATTTCAGGTATTTACATGAAGGACGCGAACTTATTATATTTACTGATCATAAACCATTAATTTATGCGTTTTCGAAGATCAGTACTGATAAGGAAGTTCCTAGACGGACTAGACAGCTCATGTACATTAGTGAGTTCACTACGGACATTCGTCACATAGAAAGTTCTGACAATATCGTAGCTGATGCTTTATCGCGCATTGAGACTGTACTATGTCCGACGGTAATTGATTACGAGGCATTGTCGGAAGCGCAATCGCAAGATGCTTACGTAGCACAGCGATTGAACGACAACGCGCAGTTTAAAGGTATTTATTTGCCCAACTGTAAAAATGAGGTATATTGTGATTTCACAACAAATAATGCTAGACCTTATTTGACTGAGACGTTTCGTCGACTAGCTTTCAAAAGCGTTCACGATCTAAGTCACCCCGGTATTCGTACCACACGGAAGATGGTTAGCCAAAAATTTTTTTGGCCTAACATGAATCGAGATGTTGGCCTCTGGGCAAAGACATGTGTCCAATGTCAGCGCTCGAAGGTGCAACGGCACACAGTTTCAAACCTTCAGGATTTCCCATCGTGTGGGAGGTTCGAACATATCCATGTTGATTTGGTCGGCCCGCTACCTACTTCGCAGCAAGGTAACAAATATTGTTTGACGATAATAGATAGGTGTACAAAGTGGCCGGAAGCATTTCCTATTGTAGATATGACCGCGGATACTGTAGCGAAAATTGTGTACGAAGGTTGGATAACGCGATTTGGTTGCCCTCATAGGTTGACGAGTGACCAAGGACGGCAGTTTGAATCCCAGTTATTCAATCGCTTAATCAAGTACATGGGAGTGGATAAAACGCGCACTACCCCGTATCACCCGCAAAGTAATGGCGCGGTGGAGAGATGGCATCGTTCCTTCAAGGTGGCCATCACAGCGCGTTTAAACTCTACGTCATGGGAGGATGAACTACCTACAGCGATGTTAGGTTTAAGAGCAGCTATCAAAACTGATAGTGGTATTAGCCCTGCTCAGATGGTTTATGGTCATAGCTTGAGACTACCAGGAGAATTTTTCGACTCAACGCATCTTCCGCCTTCATGCGACTCCAGCTCGTTGGTAGAAAAGATACGAGAGACGATTAGGAAGTATAAGCCAGTAGCCAAAACACATCATAATTCACGCTCAGTATTTGTTCATCCAGACCTTAAGTCAACTAATTTCGTATTCGTTAGAAATGATGCAGTACGTAAACCTTTTCAACCTACTTACAACGGACCTTATAAAGTTGTTAACAAAAGGGACAAAGTTTACGTGGTACAAATTAACGAAAGGCAAGTTTCAATTTCAATTGACCGCTTAAAACCTGCTTATCTGTTAGCTGACGAATCCTTACCTACTGAGCCTAGTACATCCGAGCGGAAAACGGAACCGTCATGTGTAATGCCACAGGCAAACGCCAAAAATGACGTTACACCGGATCGAAGCATAAGGTCAGATAGATTCGTCAATTGTAAAACGACGAGAACAGGACGAGTTGTAAAAAAACCTATTAGATTTGAACTATGAAATTAATTTAATATAATAAATTTCAAGTATTTTCAACGTTTATATATTTTTTTTTTTTTTACACATAATGTTTACATTTTTTTTTCCGTACTTATCATCGATGAGTTTTTTTTTTTTAATACGTTTACAAATATATCATTTTTACTTACAAATTATGCGCATGATTGTACCTAATGTTATGATTGTGAAACGCTCGCATCAAATTACCTGCTAATTGTTCGTAGGTATAGTATTGTAATAATTTGATTATAAAATGAATCTAGTAATAATTGTCATTTATTGTTCTATTTTCGTTGTACAAACTTACCAATTTGTAATCATGGGCAAGTCTTATAGTAAGGAGGAAGTCGTGATTGCCCAAAATAGTAGTCAAGTAGAAAGCGAGAGACACATTTGTCTCGACAAGGCTTACTGATGGTAGCAATAACTGCCCTGTTACTAGCTATTTTAATACTCTGGCTATGCCGACAGTGCAAAGATCGCGCCAAGAGTTGGTTGCGGAAGCATGTAGCTAACCTAACTCGAGGACCACATCAATTGTTTGGCACTCAGCCGGTGGTTGGTGTCAGTAGTGTGGCACCGCAGGTTCCGCAGGTGAACATGACCCGTGTATAACCTGTGTCTACTCAGTGTTGTGTTAGTTGTAAGTAAAACAAAGTGTTAAACATATGTATTATTCATAATGTGCTATGGTAATAATATTTCCGATTTGTTGCATTATGTATGTCGCGTTTTATTCTGTAAACATCTGTATCATTTTATTGTTGTGTTAAACTCATGTTACAATGTAATTCCCTATTTTTTGTTTTTGTTTGTTACATCTATAATCTTGTAAAATTAGTAATTAGTATATTTTTTTTTGCAAGAGGGGGTGTGATGTAGCGACATGTTGTATATGTACGTAGTGCATTGTGGTACGACTGCACTGCCCACCCCGCAGTCAGTCGCCTCTATAATTTTGTACCGTTTACATGTGTCATGCGATTAAACATCGTTAATTCGGTTCGGACTTTCTTTATTTCACACTCGACCTTCACTAGCAGTACGTATGCTGGATATCTACACAACCATCCTAATTATATATAAATTAGCCCTTCACGTACATATCCAAACAAAAAAAAAAAAAAAAACAAAAAAAAAAAAGTGTTGAACAGAATGGCGGTGTCTTAAGAGCACGACGAATTTGCGACTGACGACGAATGTGTGTGAAATATTGTAAAGTGATAGAAAATAGGAAGAGACAAAATAAAAACAACGGAACTTTATAGAAATTTTATTATTTCAATTATCCTCTGTCACCACATTTGGGGGCTCGTCCGGGATAGGGGATAATTATAGTAAGGTGTGCTGTGAGGTGTTAACACGAACGACAAAAAAGACGAACACGTGTTTGGAGGTTATATGCATCCAACATGTCGAAACGAGAAAAAGAAAGTAAACAGAAAGAACAATGCGATGCTGATTACTCACGGGGCATGCTGGCGATGACTGCCGACCTCATACCAAAATTCAGTGGCCGTGACGCAACTTACTCGGTAACTACTAGGATTCAAGATATCGACGATCATGCAGAAATATTTACGTGGTCCCCTCTACAACAATTGTTGGTGGCAAGGCGGGCACTCACTGGCACTGCGGCACTTTGGCTTCGGGCTGAACGTCCACATAAGTCATGGGAGGAACTCAAGGCAGCTATAAAAACAGAATTCACAGATTCGTTATTAGATACCAAAACTATACATGAAATGATGAGTGCTAGGAAGAAACTACCCGATGAAAGTTGTCTTGACTTCATGTTAACGATGATGGAGCTTGGAAAACGTGGAAGTATGACTGATCGTGTGGCAATATATCGTTGAAATTCTCTTGCTCAGTATAGTGGCTGAAAAGTGTGAATAAGTCAAAACATGTCTGCGCCTGCTCGAAGACCAATAGTTCTCAAAACTTTATACAGATCTGAATCTGATGACGCCAATAACATTATCGTATTAACGTATAAAATAGATCCTAAAGGCGAAGAATATTTCGCGGAAGCAAATAAACGTGGTGAAGTAGATCTAAAAGATACTTTTATACATAGAGTTGTCTGTTATTCAGGGATAGGAACACATGTCCCTATCGTAAATACACGATTAGCATTGGATATCAAAACACTGTTTACGCTAATGATTAACAATCTCAACATTATGCCCAGAACTGTAGATTATAAAAATCCGTGTGTTTCACGTAATCGCAGTGATTCAGAGGTAGGGCGTTTAAGTCTGTGTCAGATTGGACTAATTACGCCGAATCAGAATGAGCCCGTCCCAGATTCTGATATTCTTAAAAAGATCTTCAAGCAAAACGAAGTTGAGAAATTGGTGCGTAGACCACGTCGTGATTCTTCTGTGACTGCAGTCACGCGTAAGATGACATCTGATTTGCCTCCAAAAGAAAGTGGATCGGAAACCAGGATAAGATATAGCGAACAAAGACGTGATATATCTCAACCAGGTACTACTCGTGTTACCTCCGAACTTGAGTTAATGACTCTATCTCAGCCCACCAAACCACAGTGGTCGAAAGAAGAGCAGATTGACTTCTTTAAGAAAGCGATGATATCCATTTGTATACAGAAAAATATCATATATAATTCACAGGCTCTTCCCGGAGAAACTAAGCCTTCAGTCGTTGATGCGTACCTGCAGAAAGTTGTAGAGAGTATTGTCAAGAAGCACGGTTGTATAAGTAAATTCTCACCCAAGTGTGCGCAGTTGGCGACTCTCGCCGTTTTGATTATGACATCAAAGGGCGAAATTACTCAGATAATTCCCAGTAGTCCCAGATTATCTGGGTTGGTTCTTTTAGAGGAAGAGCTTGGCCTAGTGATGTGTGATGATGTACCCACATGAGGGCTCCCAAATATATTGATGTCATTATGTTGATATATAGAGCCCATCAGTAGTCAAGAGAATTCTGTTAAAAAAATTCTGTTAAAAAATATCCTACATAATTGATGGAATTGAAGACGCAGAGACAAACAAAATGATGCTATATGGAGTCACAACTTATGAGGATTTAAAGGAAAAATTGAAAATTTATGAAACAATCAAGTCTAAGAAGTCAAATCACAGAACGGAAATGCAGGGCAAGCAGCAACCAATAAGGAAACACCACATAGAGCGCAGATGTTTTAACTGTGGAGATAAAGGTCATGGAAGCGAAGACTGTCCAAATAGAAAGCATGGAAAAAAGTGTTTTCATTGTAATGATTTTGGTCATATTTCTCCGGACTGCCCAAAGAAGAGCACAGCGCATTCACCGAGGGTGTCATGGCGAGACAGGCCAAACAAAACCTCAAATGACTATGATGTGAAGCCAGTAGTACAGAAACGAGCATTAATGACAACAACAACATCACAAGAGGACAGTACATGCAAGACCTCTGAGTTTCTGAACGAATCTATTGAGCATGAAATGAATATGGCATCCCACGATCATCAAACTGCTGACAAAAATGACATATTAAACGTCAATAGTATGGAGAAACCCGTCAAAGTAGTGAAAATTTGTGGGAAGGATGGAAATGCTCTCATAGACTCGGGGAGCGAGTTAAATTTAATTTCCTCAAATTTTCTGGAAGATATTGGATCTATTAAATATGACACATCTGAAAAGTTAACTTTGACTGGGCTAGGACAAGCAAAAGTGATCACTATTGGATTATGTGAAACAAGTATTGAAGTGGATGGTTTCCAGTACGACAATGTGAAATTGTATGTGATTCCTAGGGACTGTATACCTTATAAAATTATATTGGGACAAGAGTTTTTAAGTAATGTGTTACCTGTTATGAATGGAGGTTATGTGTGGATGAAACCAAATGATTGGTTGCGTAAAGTAAATTGTTTTCCATGTTCTGTTGATAATGTAGGTCACATCCTAAATGCAGTTGTGCAAGATGAGGTGGTCAAGTTGGTGGATAGCTATCAACCTCATCAAGTTAAGGATCCTCCAATTGAGTTGAAGATTATTCTAAAGGATGACATACCGGTGGCTCAACGACCTCGACGTGTTTCCCCAAGGGAACAACAGGAAGTAGACCAACAAATAAATGAGTGGTTAGAACAAGGAATCATAAGGGTGAGTTATTCTGAGTATTCTAGTCCACTTGTTCTTGTTAGGAAGAAAGACGGTTCCTTAAGAATATGTGTCGATTATAGACTTATTAACAAGAAAATACTGAGGGATGAGTACCCATTGCCAAATATTGAGGACCACATTGATAAGCTAGCTGGTGCGAAGGTTTTCAGTGCAATTGATTTGAAAAATGGATTTTTCCATCTTAAAGTTCACGAGGACTCTGTAAACTACACATCTTTTGTAACAATGACTGGACAATATGAATTTTTACGTGCTCCCTTTGGATTGTCTGTCTGTCCAAAAGTTTTTACCAGATTTATCACTATCATATTTAGAGACTTTATAAAGAAAGGGATAGTGGTGGTGTTTATTGATGATATTTTAATTCCAGCCATAGATGAACTACAGGGTTTAGAAAGACTGCAAGAAGTGTTAAATACTGCCTCTGAGTATGGATTGCACATAAATTGGGACAAGTCTCAGTTGCTGGTAAAGAGAGTTGAATATCTGGGATATATTATTGAAGAAGGTGCAGTGAGACCATCACCTGGGAAAACCGATGCTGTTTCCAAAATTTCCTACACCGACTAATGAAAAGCAATTGCACAGTTTCTTAGGACTATGTTCATATTTCAGGAAGTTCATTGAGAATTATGCACTTATTGCTAAACCGCTGACTGATATGTTAAAAAAAGATAGGAAGTTTGAATTTAAGGAAGAACACAAAGTTGTATTTAATCAGCTGAAAGAAAAATTGGCAAGTAAACCTTTACTTAAGATTTACAAATCAAATGCTAACACGGAGTTACATACAGATGCTTCCAGTGTAGCATATGCAGCTATATTAATGCAAACAGATGAAAATGGTGACCTTCACCCTGTACACTATATGAGTAGAAAAACAACTACAGCAGAAAGCAGATATACAAGTTACGAGTTGGAAGCTTTGGCTATCATAGAAGGAATTAAGAAGTTCCGACATTACTTATACGGGAAACATTTTAAAATAGTTACAGATTGCAAAGCATTTCAGATGACACTTCAAAAAAGGGACCTAGCTATGTCTACTAGAGTATCAAGATGGATTTTATTTTTACAGGATTTTGATTTCAAAATTGAGCATCGTGAAGGTTCAAGGATGAGGCATACTGATGCTCTAAGCAGGAACCCATATATAGCAACCATATTTTCTGACTTACACAGCAGCTTAGGACGCTCTCAAGAAAGTGATGAGGGACTCGTGGCAATAAAGGAAATATTGTTAGACGGAAAATCATTTAATGACTACTATCTACAAAATGGGGTACTTTGCAAGGGTACAGAAAGGTGTTTGGTAATACCACAGAAGATGGAACTGGAAATTATAAAGAGAGCTCATGGAAATGGTCATTTTTCAAAGAAAAAAACTATGGAATTAATAAGCAAAGATTATTTCATTTCAAAATTAGGAAAGAAACTAGAAGATTATATTGCTACATGCATACCATGTTTGTTAGCTTCGAGGAAGGAAGGAAAGCAAGAAGGTTTTTTGAATCCCATAGAGAAAGGGGATACCCCGCTGCATACATTGCATATTGACCATATTGGCCCACTCACCGAGACACGAAAACAGTATAACCACATACTCACAGTAGTGGATGGTTTCACAAAATTCGTTTGGTTATACCCAACGAAAAGTACAACCACACAAGAAGTTTTAGTTAAATTAGAGATGAATCAACAAACATTCGGAAATCCCATGAGAATAGTGTCTGATCGTGGAACAGCTTTCACAAGCAGTGATTTCACTAATTATTGTGAGCAGGAAGGAATACAACATATAAAGATTACTACAGGAGTGCCTAGAGGAAATGGGCAAGTGGAAAGAATACACAGAACTATCATATCAGTATTAACAAAGCTTTCACTAGAAAATCCTACTCTATGGTATAAACTGATAAGTAGAGTTCAAAGAGCACTTAACAGCACTTATCAGAGAAGCATAAATACTACACCTTTTGAATTATTGATGGGCACAAAAATGAAGACTAAGGAGGATATACAATTACTAGAGTTATTATTGGAAGAAGAAAGAAGTAATTTTATGGAAAACAGGGAAGAGCTGAGGATAAATGCAAAGAAACAAATATTAGATGTTCAAGCTGAAAACAAGAAGTACTTTGATAAGAATAGGAAGAAAAGTTCAGTATATAAAGAAGGAGATCTTGTATGTATTAAGAGATCGCAATTTGGTTCTGGTATGAAACTAAAACCAAAATTCTTGGGCCCCTACAAGGTAACCAATGTAAAGAGGAATAATAGGTATGATGTTGCTAAGGCTGATCCACAAGCTGAGGGACCCAATAATACCACAACTTCATCGGATCACATGAAAGCATGGCCTGATTATGTTAGAGATTCTGAATGATAGATATGGTATGATAAGTTAATGTTTTACTTTGTTCCTTTTATTAGTTATGCTATGTTGCTTTTATTTGATTTAATGTGTTAGATGTTTTGGAAGTTTGTTTGCTTAATTGTTTTCATGTTATTCTAATTGTTATCCTGAGGTTTAATATGTTATGTTGCACAATGGTGTTTATAAAATAAGGTTTCAGTGATAAGATTTATTAATTTACTCTTGTGTTTCACTTTTTGTAATAATTGTTAATCTGATAGGAGGAGATGTTTCAAACATTTGTGTGTCTAACATTAAGAATTTTGTTTTGTTTACTAGTTCTAGTTTATAATTGTGTCTGAGGACAGACAAGTGCAGGACGGCCGAATGTGGGAACGCATGAATGTATCCAAACCAAAAAAAAAAAAAAAAAAAAAAAAGGGTTGAACAGAATGGCGGTGTCTTAAACGCCTGCTACACGGTCGGCAACCGACGCCCGACAGAGGTGACCTTGGTAGTTTCCAACCGTGTAGACAGTGGTTTACAACCAAATTTCGCATGACCTTCCAACGTCCTTGGTTATGAGAGATGAGCTAACAACCAAGGGCGAATAAAGGGCGTTTGGTTTACGACCGACCGTGTATACGGTGGTTGGCAACACCGAGGCCGTCAGTCGCTGTGAATGCCTGTGATTTGAACATGAAGGTATATGGATTTGAATCGTCGTTTCGGTCAGTTTTCGTCGTAAGTCGTTTGTTTCAGCCACCGCTTCATCCATACTCTTCTTTTCTTTTTTTTTCTTCTACGCTCGCGCACAACCGTCAGTCGCTGTGAATAGTGTGAATGCCTGTGATTTGAATCGTCGCCGCGTCGTTTCGGTCACACGCGTTTCTACTCTCTACCTACCTATTACTATAAACTCTGCGTTTCTGGTGCAAGTCGCAACATGTCGGAAGAAAGACAAGTAATAACCGAGTTCATAGAACTCTACAGAGACCTACCCTGTCTGTGGGATCTTAGCTGTGAGGAGTATAAAGATCAAGACCAGAAGAGCGTAGGCTGGGAAATTTTGGTTGAAAAATTGAAAACGATTGATCCTAATGCAAATGTGGCATCGGTAAAACAGAAAATTGAAAATTTAAAAGCTTCCTATAAAAGAGAGGTAAAAAAAGTAAGTAAGCTACCTACTACTTATTTATTACATCATACGTAGTGTAGATAAATGTAGGTATTTAGGTTTTTGTTTAGGTTAGTTCGCCGCATAACGCGACGTCTGCGTCGCGGTTTCGCCGCGTTTCTTATGCAGTTAGAGCCCGTTTTCGATGTTCTTTTGTTCGTTAAACGTATACTCAGCGAACAAAACAACATCGAGAAACCTTAAGTAGGTATAGTAAACTGAACTCACTACATTGCCAAATGTTTTTTTACAGGTCAAAGACTCAAAAAAACGCACAGGTTCTGGTGCCCATGAAGTGCATAAACCAACTCTCTGGTATTATGACCTGATGAATTTTTTAGAGAAGAAAGATGCACACTTACGACGAGGAATGTGTACACTATCGAGTGACGATGTGAGTCCGATTTATATAAGGACCTACTTTGATACCTGAAAATAAAAATGTGGGTCTTCTGCTCATAAAAATAATAACTTTATCAAATGACTTTTTTTCAAAATTCACAATAAAAATTTTGGATTTCCCATACAAATCGATCAGCGAACTTTGTATGGGGTCCCATTTTTTTGAGAATTCAGTAAGGGTTCCTTGGGGATAGTTGTTCAGTTTCATGAGTAGAAGGCCCACTTATTTTTATGTTTCAGGTATTAAAGTAGGACCCTATATATTAAGGCAGAACCATTTGTATTTTAGGTAGGTATACAAATAAAAGAAGGATTTCTAATAATCAACATTATATTACTTTCATATCAATCATTATTATGTATAAGTAAAAGTACAAATGCGCACACGTTTTATTGACTCACTCACTATTGGGCACAACACATACCATTCTGTCTTGAAAAGATACTCTACCCGCACCGTTGAAAAAGTCTGTCAAAATATTCCTTATACGCCTTCCATCATTGGAAGGCCTTTGAATAGTCCTCTGTAGTGGGGTTAGGGATTCACCATTTGCACGCCATTCCCCTGATGTAAAGGTGAAATTTTTCATGTCTTCATGGTCAACGCTATTCGGCGTTAAATAAGTTTTGGACTTTTTTCTTAGAAAATTGTGCAATGCACAGCTTGCCAAAACAACTGCATCTACGTTTTCTAGTTCAAGATTTAGAGATTTCTTGAATACTCTAAACCGTGATGCGAGAATGCCAAAAGCATTTTCAACAATTCTTCTAGCTCGACTCAGCCTGTAGTTAAAGATCTTTTGCTCTCTTGAAATGCCCCTTCCAGGGAAGGGTTTCATGATATGTTTATCAAGGGCAAAGGCACTATCGCCCAAAAATACGAATGGTACTGATACGTCTGTACCTGGTAGCAAATATGATTCAGGCAGTCCCAACTCTTGATTCACAAGTTTTTCATAAAATCTTGTATTTCTTAGTATTCCACTGTAACGACATTTAGCCTGGTCAGCTTATATCGCGGTACATGTGCACTCGTATATGAGCTGACGCGGCAAGCGCGGCCCGGTCGCCGGCCGCGGCGCCCCCGGCCCCCAGTCACTACTGGGGCCTGTAGCTTGTAACATCTTCCTAGTTTAATATACATAGTAACAGCAAGGTCCTCTTTTACTTATGAATCCCGAATTAGGCCCATCCCAGTAGTGCACTCAACATTGGTGACCCCGCGTTTTTTAATTGAGTTAAATACACTCGGTTCCAAAAATTACGGGTCAGTCACAAAAATTGAAATACCTCCAGAACTGTAAAAGCTAGATCAATGAAATAAAAAACAGAATAAAGACTTTTTAGTTGCGCTTCTAATAGCATATTATTTAAACTGGTTGATGAAAAAAAACTTCATTAGAAAAACAAAATTTAAAAAAATGACTATTTTTAAAAACAAAATTTTTGTTTCATGTCATTATGGATGCTTTCCATTTCTATTCTGTCACAAAAAAATTATCGTGAACGTCTTCCACGTGCATAATTATTATTCTGTGAGGTGAAGCATGGCAGTCACGCTAGAGGAATGTACCAGAATCCTAACTTTTTTGGAACTTGGGCGGAGCCAGCGTGAAACAGCCAGAAACATTGGTGTATCTTTGTCGACTGTTCAGCGGGTAGTCCAGCGGTACCAAGAGACCGGATCACACCTTAGAAGACCAGGAAATGGCAGACCAAGATGCACAACGGCCAGGGAAGACAGACAACTGGTGGCTACAATGCTCCGAAATCGTTTTCAAACTGCTGTTGGTCTAAAAACTCACTTTATTCGCTTTGGAGGTGGCAATTTAAGCGCTCAAACAGTAAGAAGACGTCTTGCTGAAGCAAATTTGAAACCATTGAGGCCCGCAAATGGCCCCAAACTGGAACGGGGACATCGAATTGCAAGACAGAGATACGTGCGCGAACACCTAAACTGGACACTAGACGATTGGTCTAGGGTAATGTTCACGGACGAGTCTAAATTCATGCTTTATAAGCATGATGGTAGGCAGTTGGTGTACAGAAGACCAGGGGAGCGCTTCCATCAAGCGTGTGTGGAGGAAAAAGTGGCGTACGGTGGAGGCTCCGTACAAGTTTGGGCTGGGATTTCTGCTGAGGCCCGCACCGAGCTGGTGCTCATTCAAAATGGAACTCTAAATGCAGAGAGGTACGTGGAAGAGATCCTCAATGAACATGTAGGTCCTTTCATGGCCAGGATGGACCGGCATGGCATATTAATGCATGATAATGCGCGTCCCCATACCGCCAGAATTGTACATGACTACCTTGAAGAGGTCGGTATCGAACTCATGCAGTGGCCAGCGCGAAGCCCGGACTTAAACCCCATCGAGCACGCCTGGGACGAGCTTCAGAGATGCGTGAAAGGTCGAAACCCCCCACCAATCACGCTTCCCGAGCTCATACAAGCACTGGTGGAGGAATGGGAAGGTATTCCTCAGCACCGGCTCCGAAATTTGGTGTACAGCATGCCTAATCGCCTGGAAGCTGTCAGAAGAGCTCGTGGAGGCAATACAAAGTATTAAATGAAGAAAGTGATGAAAAACAGCAAAAAAACAATCATAAAAAAAAATGTAATCTTAAGAAAAATATGACTACTTTAGTTTTTTTTTAATTTAAGATTAATATTGTGGGTGTAACTAAGTTTTATTTTATTTTTTATCTGTATAATTAAATTCTCAATTGAACAGTCTTCGTTTCATTAGGATGGCATACGTAGTTCGGGAGATATTCGGGTTTATGTGACTGACCCGTTATTTTTGGAACCGAGTGTAGTTTGCCTTGCTGTTTAGTTTTGTGTTATTTGGACTGTAGATTTTTATTAAACGTGTAGTGATTGCGTAACATGCCGGACGAGGACAATACGAGTAAAAGTGCTCCAACAGCCAACCTACATCTGGAAAACATCGTGGTTCCACAGACGCCTGAAATAATGTCGGTTGCGGTCTCCAGTAGGATCCCGGAGTTTTGGGTGGACCAGCCGCGCGTCTGGTTTATCCGTGCCGAGGCAGTGCTGACTCAGCAGCGGATCGGCGACGAGGCGAAGTTCGACATGGTTGTGTCAAAACTGCCCAAAGAGGTGATAGTGAGGATCACCGATTTCCTCACCAACCCTCCGACCACTCACAAGTTCGATGCGCTTAAACATAAGCTACTTACAATGCTCGAAGACTCGAAAAACCGCCAGGTTGAGAAAGTGCTAGGTGATATGGATCTGGGGGACGCGAAGCCATCTCAACTATTACAGCGAATGCGGGTTACGGCGAAGGACAGTTTCCCCGATGACACCTTACGCATCATGTGGCAAAACCGTTTACCAACGACGGTCCGCGCAGTGCTAGTAGCATCCAGGGAAACGGACTTGGACACATTGGCCAGTATAGCCGACGACGTGGCTGAGGCTACCGGGGCACGTCACATATCCGAGGTCACAACGCGACGACCTCCAACGCGTGCGGATTCGCCGCCTAACTCCAGGTCGGCTGATACGGCGATGATCTTGGCGGAGATAGCCAAGCTGAGCGTCCGGATGATGGACATGGAGCGCTCGAGATCCAGCCGACGAGGTAACGGACGCAATTTCCGTCGGGGCCGGTCGCAGTCGCGAGGTAGGAGTGCGTCAAATTCGCGCCGCGGTGGCGCCGGTGTAGGTAACCCGAACTGGTTATGCTTCTACCATTATCGTTTCGGACCGAACGCGGAAAAGTGCGTGAAACCGTGCGCATGGGAAACAAAGTCGGGAAACCAGTAAGGGCGGCACAGGATGCGGCGGAAATCTGTGCCATAGCCCCCGGACGTCGTTTACGAGTGACAGACCTAAATAGTGGACTATGTTTTTTGGTGGACACAGGTGCGAATATTTCAGTTTTACCAGCGACAAGAAAACAGTGTACGGGTGAGTGTTCTGACTTTAAACTTTTCGCTGCAAACGGGACGGAAATTAAAACGTATGGTTCAAAGTCGATGATTTTAGATTTTAAGTTACGTAGAGCATTTCGATGGGAATTTGTGATAGCCAATGTCAAACAACCGATACTCGGAGCCGATTTTTTAATACACCACAAATTGTTGGTCGATTTAAGTGCTCATAAGTTGGTAGATCAGGTGACAGAGCTAAACGTAATAGCACAAGTAGTGAGTAGCAATCAGCCTACCGTTAATACCGTCGACGACAACCACCCTTACCATGATTTGTTATCCCAATTCCCGAGCATTACGAAGCCTCCTACTTATAGGAATTCTCAAGTACATAACACTGTGCATCATATTGAGACAACTGGACTGCCTGTATACGCACGGGCAAGGCCATTGCCACCCGATAGGTATAAGAAAGTCAAGGAAGAATTTCGTCTAATGCAAGAGTTAGGTATTTGCCGGCCGTCTAAAAGTGCGTGGGCCAGTCCTTTACACGTCGTAACAAAGAAAAATGGCGATCTTCGTCCTTGTGGAGATTATCGCGCATTAAATGCACAAACGAAGTCGGATAGGTACCCGATACCGCGCTTACATGACTTTACTTATATTTTAGCGGGAAAGAAATATTTTTCTAAATTAGATATTAACAGGGCATATCACTGCATACCCGTCGCGAAGGAGGACATAGAAAAGACTGCGATAATTACCCCTGTAGGTCTATTTGAGTTCCCGCGTATGAGTTTTGGCCTTCGTAATGCTGCGCAGACCTTCCAGCGGTTCATGAATAATTCAGTACTGGCAGGTCTAGATTTTTTGTTTAATTACCTAGATGATGTGCTTATCGCGAGCGATAATGAGTCGCAGCATAAGGAACATCTAAGGCAGGTTTTCGAGCGTTTTGACAAATTTGGAATAACAATTAATTTGGCAAAATGTAGTTTTGGACAATCAAGGCTGGAGTTTCTAGGACATGAGGTTAGTACCGCAGGAATTCGACCTTTAGACGAAAAGGTTCAGGCAATCGTAGACTATCCCAGACCCCAAACCGTGGAGCAATTGCGTAGGTTTTTGGGTATGTTGAATTTTTATAGGTCGCATTTACCAGGAGCGGCACAGAGTCAAGCTGAGCTGGATAAATACTTAGTGGGGGCTAAGAAAAAAGATAAAACACCTATAGTGTGGACGCCTGAGACGATACACGCTTTCGCTCAGTGCAAAGAGAGCCTAAAAAAAGCAGTTACGTTGGCACACCCTCGCCCCGATGCTCAGCTAGCTCTCATGACGGACGCGTCAGACAGCTGCGTCGGAGGAGTTTTACATCAACTGGTGGATAATGTGTGGGAACCGTTAGGGTTTTATTCAAAAAAACTAACGAACGCACAGACGGGTTATTCCGCTTATGATAGAGAACTATTAGCTATATATCAGTGTATAAAGTTTTTCCGTAAGTTGTTTGAAGGACGACCTTTGATAGTGTATACGGATCACAAGCCCTTGTGTCATGCATTCGACAAAATAGGCGGTAAAAATAGCGAAACGCCACAGCGTACAAGTCAACTATCATATATAAGTCAATTCACTACGGACATAAGGCACATAAGCGGAAAAGAGAACATAGTAGCTGACACATTATCCCGCATAGAGACCATTGTTTGGCCCACGGTACTCGACTTCTCGGAACTTGCCACTGAGCAAGCGAAAGACAAGTACTTAGAACAAATGACGCAATCGGGCCAATGCGCCGAAAGGACTAAAAATAACATTACATTTAAATTATTTTCAATTCCAAACTGCAAGGAACCCATTTATTGTGAAATTTCAAGTAAAGAGGTGAGACCGTATATTCCAGAAAAATTCAGGCGGTTAGCTTTCAAAAGTGTACATAATTTGAGCCACCCCGGTACACGTACTTCACGCAAGATGATATGTAAAAAGTTTTTCTGGCCTAGCATGAACAAGGACGTAGGACTTTGGGCGAGGTCGTGTATACAATGTCAGAGGTCGAAGGTCAATCGACATACTATTGCTAAACTACAGGCTTTCGAGGATGCTGGGCGAATGGAGCATATCCACGTAGACCTGGTCGGGCCCCTCCCGACATCTCCACGTGGTAACCGGTATTTAGTAACGATCGTAGATAGGTGTACAAGCTGGCCTGAAGCTTTTCCAATAGAGGAGATGTCGGCCGAAGTTGTAGCCAAAACTATATTTGACGGGTGGATCGTGCGTTACGGTTGTCCAGTTAAGTTGACAAGCGACCAGGGTCGTCAATTTGAAAGCAATCTATTTACAGAGTTAATGAAATTATTAGGTATTAAAAAATGTAGAACCACGGCGTACCATCCCCAAAGCAACGGCAAGGTCGAACGTTTTCATAGGTCCTTGAAAGCTGCCCTTATGGCCAGGATCCAGGATAGCTCGTGGGAAGACGAACTACCAACCGTCATGCTAGGATTGCGCGCGGCGAGTCGGTGTGACAGCGGAATTAGCGCCGCTGAGATGACATTCGGTCGTACCTTACGTTTACCCGGTGATTTTTTGAATAGTTCCCATAGTTCAGAGACGGGGGACCCGTTTAGTCTAGTGAATAACATAAGAAATAGGATAAGTAAACTTAAACCGGTAGCAATAGGTGCTCGAGACTCACGTACGACTTTTGTGCATAAAGATCTGTTTACATGCGATGCAGTTTTCGTTAGAGACGACTCGGTACGCAAGTCATTGCAACCACCATACAACGGACCCTTTACGGTGCTAGAACGGGGCGAGAAGGTATTTTTAATTCAATTTCCGAACAAGCAAGCTCGTATCTCAATCGATAGATTGAAACCAGCTTACTTATGGAATGATAATGATGTCACGAATACGCGGGCGAGTGCTGTGGTAGGTGATGCTATTACGCCGACGCCCACTGCGACGCGAAGCGAAAGCGAAGCTAACGCGCAACCGTGTATTCCACGTACCACTAGGAGTGGTAGAATAGTAAAGAGACCAGTTAGGTTTGCGGACAGCTATCGGATTTAGTTTTTAAATTTTTGATACTACAGAATTAGTACTAGGGCAATAATATTATAGCATAGCGTCGCATCGCGACAACGGTGACTAGTACTGGTTGATTGACATTAGCTAATATGATTATTGCGAAAATGCGAAATATAGAGGTTTAATGTAGAAATATAATTAATTAGCAATAATGTTGTGTTAACATTTTAAGTTTACAATAAGAAATTGTGTAATTTTATTTAAAAATTAATGTAACTAGGTTGCAGTGTCATTATACCTAGTCTTTGTACTAAACATTAGTAGCAAGCAATTTTAAAGAAATCGAAATTGTTTAATTGCGTCACAGTCAGCGCTAAACTGATGTGACATCAATAAATAATTTGCATTTAAGATCACTTGTTTTCGGAAACAAATCATCATTTCACTGCTCACACGCATCGCGTAGCAACGTTATAAAGTTTCCATATAAATGGGTCTCGGACAAAGTAAAGAGGAAGGATCGCACAACATTGCCATTGCCGAGGTCCACAGCGTCACTGGCCAAGTGGACGCTAAGTTAAACTACTTTGGGATAGTACTGGGAGTAATCTCTGTAATTTTGGTGTTGTTCCTCTTATATTTCATCCAAGTCAAATGCAGGCAGTGCATACGGAGCTGGCTACAGAAGGCTGTAGCTAGAGTTCAGCCTACAGCCGTGGTGGTACACCACGAGCAGGCGCCGCCCCAGTCTAAGCAGCAAAATGTGATCTATTAGTGAAGTGTATTTTAAACTGCATCAACCTTCTTCTTGTTTTAAAATTGCATGTGCTATAAATAGAATGAATTGTTTTGTTCATATAATGAATTACAAAGTACCCTGTAGGTACGCAAGTCGCCAAGTCAGCGTAACGCGCACCTGCATGATACACGAGTAGCTACACTATTTAACTGTAAGTATTGATGTGTGTTATGTTTATGTCACAGTAATCAATAGTGTTACGGTTAAATCTCAAATGTGGCTAACAACCACATTAATTAGTACATGGATCCCGTAAGAGAGATCAGTGTAGTAAATATAAGTTTTCGTAGTAACCTATATCGTTTTTTTTGTTTTTGATAAAAGGGGGAAATTGTGTAACGACATTTAGCCTGGTCAGCTTATATCGCGGTACATGTGCACTCGTATATGAGCTGACGCGGCAAGCGCGGCCCGGTCGCCGGCCGCGGCGCCCCCGGCCCCCAGTCACTACTGGGGCCTGTAGCTTGTAACATCTTCCTAGTTTAATATACATAGTAACAGCAAGGTCCTCTTTTACTTATGAATCCCGAATTAGGCCCATCCCAGTAGTGCACTCAACACCACCATCAGACATGCTACCATTAGAGCCAGTATGAACATACATAAACTCATAATTTGCATTAACGATTGCAAATAAGACGACACTGAATGTGTCCTTGTAGTTAAAAAATAATGACCCGGATTTAGGTGGTTTTTCTATTAAAATGTGCTTTCCATCCATGCATCCCACGCAATTGTTGAAATGCCATTGTTGTTCAAATAATGTCGCTGTTGTTCTCCATTCATCTTCCGTTGAAGGCATCTGTAAATACAACAAATATTCAAATTGTTTCAGGAATCACAGGGTAATCCGGTGGTGAAAAAAAGAGGATATAGTTTGTTAGAAAGAAACAAACAAAAACTCATCGAAACAGCACAAGATTTCCTCGAAGAAAGCAAAAAAAAAACCAATACATTTGGTTTGTACGTAGGGGAACAATTAGAAAGCTTATCAGTACACCAAAGGCAAATTGCGGAAAAGCTAATTTCCGATGTAATTTTCTTAGGAAAAACTGAAAATCTCAGCTTTTATTCAAGGGTAGAAAGTAACAATCCACAATGTTCTTTCACTAATCCAACTGAATATATTACTCCCTCTCCTCATTACAATACTCCCTCTCCCCAATACAATACTCCCTCTCCTCAATATAATACTCCCTCTCCTCAATACAATATTCCCTCTCCTCAACCTCAGAATAGTACTCACATACCTCAATATGTTTCACTACCTATTGTTTCTTCTCGAATAAAAGTTTTACCTCCATCTTCACGATATATTCAAACTCAACCTACAGTTCAGTCGATACAGTACAGTTCTCCATCACAGCACCAAACACAGCCTAAAGGAACTCCTACAGTAGTTCAAATCTCCATACCATCACCTCCTCTACCTCAGACCTTTCAGACAGATGACGAAGAAAATTCTCAGAGTATCACTGAAGGTCCTGCTGGTACGCTGTTGAAGGAGCTATTAATTTTCAAGAGTAAGAAAAAGTAATAAAAAATTGCTCATAACAATGTATAACAATTTGTGATTATCTAAATAAATAAAATAAAACTCACCTTAATTGTTTTCTTCAGAACCTTATATATTGCCCAACAAGTTTCTGGAATTATTTTTGCCAATAATTGATGTGATATTATGGCACTGTATCTGAGATCCTTGTATTCTCTACCAGTAGCTAGAAATCTTATTGTGGCTATAAGGCGTTCTTCTGCAGTGACAGCTTGTCTCATATTAGTGTCATTTTTAGTTATTAAAGGTCGCACCATTTCTAATAATTCATTAAACGTTTCAAGATCCATTCTGAGAAAGTTATCTAAATCCTCAGATTCAAGAAAATTCATAATGTTGACATGACTTAGTGTTTTTCTTTCTTTCAGCCATCGCTTCATCCATACTCTTCTTTTCTTTCTTTTTTTTTCTTCTTCGCTCGCGCACAACAAAGCCAAAACCACTCCCACACTTTCTAAATTTGACAAATTCGCTGTCATGATACGTCTTTACTGCTCGAATATCACGGCACAATGGCTTGTAGGCAACCGTGTAGTTGAAACAGACGTTTTGGTCGCCGACCAATGTCACCTCTGTCGGGCGTCGGTTGCCGACCGTGTAGCAGGCGTTTTAAGAGCACGACGAATTTGCGACTGACGACGAATGTGTGTGAAATATTGTAAAGTGATAGAAAATAGGAAGAGACAAAATAAAAACAACGGAACTTTATAGAAATTTTATTATTTCAATTATCCTCTGTCACCACATGTACATGTTTTTTTTGTTAATTTATTAGCTAAGTGCAAACCTTCTTCTTCTTGTAATCTATTGAGTTGTTCTATGATGTTCCATTTAATTTTATTATCGTCATTATCTACAAATTCACGTTTAGATTCTAACTGGTTTCTTAATAACTTTATTACGTGACTGGGATCGAGAAAACATGCTACCTCAGTGTCATTGGAGGGATGTGTGAATGTAGTTTTTAAAGACTCTGGTTTTAAATTGCAACCAAGTAGTTCCAGTGCCGTGAAGTTTGTGGCATGACCATCACACGTTAAAGAAACAACATCGATGTTGGATTCGAAACATTTGATAAGACATATTTTATTCAAATTAGACTTTTGTTCCCCGGTGAAGCTGTTGCTTAAAAAATATCCCGATGGTAATTTAAAGCGGTGATTAATCCCAACTAAAAGGAAAACTAATGCTTGTGAAGCTAAAGGAGCACCCTCTTGAACACCTGTTCCCATGTCTTCTAGGCCTATGTATTTCTTTCCGTCCCAAATTTTCTGAGGCCTAATAGCAACCTCATCAAATAGCAAAGAGCACAATGGCCGATGTTGGCTCACTAGTGCCTTCGCTTTTAGTGCCTGAAAAGATTCTTCAGTGAAACCTGGTTCTCTTTTTAAATGTCCATACCACTTGGACAGTGTTTTAGGATGAGGAAGACAAGTATTGAAAGTTTGTCTAACGTAATCATACGCTTTTGGGGAATAATAGTTTTCAGGGTATTTAAAATATTCTTAAGAGATTTATTCCGATCTTGTAGACGTCTAACTTTTTGGTTCAACATTTTTATTCTCATTTTTTGGTTTCGAATAAATGTTTGTGACAACAAGACATTTTTCTTCAATCGTCGTTTCCTGGGAGTATATAGTATTGATAATGATTCTTCTAAATTAACTTCAGACGTTGCTGCTCCAATTTCAGGCGAATTCTAAATCAGAAAAAAATCATTTCAATCATTTACAGAATATTAAAAATCGCGTATACAAATATACGAGATATGTAGTTGGCGAAACACAAGTGCAAAAGCTATATAAATGTTACAGTAGTGGAAAATATAATTCTTCAATTTCCTAAGATTATACAAAATTACTAGACGTGAACTACATAATTTAATAATAAATTATTTTTTTTGTAAATACATACTCGAAACAAGGAAGAGCTTAGAGAAGTAGACTGTTCCATTGTCAATGGTTGTTCGAAACATGTGGATGCTGCTCCAATCACCGACGAGGTCTGAAAAAATAAAGTAACAGAAAACTGGCTTTCATACTGATGTGTGTTTAATTATATTAAACATTAAATTTAGTAATAAGTTTTGTTACCAAGCTGGCAACATAAATATTGTTTTTTATGTGTTGGCAATGTTACCTTTCTCTTCCCGCTTTTAATTCTGTATCACCGACAAGCACTGCCTTTGTAATATTTATATTTAATACAGTTTAATTAATTTTTACTAGCTTTTTATTTCTACATGCTAGTAAGTGGTCCTTCAACACCTGTAAAAGTAGTGAAGTGTATACGTGCAGTATTTTCATGCATATTGTGTTGCGCGCCCGAAGCAATCGTTCGGACTTGGAGCGCCGGTTGGAATGGACTGTGCACCCGGATCGCCGTGTAACTTGCAAGAAATCTATAATTTCTGTGCAAAATAAGCATTGCAAGGACATCTTTACGTAAGCAAAACAGGATTACAGTCTTTTATGAAGATTGGAAGTGGTAAGCAAGAATATCTTTCCTACTCGCTACATTGTTCGAGCCTCATTTTGCCATTCAACTACGTCACGACGGATTGGTGCCGTTGGGTTGGCACTGCAAGTCAACTGGCAAAGCGACTGACGTCTAGTGTGTGATATGACGACTTCAAGTTTGGAAACCCTTAAAAAGTTACGCCTAGCCCGCGGGCATTTGAAAGGCACAATAACCAGAATCGAAAACTTTATTAGTGATCCCATTAATCTTGCGTCTGCATCTTCAGAAATGGTACAAGCTCGCCTAGAATAATTAAATACAACATTTAGAGATTATGAAAAAACCCAGCTAGATATTATGTCTATAGATGAACAAGATAATGAAAATGTAGCAATTTTAGAAGACAAATATTTTCTTGTAGTTTCTAAATTAAATTCTGCTTTAAAAAGCTTAAGTACAGTTGAAGTGCAGATGTGCCCAAATGTATCCTCATCTAAATTTCCAAATATTGAAATTCCAGTGTTCAATGGAAAAGACTTTACTAAGTACACTCCATTTATTGGATTATTTACTGCTGTTATACATAACAACAAGGCGCTGTCAGATGTACAAAAGTTGTTTTATTTGAGAAGCTTTTTATTAGATGATGCATTAGGGGTTATTGTAAATTTACCCCTTGTAACCGAATCTTATAAAGAAGCACTTGAGCTATTAAAAAAACGCTATGACAACAAGTCCAGGTTGATTTTTAATCACATTAATATTTTGTTGCAATTGTCAGTGATACAGAAAGGTACATCTACCTCTATAAGGTCTTTTATTTCACAGGTGCAACAACAAGTGTTAGCACTTAAAAATTTAAAACAGCCCATCGATCAATGGGATATGATTTTAATAGCAATATTATCTAAAAAATTAGATTTATATACTAATCGTGCCTATCAGCTTGATAGGGACTCAAATACTCTGCCAACGATGGAAGAGTTTATTTCATTTTTAGAGAGACGCGCTATAGCACTCGAAGATACTTCTGGTATTTCTGACTATGGGAAGAACACTACATACAAAGTCAGCAATCTTGCGACTAAAAATAATAACCCTTGTTCCTATTGTGAAGGCATGGCTCATCCTATTTATGCATGTCCAAAATTTAAAACGGCTCCTATAGAAGATCGTGTAAATTTTGTAAATCTTAAAAAGTTATGTTCTATGTGCTTGAAATCTCACATTGGTAAGTGTAAGTTTAGTTTTTCTTGCAAGATTTGCAAGGCTAGGCACTATTGTGCCTAGAACCACTAGTATTATGCAAGAGAGTATTCTCTCTTGCATAATACTAGTGGTTCTAGCCCATTGCAGCCTGTATCAATGCACTCTTGCAATTCATCAACTGCTACATTATTGCCTACTATCAAGGTAAAACTGATTGATTATCGTGGTTCTGAACTTTTTGTCAGAGCACTACTTGATTCTGGAAGTCAAGCTTCCTTTATTGTTTCATCACTGGTAGAAAAAATAAATTTAAATGTTAAAAGCCAAAACATATATTATTGGCATAGGAAACAATAACAATCAAATCAACAAATATGTTGATATTTCAATAAACTCTCCTGTGAATAATGTACAGTTGCAAATAAAATGTCATGTAGTAAATACCATTACTACCGATTTACCTCAACAATACTTTAATATGTCAAATTTAAATATTCCAAAAGATATTCAGTTGTCAGATGACAATTTCTATCAGCCCAAAGAAATATTTATACTTTTAGGGGCTGACATTTATTTTGATATTTTGATGGAAGGACAAATCAGAATTCATAATGGTTTGTTACTGCAAAATACTTTGTTTGGTTACACCATTGGTGGTAATGTAACCAATCAATTAAATAATAATGATAATTTGGTAACAAATTTAGCAATTGGAAATAGTCAAACTTTAGAAAGTATAATGGAGCAATTTTGGCATTCTGAGAGTGTACCTCCACCTGCAATAAAGGGCTGTGAAGAATTTCAAAGGTCTGAAAAATGTTTTCAGGAATCTGTCAAGCTAGAAAATAATAAGTTTTATGTTGATATGCCCTTGAATCCTCAATTGGAACAGTTGCAGCTTGGGGACTCATTCTCAGTGGCACTTCAGAGATTTTTAACATTAGAAATAAGATTTAAACGCAAGCAATTATACTTAGAAAAATATAAGAAATTCATTGAGGAATATATTACACTGGGGCATGCTAGAGAAGTAGATATAGGTAGGTATGATGTACAAAATGGTATTTTGTGTATTTTTTAGCGCACCATGCCATTCTTAATGAAGATAGTTTAACAACAAAATTGAGGGTGGTCTTCGATGGTAGCATGAAATCAAGGGCAGGTGTATCATTAAATGATGTCATGTTGAACGGTCCTGTTGTCCAGAGCGAACTATTTGATATTCTTCTTCTCTGGAGAACATTTATTTATACTATCATCTGTGATATACAAAAAATGTTTCGTGGTATTTTCATAAACCCTAAACAAACATGCCTTCAAAATATATTATGGCGTGATGACCCTAGCCAGCTTATACGCTGCTTACAGCTGCAGACAATAACCTATGGTTTAAAAGCATCAACTTTTTTAGCTACACGTTGTCTCATAGAATTGGCAAATAGGTATAAAACTGAGTTTCCTCTTGCCGCTCAAGCCATGTTGTTGAGCACATATATTGATGACGTAATTTGTGGGTAATTTCCCGCCAAAAACTCTCTGGTTTATGATCATTTAATACTACACATTTTCTACCATAGATATAATAATGAAACTTTTTTGTTGCCCATACTACACTTAATAGGTTTTTTTCAATCTGTGAATTTTTTTTTCCCTGCTTCAGTAAGACATCGTGACGCATAAGATTGTTCTGTGGAGTTGGTGCCCAAATATTACCCGCTCAGGATGTACGCAAGGATGGTGTGGGTCATGATAGGTAAAACATATCACGAAAAAAGGAACCAGTGCAAATATGGAAATTGTAAAAAATTAACTTCAGTTATGTGTGCAAAATGCAATGTTTCTCTTTGCGACAACAGAAAGAACCACTGTTTTCATCTTTTTCATTTTATGTAAGCCATTTCTATGTTTGTTTATTTTATATTTACATAATAAATTGATATTTCACTAGAAAACTCTGTATTTTTATTTCATACTAAAATGCAATGCTTAATGCATAGATTATCAAAAATGATAATAAGTATTTTAATTAGTAATAATACCAATAAAAGTTATTAGGATTTTTTTAATTATTTTCCTTGAAAATTTGGTTTATTTTTTATCACATCGCTCATCCAAAACTACAATGACGTAATTGCAAAAATATCGAAATTAACATTTTGATGTCATAAGAACCGTTTTTGGGTATTCTATCTAAAGATAAAACGGCACAATTGTACTTCCAAAATTTATCTATAGAGGGTATGAATGTCGTTATGGAATCGGCTTAAATTTAAACATTATCTCGGAGAAAGATTGGCGTATATGACAGTCGTGCGAAGCCAATAATCTTTCTCATTTTATTTATATTTGATGTTACAATGACGCAATTGAGCAATTAAGTCGTCGTTACCCTAATAATCGTATACATTTTCAAGTTACGTTTGGTTTGAAGATACCGACTTATCCGTAGAACAGAGTCCGATGTGATCATAGAGCAAAAATGAGTTAAATAGCTAGACGAGATAAGGAGTCCAAGCTCAACAAAAGTACGTTTTTAGATTTTTTTGTATCTTTATTATTTTAGGAAATATAAAATCGAATAACGTTCTATCTGACATACAATACGGCCGGCGTATCTTGGCGAGTCATAAGTTCGTGCAGAAGGCTGCGCAATAGCTCTTTTTAGGAACCAAATGGTGGTATGAGGCGACGTGCGGGGGGCGGTTGTCTAAGCTAGAGATGTGATGTTACGTAAACACAATCGACCCTTTATTCAATCAATTATCGCAATCGATTAGTTTTATTTGGAATTTATTGATGTTTCTGTATATAAGATATTTAACGTAATAGATTTACAAATACAGTGAAATTTGTTGTTAATAAACGAGATTTCAAAGTAAATTAAAAAAAATCTAATTTAATATGCAATTTTCTCGATTGAAAGACATGATCTACTTAAATATCAGTTATCTATTAACGACTACTTGAGTAACGACTGTTTGCGAAAATTTAAAACTTCGTTATAAAATAACAATAAAATATATTTTTATGACTTAATTTTAATCGATTCCAATAAAAATCGATTAAACAACACCCTTAGGCACGCGTATTTGACATCCCTTTTTGGTAACTTCGTAACACTTCGTGCTTATTCGGCAATGCTCGATACACTAATACGTCTCAGTCACACGTCAGCATTGGTGTCGTGTTCGCGTCGCTGTCTCTGTCTTGAGTAAAGTCGGTGACAAAAGTTTTCGTTGTTATTGTTTAGTGATAATTGTAGATTATTAAGTTTGTTTTATTTGTGTTATTTGCAAGTGTGTGTTGCCACATATATTATTCGCTAAATATGCCACCAAAGCATAATAGCGTCTTAAATCGCCAGGCGAGAAAAATAATTTATGATTTAACACAATATATGAAAAAAGAAAAAGAAGAAGGCGTAAAAGATGTAGA
This sequence comes from Falcaria lacertinaria, assembly GCA_951449985.1. NCBI lineage: Eukaryota > Metazoa > Arthropoda > Insecta > Lepidoptera > Drepanidae > Falcaria > Falcaria lacertinaria. The sequence goes on from OX602129.1 coordinate 8,186,808, forward strand.
CAACGTTTATTTAAGAGTTGCTAACGCAACTGGTGTGTCGCAACGCACAATACAGCGGATTGCAACTGAAGGCAATATTTCGGGTTTACTTTCGGTATTCCGCACGCCTGGTAAAAAAAGATCTAGATCGAAACCTATTACTAATATTGATAATTTTGACCAGGGTGTAATTAAAAGATGCATTCACAACTTCCACAAAACCGAAAAAGAAATGCCGACAATAAACAAATTACTAGTAAAACTCAAACGGGATGTAAATTTTCAAGGTGCTAAAACGAGCTTAAAGACAATAGTCAAAAACTTGGGTTTCAAGTGGCGAAAGACCGAAACTAATAGAATGGTTCTAATAGAGAAGACCGACATTCGCCTGAAAAGGATTGTATACTTGAAGGCAATAAAAAAATACAGAGATGAAGGGCGACCAATTGTATTCACTGACGAGTCGTATGCCCACTCATCACATACAAAAGGTAAGGCGTGGTCAGATGGTTCCGCTCAAGGACTAAAACGCCCGATATCAAAAGGTCAGCGGATAGTCATGGTCAATGTTGCCAATCTGTGGGGAATTCCCCAAACTGCGGGGAATCTCAAGTTGGTTGGGGATTTATTGGGGATTGGCATTATGTGGGGAAAATGCGGGGATTTTGACATCATATTCTCATCGGAAAATATTTCATCATAAAATACCGGTAATTGCACATCTCTATGTATGGCAATGGCACATCCCTAGTTAGTCAGTTGTCTGTCTTGTCTTTGATCAGGGGATTCCCTTTTTCTCCTTTATTAAATGTTTTGTTTTGTGACTAATAAATAGATGATTGGAGATGTAATGCATGCATTGGCTTCGTGCGTTGTTGTTCGTAGTTAATTAGTAGATCCAAATTTAAAAAGTTGTGTTTGTTTCTGTCGCAATGTAACTATACGATTTTGTGTAAATATGGATAAATGGTTATTAAAAGGTCAAAAAATAAATAAAGAAGATAATCCTAAGGTAAGGTAATTAAACCTAATACAATATATGTTTTTGCTGCGCACAAACTTTGTTATTTATCCGGTTAATTTACCTAGTTTTTTTTTTAGCTTAAACGTAAAAGAGAAACTGAGCTCGAGTTATCGGAGGCGTCAACTTCTAGTACAGAAGGAAATGCCGCTCCAAGTTCAAGTTTGACTTCAGTAGATTTGACGACAAGTGAGTCAAATAGTAAACAGATCCTAAAAATAAAACGCTTGAATAAATTTAATGATTTGTGGCTTAAAGAACCAAACTTCTCAAGCTGGTTATGCAAAGATTCGAATATGAGAGATGGAAATGATTTAGCAAATTGTAAACTCTGTTCGGTGTCGATCCTAGCGCATAAAAGTGACCTGATTCGACATATGAATTCAGAACGCCATAAGAAAAAAGTATCGGAAATAAAGAACGTTCCCAAACTTTCAATGTACTTGCCAGTGACGGATTTAGACATAAATGTTCGAAAAGCTGAATTAAAACTAGCCGGAGCGTTGGCTGAAAATAATATACAGTAGAATCCACATATAACGACTTCGCTTATAACGACTAACCGCTTTTAACGACGATAATGTTTACTCAAGTTAGGTTTCATAGTTAGGTACTGAGAAAATGCAACCGTTTAGTGCGACTCCGGTTTAAGCGACCAACTGCTTATAGCGACCATTATTTATGATAATACGTCCGGTTAAAACGACGCGCAATGTTTTGTTTACACAACCTACGCACCAATACCTCGGCGCCCCAACTTCACCCCGCCCCGCGTGCATCCTTAGTGGCGTGCGTAAATCATAGTTAGTGTTTGTCACTTGTTATGACAAGTTCTTAAAGCTCGACAAAATGA